>VZRF01014875.1:119990-172962 GCA_013396875.1 Vireo altiloquus
CGGCCGGAGCGGGCCGGGGTCCCGCCGCCGGGGCGGCCGCCCTCGGGCTGCGGAGACGGGCGGGTTGTCTCGGGAAGCGCACCCCACGGCGCCCGGCGGGACTGAATGAAGTGTGGGGCCGGGAATGGCTCCGAGATAGGAGAGACCCCGAGTTGGGTCACGGGCGCTGCCCGTCAGCAGAGGCGCCGGACGGGGCTCGGGCAGGAGCCTCTTTCGTGGGTGTTCGTGCCGGTGCCTTCATCGGCCGCCGGGGCCACACGGACCGCCCCGCACGCCCTTCTGCTGAAGAGAGCCAGAACTGGGAACTGGCTCCCTCCTTCTGCACAGCCGCATCAGGAGTTTTCTCAGAAGTAGCCGGAAAGCTCCGGTATTGCGGTGAGCTCCCATTGCAAGATCAGGGCTGCCACTGCCGCATAAAATGCTAAATCACGGCTCTGCGTAATGGCCATGACTGGTCCCTCGGCAGCCTCACCCGCGGGCAGCATCCCGAGCCCAGGGGAGGCAGGACTGAGGTGTGGTACAGCAAACTGCAAAAGCACCGGAACCTCACCCCACCCCGATGCAACTCCCGGCCCGTTCGCGGGTGCCATGAGCCTGGTGGCAGCTGGTGCGCCCCTGAAACACGGCAAGAGTCGTGTTTGCTAAAGCACTGATCGCCTTTTTAGGGGAATGAAGCGCACTGCCAGCGGGGTCTCAGCAGCTCCTCCGGCCCCACCGCGCGGTACCAGCATCTCCTGTTGGACCGCCCGAGAACCCGAGCCTGGGTTTGGGGCAGGACGGTGCTGTCCCGCCCGCAGACCTGCTCTCCGCAGTACACACGAGATGGCGTGCCATTGGAAATGACCGCGCTAAAGTCTCGCTCCGCTCCTGCCCAGGGACAGACAGCCCTTGCTGCGGTAGGACGGTAGGACGATAGGACTCACCCTCCTGGAAACATCGCCTTGTCGGAGGAAGTAGAGAGCACCAGAAGAAAGGGAGAAACAGCATCTCTAGTTCGAGGGGCTTTCCAGAAGTAGAAGAAAGATACGAAGCCCTCATGCAAGACCAGAACTCGCCCCACCTGCTCAAAACACTCAGCCACTTCTCTGTGTAAGTGCTCTGATTATATTTGCCTAGCAAAGTCTTAATCATGTTTTACATCACTCTCCCATTTTCCTCCATTTTCATGGTTGCACTGAATCTCAGATTAGATTAAAGACTGTGCAAGCTAGAGATCACCTTTTGTTAGCACAAACCACTGTAACTGGGACCAATGAGCCATGCTTTCATGCAGTTAGGTCACTCCACTGACTGGCTGCTTGATTTTTACCCAACATTTTAAACTTTTGTAGCTGGACTTCCCAGCTACATTTCTCACTGAATAACTGGATCTCTTGTTAGAGATTAACTGTTCCTCCAACCAATATGAAAATAGTTCTTTCAGTGTCCCCTTGTAAACAGTGTTCCCATTAATGTTTCATTTGCTTTTGTCACATTGCAAAAATAGTCTGTGGTAGGAATGTCCAGTTCTGGAATGTCCAATTCAGTTCCCAGTCCTAAGAGGTGAGGAATCCAACAATACCTTTTCCTGCACGGGAGTAGCGGGAGGTAGAGTGCAAGTTGGAAAGCAGGTGTATGGAGTGCTTACTGAAGCCCCAAACATTTTTCCAGTAAAAAGTGTAGGCTAGAGTTGTATCAAGGAGTTTTTCCAGGCCCCCAGTGTCATCATCTGACGTGGCCCAGACATCATGGGAAGGTTTGGGGAGTAGCCTACAGCCACAGATGTGGAATTGCTGCTCCACCTCTGCAGCTGCTGTCCTTTCTGCTGTATTTCTTGGCTCTTCCCTGTGATTTGGTACCCGTCTGTGCCTCCCTCTTGCTCACAGTGCCCTTCAGCACAGACCTCTTGTAGCTTTCTAAGCTTGCCCCCAGTTTCTGATCAGTTTCTAAGGTGGAACGCAGCTGTAGAACCCATAATTCCATCCTTGGTCTGGCTGCAGCATGTGCCAGTGCCCGCAGATATCTGACAAAAACACCAGCAAAATTGGTGTATTCAAGTCAGTTCAGCCACCTTGTGACTCATTTCTCTCAATAAACATACTGGTTTTCTCAGGCTGTCTCTGCCCCAGTGCAAACTCCCAGTGCCCGGGCTCCCATTTGGAAGGGTCATTATTCTGTGATTACAGATTATTTCCCCTCCCTCCCACATTTATAAGAGGATGTAACCATAGTGACTGGCATTACACCCGACTCTCACAGTTTCTAAGCTTTCCAAATTGTTACATGGGTTTATCGTCTTACCATCATCCTTTACTCCTCCTAGAAGTTTTACAATTAGAAAATTCAGATAGTTTATAAGAATAGTTAACAATTCTCTGGACACACCTCCAAATCCTGTTAAATTGCTGGATTTTTTTTTCCACTGTCTTATTACATTCCATTAGTCCCATCGCAAAGCTCATGGTGCAGCACCTCACCCTCCTGGACATGATACAACACGGGAACTTTATCTAAGGTCAAAGCTTTTCTAAGCAAGGAACTGAATGATGTTATTGCTTCTGTCCTTACCCTGTGCTCTCTACAGTCTGCTAAAATCACCTTGGCCTTGATTAAACATGTTGGCTTCCTACATGAGAGTCATCCTTATATGACCTGAAATTAACAAAAGGATTAATCCCACAGTAAACAGGAAATCAAACTTCTCGTGGAAAAATGCAGTAGCTCATAGGGAACTGGCAGGGTGAAAACAAGACGAACCAGTTCCTCCTCTTACATCTTTTGTCTCCTCAGTCCATTCCTTCCTCTCTGGTTGAGGCTGAATGTTGGTATACTAGGGAATGGAAACAAGAGTAGTACCGCACTGCTCTGTCTCCCTTTCTGCTGAAGTTTCTTATTTTGTGTGAAGGGACTTTTAACTTGTTCATAACTTTGCTGCTGCAATAAGCCTGAGAGACCCATTCAAGCCTTGTCAAGATTCAGCAATCAGACTCAGTGATGGCTGGGCTAACCTCTTGGGGACCTTCCAAAGTGAGGACAATCTTCAGATTCCTCTAGATACCTTTCCCAGTTGGTGCCTTCTTTTATGGGCATGGTTCAGTGGTGGGCTTGTCAGTGCTGGGTTAATGGTTGAACTTTTGAAGGTCTTTTTCAACCTAATTGATTCCATGATTGTGTGACTCTGGAGGATGCTCCATCTGATTGCCCAGGGCACTTCAGAGTTTGGCAATAGAAGCTCATCACCCAGGTCCTTGTACATCCCAGCTGTCCGGGGACTGACATCTCTGGCTGTGAGGCAGGGATCCCATTGCTTTTCCAGCCACGTCTCCAGCAGCTCCAGGACACCCCTGGAAGCTCGTGCAGACACTGAAGAGGTGTCTACACCTCCAAGGACTACACCTCCATGGTCCACAAATAACACATTGTCAAGCAAGTGGGCAGCTGCATTTCTGTTTCTGAACAGTCTTGGGGCATAAACAGCAAGAGGAATGTATGACAGAAATGCCATCTGGCAGAGAGAAAGTCTTGAGTGAAGTCTAGTTCTCAGAGAAAACCCTAAAAACTCTTCTAGGGGCTGAGCTGACAAAAAGAAAAAGAGAAATGCCTTTTGCCACTTAGTAAAAGAAAAAATAACCACAACTTAAAAAAAAAAAAAAAGAGTTAAAAATAAAATAGAAAAGAACTATAAGCAAAGGATTAAAGAGCATTTCTCTCCTTCATGTTTCCTCTCCCCACCACAAAAAAAAATCGTTGTGGTTGAGTTTTTTATATTGCAGGATTTCAAATAAAGTTGACTTTTAAATCTTGCCCTGACATCTGGTTTGTAATTAATGGAGCAGTAAATAGGAGGGAGACAGAAGCTGCCTCAGAAGCCTGTCCTTGATACATGACTCTCCAGCAATATAGCTAGATGAGCGATACCACCCCCAGGCTCCAGCACTTAAACAAAATCCAGGCTGGTTTTGGTGGCAACACAAGCCATTTCATCTTCCCCCTAGAACAAGGCTGCCAATTATCTTGCCATGGTTGGGCATTTGATGCTGGTGACAGACATTGAAGGAAATATCTGCATTATGAGGATATGGATTGTCTAATATAACTGACCTTGCTAGTATCTTAATTGTGTTTTGTTTTACCTGAGGACAATCTGCTTCAAGAGGAAAATGATGCTAACAGCTGCTGTGTTTTCTTCATTGCTCAAATATTAACAAAAATCTTTCTGTAAGGGAAGGTAGAAAACACTGTTCTGTGAAGGTACTTGGGTTAGAGGGATTTGAAGAGTTTTGAAGACACTATAAAAACATTTAACCTTCTTTTTCTACAAATGAAATGATGCTGTGAACTGGTCACATCACATCACCCATCACTATGGTGATACTGGGAGGACAGTGGTGCCATGGCTCCTGTCCTTACTCTGTAAGTGAGCAGCTGCATGAAGGCCAAAGGAGCAATCTCATGTTTTGGTTCTTCCCCACCTCCATCTGCATTAACGCATTGCAGGGAAACCTGGTCCTCCCCAGGGAGCAGATTGACGGTCCCAAACTTACAGAAGTTACAGGAGACTCGATGGGACCATTATGACTTCTGTTACTTCATTACAGATTTCAGCTCATTTCAGTTCATACCGCACAGGCTGAAGCCATTTGCCATTTGCCATATTTGTCTGCAATGGAGTTATTTATTGATTTCGCCGTGACATAAAGAGGAAGATTTGGCTTCCTTTGGCATGAGATGCTCAGCAGTCTGTTCCCTACAAGCATCGTTTTATGTTGCAACTCACTGAAAAAAAGATCTCCTAGTCTAGAAAGCCATGATTATTGATTACATGGATATCAGTAGTGGCTTTCAGGGAGGCCAGGACCCAGCTGCACTCAGTGCAAGTGTGTGTGCAGGCAGGTGGCAAAGAGAGCAACAACTGAAGAGAACAGAAGACAAGACAGCAGGAGGGTGGGAGAAATGAAGTTTCTGAGGGATGCCTCTGCTGCATGCTGGGCTGGGAAACTCCATGCCTGCCTCCAGTAAAATTTAGGCAGGACAGAGAAACATGCTGGTTGCCTAATTTCCCAAAAGGGCTCAATCTAGGAGGCTTTCAGAGAGCAGAGATCAGGACCAGATGAATCACAGCCACAAATACTTAATTTCGTCATGGTCACACTTCGTCCTGCTCTTGTGCTGGCACTGGAGCATATTTAGTTCTGCAGGGATGTGGGGCAGGGATTTGAACCCTCAGGAAAATATTTACCTTTTTTTCTTTCCCCCCCAACCCCAATAATTCCTTCATGCCCCTGTTCTAAGGCCTTCTTATTCAATAAAATTCCTCTGACTCAGAGGTGCACCAGGCAGTTCCCCAGGGCTTTGTGGGAGTTTCCTTTGAGTTTTCCTACTCCATTATACCCTCTGTATTTCTCCCTCCATTTTCTTCAGGTCACACGAAATTCCCAAGTCTTTTTCCTGCCAGAACTGGAGGCACTTCCTGACAGAAGAATGCTATTACCTCTTTGCTCGCCTGTGCAAAGGAATGGCAGGATTTGTTGTGGAATAAGGTGCAGGTATGGCCTGGACACTGCAAAGCAGATGGCAGTGGAGGAGCCACCACTGCCAGCAGCAGTTGCAAAGGGGCAGATGGAGCATGGGAGATGCTGATAAGGAAAACCAGTGGTGGGGGTGGGAGAAGACAAGCAAACCAACATAGAAAGCTGCCTAGAAACAGGTGGGCAGAGCAGCACCCAAAAGAAACAAGCTGGAAAATTGCATTACAAGTAAACCACATCTGAGCTGGGTGCCTGCATCTCAGAAAAGCAACGAGGAAGATGATAGCTCCCAAAAGGAAATAGCAATTCCTCTCTTTGCAGGAATGTGACAGAGAAGGGCAAAGAAAGGCAGCACTGAGCCAGAGACCTGCTGCTCTTTTCTCCAGCTTCTGAGCCCAGCCACCTTGTTCATCCACAAATGAGACCTGGCAAATGCCCACTGTGTACGAAGCTTCAGAGAGGTGAGGTTGCAGTGCTGGCTCTTGGCAGGTGTGTCAGGATGGAGACTCTGCCCTTTTGGTTTTTTTGTGGATGAAGGCCCTTGGGCAACCCTGGAGAGTAATGACAAAATGCTCTGCTGGCTAATGAGGTAGGAGAAGGGAAAATGCACCACTGCTTCAGGATGATCCTCAGCCAAAGCTCCTCTTCAGCTTCCCTCCCCTCTCCAGGTGCCAGTGCCTGCATACAAGGCAAGGGCAGTGGTGACTGGAGGATGTCTCCAGCAGAACCCAGGGGAAAAGCAGCACCAAGCCAAAATCATAGAGCATATATATCTCATTGTTTTGAAAATATTTTTCCCATTTAGGACTTATCCCTCTTTACTCCAAAGCCAGGAGAGGGGACTCAAAACCAGCATCAGGCTCCAAGTACTGCTAACGTAATGATCCCTAGCAGCTGCCATGCAGGATTCTCCACTTACATTTGTTTTGCTTCTTTTGTGACATTTGATTAAAGTCTTGCTATCCTAAATATTAATTATAGTGCTTGGAGGCAAGGCCTAAATTTCACTTTGCCTCCCAAGTTCACCAGCTCCATCCTCCTCCTCCTCCTCCTCCTCCAAATATGTTTTGCTATAAATTACTGGCACTGTTTCTGTTGATAGTCAACATAATCAAACATTTGTAAGCATGCTGTCTCTTCAATCTGTTCAGTTGATGCACTTTACCTGATCTTTCATTAAAGTAATCAAAACACTTGCTGTGCCACGTCTAATGAATGTTGCATGTATGATTAAGTACTTTCATTCATATTGCAAGTTTGATTTAATGTAATCTGCCTTTCAGACAGCCATTAGCCTAGCTCCTGCGTGAATTCGATTAATTGGCTGAATTCTTCCAGATGTCCTTTAAGTATTACAGGAATTTCTATGTAAAAACAGCAGGGACCATCTAGCAGAGAAGCAAACAATGATACGTTATATTGCTGCCATGACTTACAAAAAGCTGGATTCATTTTCATTAATAAAACATCTGTACTGCTGCACAGCTATGCATCAAGATGCATTTATTTTATATGTTTATTTCTCTTATGATTATAAATAGACAGTTAAACAGAAGCACAGTATGTTCAGTTGGAAGATACACAAACAGAACCATATCAGAAATGAAAATGAAAATAAAGAATGTCAGAGTTAGGACTTACAAAATAAGTATTGTGTGTTGTAACAACATGGCAGTGACTCCTATGGCTGGTGGTATTTCTTAGGATAAAGGTATTTTTCTTAGAGCATGATGAATCTAAAAACAGTTGGTTCCAGGGCTGAAATGTCCTGTGTCCGGTTTATGTTTATATGGCCTATGGTACCTTTAAGTGGGAAGAAAAATGCAGTTTGCCATTTTAAAATGGTATGCAGTAAAGAGAAAAAGTGTCATTAAAATAAACAGTTTTTCTTAATTCTCAAAATGAGAATTATTTTCTTTTTTTATTCCCCCCCCCCATAAAGTTACACTTTAGAAAGGAATCACTTTTTCCTGATAAGCAAAGTCCTCAGAAGCCAGTTTGTGTTTCAGTGCCTTCTGTACCCAGCCCATGCAGGACATGGTGCTGTTTCAGGGCATGGGAGGATGCTTCCACAACCTGAAGTAGCTCCCTTCACTTCCTGCTGACCTTGCTAGATCCGAGAGCATCTTTTGAAGAAGGATGTGAGATCTCAGAACCTTCTTGCCCCTTTTGTCTTCTCTCCCCCTGCCTACCCTTCTCATCCTCAGGAATGAGCCCATGGAGCAGACTGGAGCAGTCTGGCAGGAGTCTGACAATGACCCCGCGGCCCTCATCTCAGCACAGCTTAATTTTCCGGGATGTGCGGCACTTCTCATGCAAGTCAAAGATGCAGGGCTCTGCGACTGCCACTTGGTTTCACTGGGCTCTGCCAAGTCAGGAACTGAGGAAGGGAGAGGAGCAGCAGCACTGCAGCAACGTTGCAACTCTCCCCAGCAGTGCTCGGTCAAGTGGCTCTGTCTCACCTGGGGAGCAGCCAGGTCGCACTTCTCCCTCTCCTCCCTGGCTCCCTTTCCCAGATGCTGCTCAGCCTTACAAGTGTGTTATGTCCTTGAGGTACCTGTCCCATGCTAGGCAAATTACTGCCACTTTGCACCGCATCAGGACTTTACTGACTGCCCTGTCAAAATTAGAAGGAGCTCGTACTAGCCAGTTCCTTTTTTAATAGATGATGGATTTGCAGGAGATATCTGAAATAATATTGTTCATCAACACTTAAGTGGTACAATGAAAGGGATTGAGACTTGCTAAACTGTAACTTCTTTTTTTTCCCAACATAGTCACTGCACTGGCCAACAGCTTGCTTCTTTATGTACATATTCTCCTCTGCTTTCACTTCTTTCTCTCTTTCTTGCTTTTGTTCCTGTGTTGTCCATTATCCTCCTATAGCAAAGGTGCCCATAAAAATTCTGTAATTTTAGTATATTATATTATATTATATTACAATATTATCTGTATCATGCTATGAGAAACACTTTAAGGCAAATTTTCTACCACAGCTGTGCTGTGAGACTTTGCTCCAATACCCACATAACCGCAAAAAAGCCTGGCCTTGTTGTATTGCGCCTAAATTGTTACGCTAACCCAATGCAAGGGTCTCCTGCCCATGACAGGGAAAGCAAAACGCGGCAAGCTGATTGACTCTCAAGATCTTTGCTCCAGCTGGATTTTTTTAGCAGGGAGAGCAGTGGGTTGGCTGGAGAAGGGGAGCGAGTGGCAAGCAGGAGGTGAGGCAGGCTTTCTTCAGAAAGCCGCAGGAGCCTCGGCACAGCAGCAGGAGAAGCACTTTCCCCTTTGAGACATATCAGAAACCTGACTCTCAAAGCAACAGAAACAATTTCCAGATTTTTGCAGAGAAAATAAATGTGTAAATATCACCTATAGCTGACCTGTCTAAAAACGAAATGTAGTGAAGCAAAGCAAGCTTTTTCTAGTTTCCAGTGCTGTGTGTTTTTCAAGGCAAATGTGGAAAAGTCACATCTTCTTTTGAAGCCCGTGAGACTGAAAAATTAAATCAGGGGGCTTTGCTATTGATGTTTTTCTAATACAAATGTTTTGAAATCCCTGCCTTTCATGTGTCTCTTACAAATAAGCAGAAATGTGTGATGAGTCATCTTTGCTTTTAATTCCTTTAATAGATTCTTACCTCACCCACTAACGTCTAAACAATTCTCGTTTCTGTAACTATCCCTTCTTCAGTGGTAAATATTGCTCTCAGACAACATCTTTTTTGGAGGTTCATTATATTCATTCTGTGGCTGAGGCTCATTATACTCAGTTATTTATTTAAAAGAACAAAATGACAGCAAATGCCTGCATGTATCATGTCTCCCCTTACACACACATTGCATATATTTCAGCAACAAGACCCAGCACTCTCACAGTTTTGAACAAAACAGATGGCTCTGATTCCTAGCCATCACTCCTCGAGAAAGGAATACTGAGAGGCGATGGTGGAGTCTAACCTTGCCTGCTAAATGAGATTCCACTGACGCTAATGGGAGATTTGGCAAAGACAGGAAAATAATTTATGAACTATTTGAATATTTTCAATTATAAAATAATAAAAAAAAAACCAACTTGGAGAATGATTAAGAAGGAAGAAGCAAATGAAAATGCCACTATAAGGCATGGTGAAATGGTATATGTGGAACCAGTCCAAGAAATAATTTTGATACTTAACAACAGGTTTGAGTCTTCCTGAAGTACAGAAGTATCACCCATCTCACTGAAGAGCTTGCCAAAGAAAAGTTCACAACCTTTACACAGGAAAAAGTCCTCAGCCATTTAAAGTAACATTTCACTAATCCAACATTCATGGTTTCTGTTCATGTTCTTCTAAACCAAAGCCCAAGTCTAAAAGCGGCACCCACCCAACTACATCTGGCCCTCAAAAGAGAGGTTCTAACTTGTGCACAGTCATAGAAAAAGGGTTTTGAGATTATAATCAGTGTAATTATAAAAACAGAGTGAGGTTTGGCCTCAGTGAGCTGTAAAATACATTTTTAACTAGGCCATTGATAGAGTAGAGACAAGATGAAAAACAAGAGGGGAGGGCAAAGGTTCGGCTGTGTGGTCATTCTGGGAAATGACTGAAAAACAAGAACAAAGCTATTCAGAACAGGTCATTAAAGAAAAAAATATCTTAAACAAGCCTAAAAGATAGGGAATAGAAATATGACACGGTCACTTACAAAGCAGAGGTCAAAAAGACATCAGTAATTAATGATGAAAAGATAAAGAACCAAGCACTTAATTTCAAAGAAATAGTCGGGAAAAGCATAATGGCACTGCGAACAGGAAAAAAGACTTTGCAGAAGTAAATGGAAATGAGTAAGATCTCAATAGGGGAAAAATGGATAATTGAAAAAGTAGAACTGCAAATTGCTGCAGAAATTCACCTGGAACATAAACCAGTTATTTAGGACTAAGGGTGAAATATAGTTTTGAATGGATCCATTTTTTTGGAAGGGCCCTCCAGGCACACACTGCTAATTTTGCTCTGATACTTTTCCGTTGCAGTTTTTGTGCATGGAAAATACAGGTGAAAATATCTACCATGCTTGAAATTTTAAAGACTACTTTCTGAAATGCAGACCAGTGGATTTTACTTCTGTTTCATCAGGAGATTCTGGAATGAAAGGGGTGGGAAGCAGAAGCCAAGAAAAATGGAGAACAGCAGATGTTTTGAAACAGCCGTTTCAACCCTAGTAGCATCTTCCCTTGTTTTCTCAATTGTTTTTTGAGCTTCAGCTCCGATAAGCAAAACTAAATAATCATGGAGTCCTAGAATGGCCTGGGTTGGAAGTGACCTTAAATATCATCTCATTCCAAAACCCGTGCCACAGGCAGGGACACTTTCCACTAACCAGGTTGCTCAGAGCTCCATCCAACATGGCCTTGAACACCTCTAGAGATGGAGCACCCACCATTTCTTCAGGAAACGTGTTCCAGTGCCTCACCACTCTCACAGTACAGAATTATTTCCTAATATCTATCTAAGCCCACTCTCTTTTAGTTTGAGGTCATTCCCTCTTGCCCTGTCACCACATGCCCTTGTACGAAGTCTCTCTCCATCTTTCTTGTAGGCTCCCTTCAGGTACTGGAAGGCCATAATTAGGTCACCCCAAACCCTTCTCTTTTCCTGGCTGAACAATTCCAATTCTCTCAGCCTTTCATCATAGGAGAGGTGTTGCATCCCTGCAACCTCTTGATGGCCTCCTCTGGCCTCATTCCAGCAGGTCCCTGTCCTTCCTGTGCTGGGACCCCAGAGCTGATGCAGCTCTGCAGGTGGGGTCTCACCAGAGCAGAGCAGAGCAGAGGGGCACAATCCCCTCCCTCTCCCTGCTGCCCACGCTGCTTTGGATGCAGCCCAGGGCACACTTGGCTCTCTGGGCTGGGAGTGCCCATGGCTGGGTCATGTCCAGCCTCTCACCCAGCAGCACCCCCAGGTCCTTCTGGGCAGGGCTGCTCTCCATCTGCTCATCCCCAGCCTGAGCTGGGACTGGGGGTTGTCCTGACCCAGGTGCAGCACTTGGTCGTGTTAAATCTCATGAGATTCCCCTGGGCCCACTACTTGAGTTTTTCCAGGTCCATCTGGATGGCATCCTATCCTTCAGGTGCTTCAACAGCAGCACTCAGCTTGGTTGTGAATTTGTTGAGGGTGCACTTGAAACCTTCATCTGTGTAACGAATAGAGATATTAAATAACACTGGTCCCAATACAGACCCTTGAGAGAAACCACTTGTCACTGATGTCCACTGTGGCTCTGAGCTGTTGAATGCAGAGTGTAAAACAGCAGTGGACAGCCTAAATCATACAGCCTCAGTTACACTCTGGAGTTGTAACAAAAGGATTTCATCTCAACGAAAAAAGATGAAGTGAAGGTATAACTTTCTCACTGTCACTGGAGCAGGAGGTTGTCCCACTACTTCCAACTGAAGAAAATGAGCAAGAGGAAATAGTCTATATTACAGAATTGTTTCCGTTTATTTCCCAGTTAAGCTCTTTTTTTTTTTTCTCTAAGGACTGTATGAGAAGACTCCTTTACAAAAGCCTACAGTTGTGTTAAGCAGGTCACATGTTTCAGAATAACCAAACCTAACTAGCTTCTCCACCCTTATTTGAGTCCCCTGATGCTGGTAAGCAGATCCCTCGTATGTGGAATGACAGAACCCTGCACAGAGGCACACGGGGCATGGAAAAATTTATCTCCTCTTCTGAAGAAGCCGCCACACCAGAGGTTTGATGTATTATGTAGTAATGTGCAAGCCCTCCCACTAGTCAGTGACTGCTCCAGCCCTATCAGAAGGATTAATAACCCCACCACGCCTGTAGTGCAGAGCCAGCTCAGACACGAATTCCCAAGGGCTGGACCACAACACTGAACTTCTACATGAAGAAGGAATCTGCAGTGCTGTGGACTGTAAAATACAGTGAAGCTGTTTTGGGAGAGGATTGGTGACACATCTACCTGGTATAGCTGTGGGTCTCGGGCACTGAAGGAGGACACATGGTAGCTGCTCTGCATAAAGGTGACCAAGTTTAGCAGAGAAGACATGATGGCATGTCTCAAATACCGCTTTTTAGTAGCTGTGTGGATCCAGGAAAATAGAGTTCATGATGATCTGCATTTCAGTGGGACATGGGAAAATTAAGAGTATCTGTCCTGACATTTCCAGAAACCAGGCAAAATAAATCCTAAAAGCTGTAGGTGTTCAGTGAAGGTATAAAGTCCTTAAACACCATAAGTCAGTCCGGGTGCATCCCTCTCTGGATGCTGAACCATAATCCCTAAGTGCCCAGGACTTGCAGAGGCTTAATCCTTTCCAACAATGGGATGAGCTGGAGGCTTTACCCTTTCAAGATTTACATAACACCCCAGCACACATGACTTTTGGGAGGATAAGACCTGCTTAGTATGTCCTGCATTCACATTTTTACAGCCATTTGATTTATATCCATGTCTCTCTCCACAGTGAGAAATCCCAAGATGATGACCTTGCCTTCAACCCACCACCATGCTGGTTATGGGCTTCCCAGCTGGCCCAGCCCAGCAGAAAGCACTTCTGCACCCCATGTCCTGGGTGCAGCCCTTGCCCTGTCACACAACGCATTTTGTGCAACCCCCCAAAGACACACAGGTTCTGTGTCCTCTAAAGATACAGCAGCAGAAACATGTAAGAAGATGAGAACTGGGGCAGTTATGTGGGGAAGGACAATGGCTAACTGGTATCTCATGAAATGCAAGCCACAGCATTCTGGTGTGAGCCAGGCACACAGCGTTATTAACCTTGCCTTGCTCTTTATAAGTCGTTCTATGTGCAATTCTTGTGCTGTATCCTTACCTCAAGGGTGATCACCACAGAACTCCACAGTCAGGCTCCATTGCTACAGCACTACAGTAGGCCATGCTTCAGTTGGGTCAGTTGGACACTGCATCCACTGGAATGAAGTTTGCTTTCAAACAAAACTGTTTTCTAGTGAACTTCGTAGTTCCTTTGAAAGAGAGAAGCAATCCTGACATCAGCCTTCCTCACTTTAATTACTCAGAGTGTTTTCTTCATGCCAGCAATCCCTCATGGATGCAACAATCAATTCTCAGGAAAAGGATAGGTGAAAAACTAACACATCTGAACTGAAAAGAGAAAAAAAGGTATGAAATACAGAAAAAAGCCTACAATGATAATTAGCCGAGTCTTTAGTTTTCAGCTGATATCTTTGCATCTTCCTTTTCCCACCAGCTGTGTTTCCTTGCCTTTCTTCTGCAAGCTCTATAACAGCTTCATCTGCAAACTGGCATATCCACAGTGCTCCCTTGGCTCTTCTTCAGCAGTACAAGGCACTTGTGTCTAGCTGCACAGACTTTTTTTTATTTTGCTAGGAACATATTCCAACATTAGTAACTGTGGTGTTTTCAAGTTTTAGCCTCATGACACTTCTACAAATCTACAGTAGCAACACTATAAAGTCCACACACATATGGATCATCCCCCAACTCCCTGTTGGGAGAACAGGGTTGTAAAAAGGAACTGAGGAAGAAAGGTGGAAATGTAACAATGTACAAGTCAGATTGGACATTATTGAAGTCTGTCCCAAAAATATAATTATTTTGCCTTGTCAATTTCTTTCTACAATTTGCATATTATATTATCCATTGCATCACAATGTACAAAAATCTGTAAGAATTACAGATTAAGGAGTGGCTCATTGTCTTTCTCTGCCTGCTTTAGTTACTTTTTAAGCAATAATTTCTGCCTCTGAGAATGGTGCTGAAAATACAAATCTGGCACTTGCATGATAAATATCTCATACTGCAATGATGAAAGTCCCCTAGATCTGTCACCAGAGCCATTGCATAAAACTCATTCAACCAATGAGAAGGAGTGCAGGCACACCTTAGCATCTAGCCTTGACCACTTATTGTGTTTATGCAAACCTGGGGGACACCTACAGAGCTATACAGAGCTCAGTACAGAAACACAGCCAGGATACGAGAACAAACATGAACATACAATGGGTTTCTTTATCATTTAAAAATGCTGCCATAGAAAAAGGCACCCAAAAGAAGACAGATATTATTTGTCCCCATTATTCCCCCCGCCAAAGAAAAGAGGAGTGTTGGCTGACAGTCAGTCTTTCAGATTTAGAGGGTTTTTTTTGGTGGGGGGGAGGGAGGTGATCAAACCAAAACACAAATAAGTACAAATTTGTATTTACTTGTCCATCTATTTTTGTGTTCCATAATACTTTCCATTATCCTTAACATTAAAACAACAGAAAAACAAAAAAACCCACTGATAAAATAAGAGCTTCTGGGATTACTAGGAAGAATTTTGTGACAGGGAGCTTCCTGCTAATAGCCCCTTACACGCAATGTTGTGGAAGAGAGAAAGGTGAAAAAACACTGCTATAAGCACTAAGGCCATTTAATCCTTAACATGGGAATGTATTTCTGCTCTTTTTCCCTCCCTAGATTCATTTTATGTTCCCATCAGAAGGTTAATTGTGTTAACAGGAGTTACAGCCACAGGGGAAAGATGTGATTGAATGCTGAGTGCAGTTTTAGCTGATAACCTCCGAGTGAGTGAAAGGGCACAAAAAGGGGTTGATCTCCTCTAAAGGGGTTGTCAGTCATTCAGGAAAAAGTGCAGCTGTGGGAGAAACAGCCTTATCTCCCAGGACACGAAGAAGAGAAGCTATCAAAATAATCATGAAGCTACACTCATCCCAGGCTCTGTGTCTGTGCCTGTGGCTCTGACACTGGAGTTAAATGAGAATAACTGGCTTTTTTGTGTATATGAACAAGCAGACCCTGACTTGATGCACATTCTTGGAGACTGATTAGATTGCATGAATATGTATAATTAACAACAGATCACTAATTATACCTCTAAAAACGCGACATGAAATCTTGACACCTTTTAGCTTGATAGCACAACTTCTGTTTGCTGGATTGAGGATATGGTTGCACGCCAAGGTTTTAGGTAAGACTACCTGTGAAATCTTTCACACACATCTACACTTAATCAAAAAGGTCCATAAGAGGGTCTTCATGAAAAGCAAGGCATTCTCTCTCCTTCATCATTTCAGCCCATGTCTGAACTCATCCTGCAAAATTGCCTAGGATTTACAGGAAGTAGCTTGGAGAAGAAGGGCTAGCGTTTTTTGGGATTAAATATTTCCGTAAGCTGTAGTTGATGAGAATGGGCATTTTTGGAAATGTTTGTATCCATAGAGACAGGACAAAGGACAAAGGACCAAGGTATATTTCAATGCTAGAATACAAGCAGTGAAGCTTGTGTCTGATTTTTCAAAGGTGCACTGGAGATTGCAGAAACAGAAAGCCATCTCCTCCTTTGCACTCCAGAACCACCTTAGAAATGTCTTGTGAGCATTCCAGAAATGGTTTTAGCTGCTCTTACCAGCTGAATTGCCTTTATCCTTTTCTACCCTGTCAATGGAAGGGATGCTAAATCTCCAGAAACTGGGAGACACTTCTGTTTAGACTGTGGTTCTGCTGCCTTTATAATGAAGATCCTTTTCTCACATGCAGAACTAAAAATACAGCTACTTGTTCAGTTACAACCATAATATAACAATGCAGTCTTGCAAGAGAGAAATAAGTAGATGGGGAAAAAAATGTTTTGATTTTTGCTTAAAATGCCCAAATATAAACCTGGAAATCTTTTCCCCCAAAGCATTTATGTGCAAAAAAGTTCTGTAACATTAACACCCACAGTGCAACTTGAACAAAACGACTAAAAGGCTTATTGACTTGGTAGCAGGGAAAGCCACTTTGAAATATTTGATCCTATCACCAACTAAGCAAGTATGTGTAAAGTGTAAAGCCTGCACTTGTTGATTTCTGAGATAAAAATCAATAAAACTGTCCATAACCTATAACTCTTTGGTTTACCTCTCCATAGAGATCAAAAGAGAGTAATTAGATTTCTGCCTGAGTAGCAGGGGTAGAAAACTGTTTCATTTTGGATCAAAACCTTCCCAGTGGATTACACCTTCTATCCACTGCCTATCAACACTTAACAATTGCTTCTGTATTTGACTTTGACAGAACTACCAGAATGTTACTATCTAATTTTCAGCGTAGTTGATAGAGGGCTTGTATGCTTTATTCTAGTGTCAGATTATAAAATTAATTCTTCTAACTTTGTATGTTATACTTTTACTCTGCCTGGTGCTTTGTAAAAGCCAGCCTTGCTAATGTGATAAATAATTAAAAAACAAAACTACAGTATCCACCCTACCTCTAGTTTACAACAAACAAAAACCCTTTATCTATTATTGATGATCCAGCCGTTGTATCCAGATATCACTCTAAACAAGCAGTTGTCTGCCATGGATTGTCTTTGCATTTCGTATTCAAATGAGGTGGATGCTGTTGCATATATTTTCATTTGATGACATTTTAATATCACCAGACGTTATTGCCTGCCTAGGAGATAACTGCTTCAAATACAGCCTTCTCCCCCCTCTAAGCACAGTGATATTAAGAGATAAGCAGGAAGCAGGTCATGCTTTAAAATAACATTTTATAACACTTGTTACAATCACAGTATTCTTTATTCTTGTATTTTAACAGTCCAGGTGTCTCTATAATAATGTTTTTCTTAAAGAGAAATGTCACCCTGCATTTTGATCATTCTCAACTAAGCAGCTTTTTGAACAGGCTGAGAGCATAAAATATCAAATAACGAATAGCACTCACAACAACTTCATGTCCTAGATAGATATTAATGTGTTGGAAAACATGTGATAGTTGATGTTCCATGTAATGAGCTGTGGTGATGGACAGATACAATAAATTCATGCCTTGATGCAGAGGGCTTTGTCCGATGAAGCCCAGATCACAGACAGCCACCTGAAGCCTTCCAACACCTGCAAGTCTACTCAGAGTAAGCAGTTGGGGGCATTTTGCTTACTTATTTGCTTACAAGATGAACAAACCTCCCCATTCTCACAGCTCTGAGCCTTTAGAAAATAAAAACCAACCTCGTTTTTAAAAAAGAACTGAAGCTTGCAGTTCGGTTGAACCTGGCCACAATGTATATTTGTACAAAAGTATTACATAAGGTTTGACCTTACCCTAAGTGTATGGATTTAGACTGGAACTCCCAGGAGCTGGAACATTTTCACTGTATCTTGAGCAGGATAAAGCACCCTAACCTCTAAAAAGGAATGTATGACTAATAGTTATGTTTTTTTGCTACCTGTGGTTTGTCTGTCCCTGCACAATTCCTGCACACAGACAGTTGTGGGCCGTCTTGGAGGGCTGACACCAAGAAAATCTTCAAATGGTGGCAGAAGGCTGGAGTTAAGGTGGTGCGTTCTGCCCCTCTTCTCCCAGTGACCACTATAGGGAAATCTGTGGAGGCCTGAGAGCCTCAGACCCAAGGGGACAGCACTGTCCTTTAGAGGGACAAGAACTGTTTAGCTATCTCTCCCCACTGATGAAGAGTTAAAGGCCTTTCCTATGGCTCTATTTACCACGGTTACCTGTACCCCGGTTCTGTTCCTCCTCCTGGCCTGTTGGCCAATCCATTCCCCCTCCCCCTGGATGGTTGCCTCCCTGTCACTCTCCCACAGGCTCTCCCCTATCCCTAGAACCTTCTCCCTTACTCGACCCACCATTAGTCCCTGTCCCTTAGTTCGACCCCTACCTTGTTCCTGTTGGCCCTGGTACCCTGATCCCTCCTGTGTACCATCTCCTGGCCCTCATCCCATTGGATCCTGTTGCTTTCCCCTATGCTTAAACCCCTGCACACCCTGCTGTGGGCGAATTCATCACCTCCACCGTTTGCTTTGGTCTGTGGACTATTTCACAGACCTGGCTGCAACAAACATCACTATGAAAATCCACACAAAGGCTCCTCCCAACTCTTTATCATTGACATCAACAGCGATTAAGGCTTGCTCCAAAAAGACACAGCCTTATGCTGTGAGTCCAGACAGTCCCAACCACGAGGGACATCATCTAAAAGCACGCTTCTGGGAAGGTTGCAGCACTTTGCCACCTATTGCGCGCTGCAACAGAAATCTGTGAAAACCTGTATGGAAACAGACTGCTTGAATACAGTTGCACCAGGCTGCAGGACCCCTTTCTCCTCTGTGAAGGGCATTGAGGAGGGTGGTGGAGTCAACTAGCTAGTCCAGAATATGTCTTGGCATGCCCCAAGACCTTCCAGGTTTGAATGATGAAATCTCCTCTTGCCTGATCAGAGCAGTTAAAAAGAGCAAGTCCCCCATCAGGATTCACCCAGACCAGAGTACAAGGAAGAGAGATCCCAAGCTTCACACCTTAAATCTACATTGCATGACAGGCTGGCTTTTTGTTCATGTTCAGAAGTAAAACAAACATTTTCCTCTCCCTGAAAGACAAGTTAGGGCACAGACTCATGCTGATATGGCTATACTATTGCACTTCAGCTGATTCATGAAGCCCTGGCTCAGGCAGATTTGGCACTGTACTCCCCAGTGTGGGACTAATAGATCCAGGACAGCCCCACCATCTGTACTGAAGTTCTTTCCACTGCAAAAGTTTGGGGTGTTACCACGGGGATAGTTTGGATGCATGCTCTCTGCAATGTCTGAAATGGGGACAAATGTCAGTGCTCCCCGCAAAAGGCAGGAAAAGGGTTACACTCTGTGCTTGGTGATAACTGTGCTCAGCATGCCAAATAACACCACCAAGCAGCAGGGAAATGTTCTGGGTTTGCAAATTCATACACAAGATGGTACAAATTGCCCCACTTGCTTTGTCCCTGCCCACACTCACATCTGATCTCCAAATCCCAGCAGTTTTTGCTGCAGAGATCAGTCAACACAATGTCTGCAGTACATGCCGAAGTGCTGTTCATACACCTGAGCCGTGGGTTCTGGTGGCTTTGAATAGAGATGTGATTGTTTGCGAAATGTGGCAGTAAATACCATTAACTTAAACACACACTTTTGAGACCCTTTTTTTTAACCTCAGTATTGTCAACTGCTTTCCCTCCACTCTTCTCCATTTTAAATCAAATTCAATTCTATCTGTGGTTTTATTTTTCCTTTAGCAAAACGTTTCTTTATCCAGTCTCTATCCTTCATCAGTTTCCATTAAATCCTGATTATATGCATTAGCATTAAAAAGAGTCATGCTATATGCTATGCTATTTCTATGCTATATCCATTGAAGAATTACATAGGTAGAAACAACTTTATGTGCAGGCCCACAGAACAATTTCCAAGTGATAACGCTGATTTAAGGTAGTCCCACTCTTCACTGGTTGCACTCACTGGAGTGACAAAACTACTAAAAGAAATGTGCATTAAATTGCTCCTAATAAATAATAACAAACTACATAGGTCTCAAATAGAGCGTTACTGCATTATCTTAAATGTTGGACTGTCAGAATGGCTCAGGAGGTTAAACTGAACAAGGAATTCTTTGTCTATGTTCACTACTTAAGAAATCGTTACACAAAACAAAGTTGCATTTTGCTGCAATGTAAATGTGCCAGAGGGATCCAGTCCTCAACTGCACCCAAAAGCCAAGTCTTCATTCTGACCTTTTGAAGGGCATAAAATAGGTTCTTGAGAATGGGGGAAAGACAAAGCACTTGTCCTCATGCCTAGTTTTAAGCAGTAGCTTCCATGTTTTGCTGCATTAGGACCAGTGACTTAATTGTGAAATTATTTGTATTTGAAGACAGTCATTTCATTAGGTAACCTTAGCACCTGAGGAGGACAGTTAAGTTAGAAGTGGCACTATATTAGCAAAAAGCCATTGTTCACCTCACATCTCTGGAAAGGTGTTTGGGCACTTCATGTTCTCTCCATTGATTCCTATTTTGCTGGTGAGAGGACTTTTCTGGTCTTCATCACTGCCCCCTGTTTTTCCCACGCCTCATTCTGCTTTCTGCTCTGGGAAGGAGGAAGATTTATGTCTTTATTAAAGTCACAACAGTCAAGAAGTACTCCCTTGACATAACAGGCTGCAACACAACAGACTGGGAAGAGTTAGCAATTGCACCTTGTTCTAGGGTGCACCTTGCTCTCCACTCTGCCTTTGGCCAGCGGCTCATTGTGTGATGGGTACACACTGTTCCTTTTCCATGGGTACCCCAGGCTGGTGCAACTCCCTGTCTGCCTCAGCCTTGCAGGCATAAGAATTGCACACAAGCTATTTCCAGGCAGGCAGTGTTCTTAGACCTTTCTCTATAGATGCCAATTAGAAGATTAGCGTCTTTTCTCTCCCCCTCTTCGCTATTAAATAGTCACAAAAAAGCTGAGCTGACAAATTGCTCTCTCTATGATGTGGGACAAAGACAGACAATAGATCAACATCATTTACTATACTCAAATCCTATTAATCACAGATTAATGAGAACATGTCTGGGGGGGAGAAATTACCAGAATGTGGGCATATTGTCTTGTTACTCATGTAACATCTGCTGTGGCTTTACCTTTAGTGTCATGTCATCCTTTATCACATTGAAATAATGTTTGTTCCAGAAACATAATTATGATAATGGGTCCTTCCTTTAACAATTACTGAGGTACAGTAGGATTATATTTCTTAGCCACTTGGTTTAAAAAAAAAATATCTCTTAACTATTTTCTGAATGCTTCTATTAGTCATTATCTGATTAAGGAAGCTGTGTTTATAGGCATTAATAGAAACTTATTATTCTCTTTATTGTTATTAATTATAATTTTATTCATTACTTCTCTGAAAAATTACATGTGCAGAAGTAAAGCTAGAGTTTAGCTTTTCATTTTTACACTTAGAGAATTATTTCTCTTTTGGCTTTCTCTAAAACTACTGCTAATTTTTCATTAATTCACATTACAACAGTATTGGACCACGATGTTTGTTTTGAAAAACGTGCACTTTTCTAGTTATCTTCTTAAAATAATTCTATAGCTGAATTGCTTATCAATTTGTTCCCATATTTTTTCTTCTTCTGTTGCCATTGGTAAGGAATATTGTTCGGGCAGCAGCATAGCATGTATAATTGTCTCGGAGCATTTGACTGCTCAGCCTGGATGGAAATTCAAAGTTTTGGGTTTAACTGATTAGATTTCTTCACAACGATTCCCAATGTTGTTATCCTCAATATGGAACAAGATGCTTCACAGATAAATAGCAAAGCAATTACAGATATTATCAGGCAGCAAATAAAGAGGGACCGCAGTCTACACGTGTGACGGTGTAGTTAAAAAAATTATTTGTCCCTTGTTCATCACGTCCCGAGTACTTGCTGGTCCCTGCTGGGGAGCCGTGGTGAGCAGGGCGGAGGCGGGCCAGGGATGAGCCGGCACTGCGGCCCTTGAGGGTGTTTCAGCACCGCGGGGTGGGACAGCTCCGCAGGGCAGCCGCGGCTTGCGCCGTCACCCCCGCCCCGGACTCGGACACGGCAGCGGCCCCGCTACCAGCATCGGCATCGGCATCGGCATCGGCACCGGCATCGGCACGGATATGGGCATCGGCACAGACACCGGCACAGTCGCTCCCGTCCCTCCCCTCCCTGCGCCGCCGCCCTTCCCCGAGTTCCTCTCGCCTCCCCGCCAAGGCGGGCCGCGCGGGTCCCACCGCCCTGGCTATCTCCCCTCCAGAGGGAAGGAGTTGACCAGAGCGCTGGAGAGCGGGGCAGCCCCGGGTGGGCCCGCCGTCCCGCCAGATATACACGATCAGATCTGTGTCTTGCAGTGCCGAAATGACATTTGAATGTGCTTTTTAATAAATCCCGGAGCACCCGGGAACTGCTGGTGCCACCACCGTGCTGGCTGCCCGCTGCAGTGCCCAGCCCACAGGTGCCAGGTTCCCCTGGCAGGTGCCACAGCCCCGCCTGAGCCCCCAGCATCACCTGCAGAGCCGAGGACTATTCACAGCTGGCTTCACAGCTGCTGTCACAGGGAGCATGGAAACACCTAAGGGGGCCAATTAATATTGTTATGGCTGCTACATGGTAGCCTCCAACCTTCCTTAGGACTTGGGCATGCTGATGCAGCATTGCACGTAAGTGCCATTGCTCACTTGTGATTCAGGGACCTACACCCTCTTCTTAAGCTAGGCTTGTTAGCCATGTGCTTGGAAAAACACAAAAAGGGATTATGAGCTTCTGTAATGCATTAAACCATATTTTACACCCTCACACAACAGTTTATCACATACTCCCAAGACACAGAAAAACAGACCCAATGCTTTTATCTGTTCAAGGATCGTCCACGCATCCTCTTTCTAAGTGTCCCTCACCATCTGATGAAAGTTAGTTGTATTGGGGCACTCTCCAATCCTTCCATAGGAATGAGGTCACTGTTCTTGAATTATTAAAATACTCACAGAAAAGGGGGAAGAGAGTGATCAACTTTGTTGCCTGGTGTCTAAGACAACCAGAGGAAAATCTAACCACCAGTCCCTGTTCCAAGAATGGCTCATACGACTTCATTCAACAGTTGTTCTACACAGTACCCTATAGCTTGGCTGCCTGCAGGAATATTTTACCCACACTACAAGGAATCTAGCATGAAGCCCCATATTACCCATCTCTGAGGAAACAAGCTCAGCAGAGTGGGCTGGTTCCACCAAAGTGGTTGGCATGTGGAAAGAGAGGTGATGCACTGTTTCTTCACCGGGCCTCAGGGAAATCAGTGAATCTTAAATTGGGAAGTCCTACTTTTTAGCTCTTGGCATGGGCAGTTAACTGAAAGCATGCACAGACAGATCTGAATCCTCCCAAATGGTCTGTTGCTCTCTCACCTACATCTTGCATGACTATTCTATTCATTCAATTACCAAATATAAGACCAGTGATAAGGCTGCCAGAACTTTCTGTATCTGGCTAAAGAGAAAGAAAAAAAAAGTTACTCCAGCGGTGTTAAATGTGGAATCTGGCTTGAGGATTTCAGCAGACTCGAGTACATGATGGCAAATTCAGCCTGCTGTGGAGAGAGTCCTGCTGAGGCTACCTTTCTGACAGAGCAAGGCTTAGAACAGGTAGCTTATATGACCTGACAAGGTCAGAGTCCTTCAAAGTATGGGCAAAAAAAAATCTTCAGGTATGTGGGATCCACAACAGAGCCACCTTCAAGGTAGGGAGACTTTAGGTAGCAGCTGCTCAAAATGGTCTTAAGGATTACATTAGGATTTAGGCACCTTATTTCTGTCCAAATTCTGTCTCTTTTTGTGGCTTTGGTCTGTAAAATGGGGATATATATCCTTTCCAAGTGACTGTGAGGATAAAAGTATTCATGGTTTTGAGGTAATGGTGCTAAAATTCTGGTAATGGGGATCCAGAGATAGCTGAGGGCTGCTTACCCACACTGTGCTTCCTTTCTCAAAAACTAATAGCTGTCTAGGCTTTGATGTTGATGGGTAGGCAGAAGAGTGGTCTTGATTAAAAGCATTAATTTACCTCTCGCAGATAACAGATTCATATACACAGGTCTAAATCAGGAGTAACTGCATCAAAATAAACAGCCCTTGGGTAAAACAGGTGTAAAAGAGAAGAGAACCAGACCCTGCATCTAGCAGACATATAACAAGGTAAATGGGAAAACACAAGAAAAGTGAATTATTGTTATTATATGTCCACGTTACATTCAGTACCATTAAAATCTAATGCTACAAAGAAAATACTTTTCAAGCTTGCAAAGTATATGCAATAGGGGCTGTCAAGAACTCATCGGAACCTGTGAATGTTTCCTTTGTATATGTTGCTTTCATTGCAGCATTGATATAAATCAGGAGTAGCTTCATTTGCAGAAAACTGGCAGAATTAAAAAAAATAGGTCCTTTAGCTTTAAGGAAATTAACTGAGATCCATTGACTCAAGAAAACCTTTAAAAATTTTGAATTACATCTTAAGTGAACATTTAATTTTATAATTTGTCAACTTAGATAATAATGTTAAGAGATCTATGCTGATAAACAATTGTGTTAATTACAGTAAAAGCCATCAAATTAAATTCAATTCCTGGAATCAATACCATTTCTAATTATGGCCATACCTTCCATTTGGACTTTTATTAATGCATATGTTATATCTGTCACCTTCTTCAGTTGTGATGAAACTCACTGTATGTTAATTCACACCTGATAACAATCGTTTTTCTGGTACTTACCTTCTAAAGCTGATGATAGGATGTGTCAACACCTATAGGATTTTTTGTTTTCTTTGAGGACTTTGTGAAAGTTACATTCTTTTTATTTTAAATTTGCTGCTAAATGACAGTTTCCAATTTTAATTATTAAAATGGACAATACAAATGAAGAGTAAAAGACTACTCACTTTGATGCAGCCTGTACTGTGACCTCTAGACATGTTGGGAAGTAACAAAATCCGAGCAGATTATACTTTAGAAGCTGTATCTTTATAAATCTCTCTTCTCACTTCAAGGGGAAGTTCTCTCATGCTTTCACACAGATAAAGGATGCCAATAGTTATTTAGTCACACTTTCCCCAACCCCCAATAATCTGTTTATAATAAGTTTAGACCAAATACTCTAGAAAATTCCCCATCACACCTGCCTTCCTGTTCATCGCACATTTTCACACTGTGTATCACAGTTAAAGCATCACCTCCTTCAATAGACTCTCTCATGACAAACTGCCAGGACACACTAAAGATTGATGTGAGAGATCATGCTAATTTCCACCACATTTCAACTCCACAGCCTTGCCTCCCTCTACCCACCATGTCACCAATGAACTCTTCCAAAGTGACATAACCTTAATTGTATTTTAACCTCATCTCAGAGGAAAGTGATACCTTCATTAACTGTTGGGAGGCAATTTTCAGGCTGAGTTGCAGGTGTATTTTTTCACAGACTGGTGTTCTCAGGCAAGGCACAACTGTGACAGCATGATAGAAAAATACAGTATTTTCCTTAGCTCTCAGTCATCCTTTAATAGATTATGAAAACAGTTAGGTTTTTGTTGTTTGAAGTTTTTTTTGGTAAAATAGCACCTTTCACGTGACAGTAACTTTCAGGGGCAACTCACCATAGCCTAAATGAGACATTTTGGACAGCTTTTTTGGGTATCTCTGTGGTCCTTGAACGACTCAGCCCAAGCTGGACAAATCCATCCTTAGTCTCCATGTTTTTTCCACATCATCAGTGTCACTAAGGAAGCTCTTAGTTCTACTGTGGGCCAAGAACTCTGTACAGGCATAGTGACATTTGGCATTCCTAACGCACCCCTAAGCCCTAGTGTCACCCCAAAGAATAACAGTGCCACTATTGAGAAAATACTACCCGAGCAGAAGAGACAGAGATGGGAAATGCTGACAAACACGATTAATAGAAAAAAAAGTTACATTTGAAGTAGAAAGGCAACTACTAAGGTAAGTGGAAGTGTTACCAGAGTCAAAGAAAGAACTGAAAAAATTATGAGAGATAACAGGAAGGAAAAAACATTGTGGCTCATGAAAATTTGGGGGTTAAGGAGGAACAGATTCCACTTTCTAGTGCCAAAGTCTGCCAGAGTATCTGCCCAACAGGCTGGGGAGGTCCTGGGCAGAAGGATTACACATCACTGCTCATTGTTGCAGTATTACACACCACAAATACTGCTAATTTGTTAGAGGACAGACCATCTTTGGCCTGTCTGCTCAGGCGCTGTCTGCTCAGGTTTATCAGGTTGCCAGCATGACAAGCTATTTGTATATGCATATCTGATCACAGTGAAAAAATTATTATATCAAAACATCCGATTTTCACCCTTTACATGTACTTGCATGTAAAGCATTAGATAACTTTCTGGTTATCAGTGCTGATCGTCATCAAAACACTTGCTCTCACTTTATTTTTACAGTAAAGTACACAACTACAAATGTCTGCATGGACACTGCCATAAAAAATACATTCTTCAAAGTATGTACCTATGTATACTACGAGCTAATCCTGCTTCTGGAGAAAAGAAAATTTAGAACTTGGCCCTGACATAGAAATTTCACTAGTAATAAGTGGGGCTGTAGACATGCACAGCTTTAGCTGACCACAGATGAGGTGGCACAAACATTTCTACAGTTAAGCACCAGGTGCCCTCAGTCAGCGTCCAGAATGAGCATCCATCTAAACCCTCTGTTGAAAAATGTGATTTCACTGAAGACATCCAACATCACACTGGCATGTCCTCAGGGGCACTGGGTGACCATCTCATGGCACTTGGCAGCCATCGTCAGTGTTCTCCAGAAGCTCCTCTCTCTGCCCATGAGCTCCTGTAGGCAGAAGGAGGAGGTAGGACTCTGCGTGCTACTCTCTCCTTCACTCTTATTCAATGCTGGTCACCCTCCACACGGTGATATAAACCCAGGAGGGAGCCTAGGAAAATTGGCTGTATAAAGCAAGTCTATCTACGAGCAGGCCATCAGACTGGGAATTTTCAAAAATTACAATCCTAAGATTACAAGTCCCTTTATTTTGGCATTTTCTTCCAAGTGCTTAGCTTTGCAACCTTAATGTTATTCTCATTTTCATTACTTTATTACTGGTTAATTTTAAGCTTTCTCATACAATTAGAATCACTGCTCAAAACTCATTCACAAAAAACCTGGGATTTTGTAAAATGCACAGAAAAAGCGTGTGTAGCTTTGTAAATATACATGCATTTTATATTTCATATTTCATAGATGTATATTTTAATAAAAATATCCTTTTTACCAGTGAAAGTCAATCTAATCTTGTATTTTGTCTCCTACAAATTTGGCCAAAAACAGGTGCTTGGAGAAGAATAGAGGAACAGGAAAGCATAAAGTGGTACTGTCTCTAAATATTCTCTCAACAGCCCTCTTTGGTTCAGGCAATTCCTGAGTGGTGTGATTTTATTTAATAGATTTAATAGATTAGTCTTTCCATTCATTCACTTTTGAACTCTTGCAAACATTCAGCATCTTCAAGAGATTGTGAAAAATGGTGGAGAAATGGGAGTGCTCACCTGGAGAGCAGGACATCCAGGGCTTCAGGCCATGCTCCAGTGAGAGCTTATCTTTCCCATTAAATAGCCACTGAGTAGCTGTGTCCAGGGACTGGAGCTGACAACACCTCTTCTGCATAAATCTTTCCCATAAAGCTTTCCCCAGCTCCTTTTTCTGCAACAAAAGAAATTTTGAAGAGTCTACACGAAGCAGCACCTTGCCAAAGGTGTGTGATGAGCAGCTCACCGGCCTAGCTGCTTCCAAGACACATTGGGAGGACGGGATGCAACCCAGGTCCTCAATGTGATAACCACTGACCTGCTGGAAAAAGGAGAGCAGAGGTTGTTTCCAAGGAAATCACCAGCATACCAAGCCCACTCCAGCCAGGCCCTGCAGGATAATGGGCTGAAGATCCCCAGAACAGTGGGTCAGCATGGGGGCTGAAACACTGGATGCTCTGCAGCTGAAGTCCTTCACCACATGAAAGTGTGGCATTCACAGACTTCAGGCCAGGGTCAGACAGTCATCGAGGGGCAGCTCTCATCATCACAGCTTTGAGCTGAAGTGTCTGAGTCCTGCCCAAGCCCCATGTGGATGCACACCCGCAGTCACTGCTCTGCCGTTTCCAGTGCTGGCGCTTTGCCTTAGCTAAAAGCTAGTGAAGAACCTTTAAATCTGTTCCTACAAGACAATATTATAATAATAATATTTAAAAGATATAATATTATTGAGCATGAATTAACTATTAACATTACTACTTGAACACACTAATAACATTTTAAAGCACCCTTAATAGCTTATTCATTTTAAGGGCAATAATCAGAAGAATCACCTGCTTCCCGTACCAGATGTCAAGGAACAAAACAATGTTTCCTTTTCTCATTACAAGACCCACTTATGATGAGAAGAGTGCAGCTCTGTAATGGCTCCTTGCAGCTGCTGCTGAAGGGGCTGAGAGGGAGGAAGATAACAGGTTAGCAGGAGAATACATGGAGTAAGCAAGGCCAATGTCTATGCTGGAGAATCCAAGTGATACTGCTAGCATGCAGGTGCCAAGATGGTCAAATGAGGGTCAACAACAGGTGGCATTGCCTCAACAATCTTGCCTGTCTCAGAAGAGAATGTGTAGTCAGATTGAGCAAGGGGAGAGAAATTTACTCCGAAACACAGTGACATAAGGGCACAAGGTAATGGTGCAATGCAGACAGGCCTGGAGGCTTGAGTCAGCAGGTCCTGCACCTTGCTCCTCCTAAGTGTTTGGTTTGGTTAATGGTGCACAGGACAAGTTAAAAATATCTGCATTGAGCTTTCTAGTATTCACAGTCAATAGGCAGTGAGGAGCAGGCATGATGTTTGCTCAGAGTAACTCCAAACTTCTCAGGAAGGTGGGCATAGAGTACCCCATCCTTAGGCAGGACACCCCATCCTTGGGCTCCAGCCAGCATGCTCTGTATAGCTCTGAGCTGTTGCCATTAAGGATCTCTGCAATTCACTCAGTGATGCCATTTATATTAGATCTGTGAGGAGCTGGAGGATATAGATACCCACTTGCAATGGCCTTGAGACATGGGATATTTTTCAAAGAATGTGAAAATCCCTTACCTAGAACATCTTGAGAAAACTTGAAGGCCCTGCAAGTAGCTGTGGAGAAGATTACTGTATGTTTATGCAGTGGCTAGAGATTAGGATTTGGACTTAAGGATCCTCATGGGTCACTTCCAACTCAGAATATTTTGTGATAAACTCTGAATATCTCTCAAGAGTTTCTTGTCCTTACAAGGCTTTTTACCTCAGTTCTGGTATGCTTAATGCTTTGTTTTCTGAAGATTAAAAGTATGGTTATTTTCAACAACTCTACTGTTATTTTTACCAATTTCTGCCTGTTGCTTGTAATACCAGATAGCAGCAAATCACTGAGTCACACAATACAGACTTCCTCAAAGAGGCATAAGGTGACTAGGAACAAGCTTGATGCTTCAGCATCCTAACTCATCCAGATACAGATTCCTGGAAACAAGCTTTTTAGCTGTACCATGAATGCTGTGCCCAACACCAGCAAACTTGGACTGCACCAAACAGTGCCGTTATTGAACAAGAAAGCAACAAGAACGCTGACTTCACATAGTCAAGGAGAGAAGAAGAGTCCTTCGTAAAGACATACCTTAGGAGCCTAACGGAGGAAACATGGCTGTACTGTTTTTGCTGTAAAGCCAGAGCTGTTCGCCTGGAGACATACCGCCATCTCCATGGATCGGGTACCCCTGGAAAGGCGAGCTTGGCGAGCTCCTAACCCAGACACTCCTGCTAAGCAGCGACGGCCTCTTGGAGGGGACACTGCATCCTTCTGCAGGGCTCAGGCACCACTAGAGGGAAACCCAGCACCGCCCTCAGCCCTCCCCTGAGCTTCATAAGGGAAGGAGCGAGCGGCGGGGACAGCGGCAGCGAGAGCAGCGCTGCGCCGGGCGGATGAGCTCCTCCCGCCGGGCTGCGGGGCGAGGCGAGGCGCTTTTCCCTTCCCCTTCTCCTGCCCCTTTCCCTTTTCCCCTGCTCCACCACCGCGGGAGGAGCGGGACGGAGAGGGCTGCCGCACTAAAACCCTGGGGGGAGTAAACAGGAAAGGACGAGGGGGAAGTAATGATTAACTAAACTAAACTAGACTAAACTAAACTAAAATAAAATTTGTTAATTAAAATCAAATGCCGTCATAATAAACAGAAAAGTGGCTGCTGAGAGGGATGCAGGAGTTTCTGAGGGTACTTCATCTCTCCCAGACCAATAGTCACAGCTCCTAATTTTAATTTAATATTGGCCAAAAATAGCTCCCTCCTGGTTCTCTTCATCTTACCAGTACAGAAAACTCTCATACTGGCAGAAACCCTTTGACCCATTTAGCTCCTACGAAGATAGTACTTCCAAATAGCTACTGAACTGTTTGCTAGCAACAAGATAACTATCAAAGGACAGAGCAATGACAAATAAGGTTATGAGAATTATCACTACCATAATCATCATTGTACCATACTTCACTTAGCTTATGTAACAAGCATGTTTCCTCTCCTAGATCTTGTCTTTAAAGAAAACAATGCCAAGTCTTTTACCACGTCCATAAATGATCTAAGCAAAAGAAGTGAAGGTCAAAGTAGCAAAGGCTGCAATTGATACAGAATTATTCAGAAAAAAATTAAACTACTGCTAAAAAGTACAGACATATTTCATAATGTCACGTAGCCCAGCAATAAGAACTTAGATTTTGCATTAAATTCCACATGAACAAATACACTATACAGCACCTGAGGGGGAAAATCTATATGTGCCACAGACTTTAAATGAACTGCTTTTACTAGGAAATGAATTTCAGAGCCATGATGGATACTTGAGATCAAGGCTCCATGGTGGCAAAACACCAGAAAGAATTACCAGAACTAATATGACTAAACAGAGAAAAAAACAGAAAACATCACTTTACCTTTCTGTAAGACCTTCTTAATTAGAGTTTGCAGTCTGTATTAAAAAGATAGCCAGGAAAAAAAAAAAAGGTTTTGTAAAATGTAACCAGGTATGGAAACGTTCTCATTTGAGAAAAAAAAATAACCAGTATAGAAGCAGGACTAGCTGAAGCTTGGAAAGGAGACAGCAGTGTGGTGACAGCTCAGTCACATCACTGGTGCCCTAAAAAGGTGAAGAACAAAATCTCATTCCCTGTTTCACTGAACAGAAGTATTCATGTTTCTCAATTAAAATACCACCTAGTAGTTTTAAAACAAACACCAGGGATTTTTGGTGCAGTTTTCTGTTCAGTATCATTGTCACAGGATGTCATGGAGATAAAAGATGTGGCAAAATCCAGCAAGGGATTAGAGAAATTCATTGCAGCTTCTAAGCAAAGGTACATGGAAAGCTTCTAAAGCTTTGGAAGCTGGATGCACAGCCCAGGGGTGGGACTATTACATATTTATCTGCTTATATTTTTCTTCTCTTAGTGTCTTCAGTTGGCCAGTGTCAGGGAGGGAGTGCTGGACTACATGACTTAGCATGGTGTAGACAAATGGGAAAGCCAGATCACAGCAAGGCTGTGATTTTCTGAAGCTCATATGAAATTTAGGTTGGAGCTGGGAACTGACTTCACACCTACAAACCATCATACCAGGAATACAGCAATATATAACCACAAGGGCAGTTTCCCTGCGCAACTGTGTGCCAGATTTTCACTTGCTGGTCTGGAAATGAACCAGGCAGTAAAAGCGATTAGCAGTGGAAAGACACTAGACAGCTGTAATTATCTAAATGCCTTGCTATTAACCATGTGAGAAACTAAATCCTCACAATCACATTCATTAGTAAATGCTAAGGACAAACTAACTACATGAAGTTTCATTTGATTAGGCAGAAGAATTCTACTCCAATATGATTATGTTACACAGAATGACCTAAAAAAAATAAACCAAGTCTGTTTCAGAGAGCAAATGAATGTTAATACTAGGAGACAAGCAAAGAAGCCCTGTCCTTGTGATACAAGGGCTGCTCCTACAAACAGCACAGCCAGGCTCTCTCAGCTGATGGCAAAGGTTCCCAGCTCCCTGGCGCAGATCCTGTTCCCACTGCTAGACCTGTGGATGGTGAGTGCAACAGGGACAGAGCCAGATCTGCTGTAGCAAATTGTAGTGATTCACCTGCATGTTAGCCCCACTTAGAAAACCCTTCAATGCCATAGTGAGAACAGATAGCAGTCAACAGGAGAAATTCACCTTGTTGATGCCTGCATTGTCTTTCACCCGAGGTAAAAATGTGGTTCAGTGGACAGAGCATCAGTGCGAGCACCATGAGTGCAGCCTGACAGCTGCTCACCTCAGAAGTGCTGGGTTTTAGCCACCCCTGGCACACCATGTTGCAAAAGTACATCACCAGTCCCTATGCCAGACACACTCAGTCCTTCCTGAGTTTGCAGAGCACAAGGAGAGCTAAACATAACAATTTCTATAGCCATGTGAAAATAGTACGGCAGGCATCCGTTTTCAGGGCAGGCTGCTTTCTTGGTACCTTTGCTGATTTCTTTCTTGAAATACTGACAAAGAACAAACTTTTCTGAATTAATCTCTTCCAAGAACTTATAAGTATGAACTAAGAAGGGTTGGTGTGCTGGCAGTGGGGATGGGGGATCTCACTGCACCTTTAAGGGAAGCATAAGGGCAATTCCAGCACCAAGCTGAATCCCACTGGATCTGTAACATCCATAATTTCTAGATATTGCGGTGGCAAGTATCATACCAATGTCTAGACACAACAAAACAACATCCACGCATAATAAAACGAACGATGATCACAGTTCATCCACATCATGAAGCACTTCAGGGAAGACCTGTGTGCCTCCAGAGCCTAAGTACTAGTGATGAGGACAGAGTAAAAACCTGAGCCAGAGGCTCAGTTTCCAATATGAATTACAAGTGTGACACACTCTTGACTGAAACTGTAATTGTCAGTTTTAAGCATGAGTTCCTTCCATACCCCTTTATTCTCAGGCAGACAACTTGGATATCTGGTGTTTGTGTGACTTTGTCCAGTCATCCAGTTTACAAGATTCAGACCCCTGTGAGACCCTTCAGGCAAGGAGGCAGAAAGGAGAATGTAGCCTCTCCTGAGAGGCTCCACCACATTTCTGTGTGGGCATAAGTCTTTCTGAAATTCATGAAAGCTGCCTGCCCAGAGGAAGGGTACGTAGACCTCATCTAAGCACTCTTCTACTGCTCTGCAGACTAAGTAGGGGACACTGCTAGGTGCTGTTGGCAGGTTGGGGACCACATATTCACAGAGTCCACAGGGTAGGCAGGCGACCAAGCATCTGGCTGGTCTGCCACCCCATTCTGTCCAAACACTGCAGGTGAATTCTTTATACACAATCAAATAAACCAGAAAGTTATTAGATTTGAATTAGCATTCATTAACACAATTGATTGTGTTGATTTAGTCATCTAAATGGTCAATGCTAGGACGTTTGGATAATTATTACTGTTTAGTGATATTTCCTCAGCTAATTGTTTTTATTGAATGACTCACTTTGATGATGCAGCTGAAACTAATGTGCAGCTGGGTTCCCAAGGAGAAGGCTTTTATCTGCCCAATCCACCTCCCAGGGGCTCCATCCTTCCTGTAAGACGATGCATTTTGGTGCCTCTGGATGGTCCTTAGGGGAGAAACCATTTGGGCAATGTTCCTGCCTCTGCCAATGCATGCTTGATCATATGTGGTGTGATTTCTCACAGCAGCTCACCCCAAAAGGATTAAAAAAACCTGAGCTAAACTGAGCCGAAAGGGGTTCTTTCCAAACTCCACGTGAGTGGGTGCCACCTGTGAGGGCCGCAGTGCAACAGCCCAGTGAGTGATTTCCTACTCCACCTTCTTGAGCACACCCCACCCTTGCCCCATGAGCTAAGACCCTGCTCATGCTGCCTTCCTGCCCCTACTCCACAGAGAGACTCACCCCACTCCCCCAAAACCAGGCTGAGCCCCTGCCCTGCAACAGTGCCTGCCTACATGGGAGGGCTCATGTAGTGGTCAGACTCTGGGCTTGACTATGGGTGTCTTCCCACAGGTGTCCTTCACCACATTCAGAAGGTCACAGATAAGGTTCTGCTTCCACAGCACCATGACAATGTAGAGAGATCAGTGCTGATGATCCAGTTTTCCCACCTGGAGCTCTCTGGAAAAGCTCAAATGGGCAGACCACTGCTCCAGCAGAAGGAGTTCCTGTAGGCTCCTAGGACGCAAGGACACTTTGACTGTGATGACTTCTATCTCCCAGGCCTGCAGGGCCAAAGAGCTGCCAGCTGGTGAGGATACATGAGGCAGCTGCAATGGCTGTAACAGGATGCTGGGCTTTGGGAGGCAGACGATGCAGCCAAGAAAAGGGTTTGTGTCTGTGAGTGCAGGCAAAAGAATCAAATAGTGTGGCAGTCAAACAGTTGTTTCAAAGAGGGGCTGATGGAGATTTTCTTTAATGCTCTGGGGAAAATCACTCCTCCCACCTCACTTCCCTTGCTGGCTTTCCCACAAATGTGTTTCAGAGCCTCCACGAATCTTCCTGACTTAAGCATAAAACCAAGCTTGTGACCCTAAGCCTGTTACCAGAGGTCAGTGTTTTCCCAAGCAAGTTGTATTTTTGCCTGCTCAGAAATTTGGTCTGGGAAGAGCTCAAGGACTAGTTTCTACCATTTGTACAGGATTCCTGAACATCTAGGGATGGCCAGCACCAAATACTCTCAGGGCTACGCCATGGGCAGGCCCTCCAGACATCACCACACCATGCGCACAGGATGGGGAGTTCACAGAAGGACTGAATTTACTGCAATGCATGAACTCTCTTTCCAAGAAAGGCAGGAGCTTATCCTGGAGAGATATTTCTGTCTGGGAAACACCACAGCCATAAGTTAGTAAATAACTTCCATGAAATCCGAAGAAATCTGAGCCCTAAAAGGCATATTCTAAATTAAAAGTTACCCCAGGAATGGATATAGCCTTGGAGAAAGATAAATTTAAACTCCTTAGAGGCTAGAAAATCTGCATTGCTATCTCCATCTGCTCCCTCTTCCTTCCCAATACATCTCCAATAATGAACCACTGATCCCAGCCCACTCTGTAAGATGCAGTGTTACTTCCAGTTCCCTTTTTCTACATGCACAGGACGGGCAGGAACAGCCACCTTCCGAACACTGCCTGGGCGGCAGAGGTGAAGCAGCACCACAGGATGGCACTGCTCATTTCCTGACTCCCACGTACGATGGTAGTCCCGAACTTGCTGCCAGTCATCACCTGCCCTGGGAGAGGTCATGCTCAGAGTAAACAGTTGGCATGAAAATAAGAGGGAACAAGAGCTGTGTGAGAAAACTAGGATTTTATTATAACCTGGTGTGGAGAACCCCTGTCCTGAAGCTGCAGGCAGTACTCGGAGCATGCAGAACAAGGGACGTATTTAACCTCTCTCAATCTGCCTTTAGCTTCTTTTTGTGTAAACCAGACCACCTAACACTCCTCTAAATGCAGTCTAGCTCTTTGCTGTCCCATGGAGATTTTCTCCCGGCTTGCTCTCCTGCACAGAATAGCTATGATACCCCACGTCCTGCAGCCCCACTCTCATCAACAGCCATTTGTTTACCTAGATGAAGGATGGGCTGGACCACGACGTGACACCAGAAGCACATCCAGCCCTTGGACGAAGGTGCATGCTTCCTGCTGACACAGACAATGGTCCAGCTTTGAGCACAGCTCACAACTACGCCAGAAAAAAACTTAGGTTAAAACCTTGGGAACTTCCCGAGCAAAGCACCAGAACACCCAGATGGGTGTTTTGCACTGAGATATCTAAAAGCCAAGCCCCTCTTAAGAACTATCTCAGCAGCAGCTGCTGCCGACACCCCTTGTCAGCCTCAGGCAATTTGTGGATGGTAGATTGGGGTTACCACACCCGGAGCCATTCAGTCTGCCAGGCTGTGTGACTCCAGAGGACTTTCACCAAGAGAAGCCACAGAGCACAAAGAGCCTGCCTTCCTCCAAAGAGGGTGTGCATAGGAGGAGCTGACCCCGACCGTCCCTTGGCTGACAGTCCCTGGGCTTTTTCAGGAAGTACACAGCCCAAAGTTCATCTTCTGTTGCTGTGGGTTTTTCCTCTCAGAGTTATGCCGTTAGTATTGTCTCGTATTTCCTGCTTCCTCCCCTGGCAGCTCCCCTGCTAGCTCAGGCACACAGCTACAGCACTCAGTTCATTAGTCCCTGTGTTTGCCACATCCGTCCCCAGAGAAATCCCTGGGCCCACATTCAGCTTCTAATTGAGGCTTGCCACGCACCCGTCTGCTGCACTGGGCTCCCGCTGTGCACAGAGGAGCAGTGTGCTGGCTTTTTCTTTTTATCAGGATTATTTGCACCCACCAACTTTAGGCACAGAAGTTGCACAGGAGCATTAGATGTTCAGAGCAAACTATGTGCTGAAACAGACAGCTCTCACTGCACACATGCAGCCAGGCTCTGGCAGCCCTGGAGTAACTCAGTTAAGGTCTCTAGTTTGTTAAAAATACCATCTAGTACCACAGAGAAATTTATATCCAGATCCAGTTTTGACTTTCTCTGTAATCCAAACAGAAAGGAAAATAGCTCTCCCCTTTGCACAGCCCTGACCACTCTGCCAAGCTTAGCTATCTGTCCCAAGTAGTCACCAGCTAGGTTTTCTGCATGGTCCCACTGTTCCACCCTCTCCACCTTTGCAATATCCCTACTTGCTGGGAAGAACTAGAGACTCTAACATTACCAAATGTCACAGCTGTCTACAGGGGGAAAGTCCCTTTTTAATTATTAGCATGCTTCCAGTTCATATTTTCCCCATCAGGTGCTTCCACTCTGTCTGCAAACCACATAGGGAGATGTACTGATGGGGAGCAACATTATTGCTGGAGGGAAAGTAGTAAAACAAGCTCAAGAGACCTGCCTTTACTTCTCACTCCCCAAGACTCTTTTTACCTACATGAAACACATGTGGCAGCAAACTTTACTGCATCAGACAGTGAGCATCATCTTAAAGCTTTTTGAGCAACATGCTTTAACAAAGCTTCCGCATGAAAAACGGGAATGACACCAGAGAAAACTTGTCTTCCAAGTGGTAGCAAATTTCAAATTACTTGACTTACATTTACCCTTAAGGCATAACAATAAAAGCAGTTTAAATTGATACAGAATATCTCATCCCTAAGGATCCCCAGAAATGCAACCACTTGATAAGCAAACAGCCCACAGTTCACGCAGAGAAATACAGACCTTCCCAGGGATGCAATACATCAGTTCAAGACATGCCAAAAATAAGCTGCAGTCAAAAAATAAAAACCAACTAGTGTAGCCAACCAGAACTCTAGATCCATTAGACTCTGGTCAGGACACTGCAGCCAACTCTATTTTTGTGTCTGTGGCATATGGGTAGGACTTAAATGCCTTAATTTGGACGTTGGCTTTATGTGCCAAAAATTACCCTGCACACTATTTGCTTGAATATTCCATCGGCTTAAATAAGGTGCAGAAATGCTTCCTACTGCATTCACCATTCTGCTCTCTGGAGTATATGACCGTCCCATAATAAGCTCTGTTGAAAAGGTTTGACGAGGTAGGGATTCAGGCCACACGGCATATGTGGCTACCTTTCACCCTTATCCTGGCTGACAAAAATGGACTTTGCATAACTTTCCTTTCTCTCATTTGGCTGGTTTTTTTTTAAGCTTTAAATTAGTTACTTATATTATTATTAGAAAGCAGGAGGGAAATACTTTTTCCTTGTTTACCACCGGACTAATTGTTTGGAGCTGACTGGTTCTTATCTCTGTAGCAGCTGTAAATGGGAAACTGAGATATGTGGATTTTAACTACAAAATATTATCAGAATGACAATTTCAAGTGTCCCCTGGCTTCCCTTGGCCTAGCAAAGTCCATAGACTGTTGAAAGAACTAACAAGAGTCCTATTCCAACGGGTATCTGCATGTGCATGTACATGTACAGACAGCAGGTCTGCTTCACTGATTTGCTTTGCTTTTGGCTTTAACATCCTGGCCCAAGATCTTGCTGGATGCAGTTAACTACCTTTCCTGGTACATTTACTGGGAGCCATGTACAGTCTTCAAGATTAAATGAGTGGAAACAGTTAATAGGTATCTGCAGCAGCAATCACAAAAGGATGAAGTTAAGGGACCAACTCTGGTAAATCAACAGCACTAGACAGTTGTCATGATTAGTGTTACAATCAGGAAATTACAATTTAATGTGTTTGCTGGAGGAAGCAGCACAAGAATTCTGCACATACATTTAAAACTGATTAAAACCCTACTGCCCCTTTTCAGTATACAGACACTCGAGGCTGCTTCTAGGAGCGCTGCCAGTTGCTTTTTGCAAGGTAGAATAAAAACAAACATCACATCCCTGCAGCACCACAGCCTTGCCAATCGAGTGTTCAGGGCATCTAGAGTGGAGGAGGCTTCTGCAAAACCTAGCTCTTCCGTATCAGGTGCAAAACCTCCTCCCATAGTTACAGTCTTTTACATTGTTAAAGTAACTTTTAGGTAGTCCTTTGGCCTTGAAGTGCCTGCTGGACCAGGCAGCAGAGACTGTTGACATAATCCAAAATTAAAAATGCAGAGAATGTTAATCTCCTCTCAAGATGATAAGCACAGAAAACATTCTTGTGAAACTAATGCAGACATAGCAGAGGTATTAAACCAGAATACACAAGCAGACAAAGGAGGTTCAGGTTGGCACAGATGACTTCAGCATTTATGAAATTTTTCTCCTGTTTCAGCAAGGCAAACCCCTGTCCCTGGATAGGTACAGCTGCTCCATCCCCTGGGGAACATGTCCGAGCTTCCCAGAACTGCATCACTTGGGTGAGAGGTCACAGAGGAAACTAGGGTTGTGGTAGGCTCCAGCCTATATCCCAAAAGCTGGGTTTGTTTCTTTCTTTTCTTTTTCTCTTGTGAACCATATAGAAAATTGTATAGAAAAACTGCTGGAATGTGATGGTTTTCAAAAAAAAGAGAAAGGACAGTACTTCAACAGCACAAAGCAGCACCGATGACCTTCACCACTCCAAAATCGTTGCTTTATGCTATCTTTTATATGTCATCCCTTCAGGCAAATATTGTACAACTACTGTGCTAACTATGAGGAGTTGCAGAGAAGACAACAGCTTTATTTGCTTCATTGTTAATGAGGGCTCCACTTGCCCCTGCCGCTGGCTGCTGCTTTACCTATGGGTTTAGAGCTAAATCCCTTCTTGAGCCGTGCTATTGGCTGCCTAAAACCCGGGGTTACTGGCCCATGTCTGGGCTACCCCATGATGCCTAGGGCCAGGCTGCAGAGCAGCAGCATCTCCCTGGGGCAGGAAGTGGGCTGGCCTCAGCATGAGTTTCCATCCAGAAAACATTTTCCATCACCTTTCCGCCACCTACAACTGGCTGCAGTACTGACAAGTTAAAATACATACAAAATAAAAGCATCTCAGGTGCCTCTGAAAAGAGGCTGCTGCTGGCAAATCCTTGCTAAAAATAGTCCTGCGATGGCCTATGAGAGCAGCTGGAGGTTACTTATAGAAGGAGGAAAAGAATGCCTTTGCTGAACTCAATTTTCAGCCATCACAGCTAGGACAGAAGTTTTCAAGTTCAATGTGGTTCTAACAAAATCCCAATTGCAGACAGCAAGGTCCTCGCTGGGCTCAATTTCCCTGCTAGTCAGAGCAGGAGCTTGGTTTTCAACTCCCATCATCCTTTTTTTTTTGCAGAGAAGCAGATAGGAGGAGATTAATTTGTTAATTAAATTTCCCCAACCAATTTACATTAAAAAGGGGGAACTGTTTCAAAAAGCTTACAAAACTTTCATAACCTTTAACTTAAAAAAGAAAGAGTTGTATGGCTTTTTTCTAAACCTGCCCAAAAGCACCACTGGATTGTCCCAGGCCCAGAGATGAACACTGAAAAGAAGTCCAGGAATGGCACAGCTGGGTTGAAAATTAGAAACATCTGCTTGCGGAAAGCCAGGCATTCTTCCTCTCCTCTGGTTTTTCCTTCCATCTTTGGATTTTCTCATAAGTTCTTGTTCAAAAGGTGCCATCCCACGGGAAAATGACAAAAGGAAAAAAAGCACAGACGCTGTTACTCAGTGAGGCCAGAAGTAGTTGCAAGAGAAGAAAAATTTTTCATGGGAATCCCCTACATCTGAGAAGCAGAAGCAAAAATTCACCAGGAGAAAATTCGGTGCTGTCAGCTCTGCAGACAGACAATGCCTTTTATCCTTGTGGGATCCTGCATGTATCCAGATTTTATTATGCACAGATGGCATGACAGCAGTAAAAAAAAAGGCAGAGAAGAATCAATAGGAATGGCCAGAAAAAGTAAGAATAATGGCTGAAGATGTAATTTCTTCTTTAAAATGTTGGTTCTGTTACAGATATGTACCCTTTGAAAGAGGCTTGTCTAGTCCTGGACCAGAACTGGATATACAGGAGCGGCTCAGAATTTTCACAGTACTGACCCCACAGCACTGAAACAGAGTGAAAACTTATACAGCAGAGATGCAAAATCCTCTAAATGCTGAGGCAACACCTGCACACTTGCAGGTATTGTGGCAGTAACATCCATCATGTGCAATACTGCCTGAATCCCTCCAAGTGATGCTCCCCACCAGGTAGGGCAGACACAGTGTACTACTGATGCAGCAGCAGCCTCAGCATTGCTCTGGTGGTGTTTGATTCCCTGACATTTTAGCATGACTTTGTTCCTGATCGTTAGGTGAGTGCTGGTTAATGACTCCTAAGGTGGTCCCTCTCATCAGACTTCACAGGCTCAGGGATCTGTCATTGTGCAGACTGTGGAAGAAAGAGGTGCTGTGTTACACTGCACCTCGTGGGGGATGGAGCTTCTAAGAGTGTTAATGCCTATGGCCTGGCCTTCTGCCGGAGACACCTTTGAGGACCACGCTGTGGCCTTGCAGCGCTTGAAGGCAGCCTGTAAAAACAGATGGGGACAGGCTTTGTAGCTGTTCCATAGGACAAGGGGCAAGGGTTTTAATCAGAAGGAAGGTCAATTTAGATTAGATACAAGGAATAATTTTTTACAGTGAGGGTAGTGAAACACTGTTAGAGGTTGCCCAGGAAGGTGGTGGATGCCCCATCCCTGGGAGAATTAAAGGTCAAGCTGAATGGGGCACCAGTTGAAGATGTCCCTGCTCATGGCAGGCAGGTTGGTATAGACGAGCCTTCATTTTCTCCTAAGTTCTTGTTCAAAGGAATGTCATCCCATGAGAAAATGACCTAAGGGGGGAAAAGCACAGACACTCAGTGAGGCCAGAAACATTTGCAAGACAGGGAAAAAATCTTCTTTACAGGACCCTTCCAACCCAAATTATTCTGATTCTGTGATCCTGCAGCCCCTCTTACGAAACTGATGGAATGTCGGGGGGATGCAGGGTGCAAGCAGGGCCAGCAGTGCCCAGCACTGAGACGCTCCTAGGCCCTCGAGGGGCCCCGCAGCGCGCAAGGACCCCGAGGTGCAGTGGGACCCCGCCGGGGAGGAGGCATCGGGAGCCCCAGGACCGGGCAGGGCGGGGAAATCCCCCCGGGGCGCGGCAGGGAAGTACCGACGGGGACGCCGGAGAGGCGAGTACTTCCCCCTGGAAAAACGCCAAGTCCTCTCCCGGCCCAACCTCTTCCCTCCCCTCCGACGCCCCTTCTGGGCGGCCCGAGCCGCTCCGCCCTCCCTGCCAGCGCCCGCGGCGCCGAGCAGGACCAGACCCGTCGTTCGGGCTTTGACTGGCTGGAAATTCCCGTCCTCGGCGGCTCCGCCCCCGCAGAAATCCCCTGGCCCCGCGGTATATGCGAGGCGCCGCCGCGCCGACGCTCACTCGCAGTGCCCTCAGCTCCGCCGCCATGATCAGCGCTCGCCGCGCCGCCGAGCCGCCCGCCATGGACGGCTACGAGCACACCAAGAAGGAGCGTCTGGGCGCCTTCCCGCTCGACGACCGCCACGACAGTGGCCTGGACTCCATGAAGGAGGAGGAGTACCGGCAGCTGGTGAAGGAGCTGGAGGACATACGGCTGCAGCCCCGCGAGCCGCCCGCCTGGGCACAGCAGCTGACGGAGGACGGGGACACGTAAGTGGGGGTCGAAGACGGGGCGCGGGTGGCTCGGGCACGGCTGGGAACTCGGCACGACCAGTCCGGGACAGGATGTGCGGCCGGCGGGGCGGCGCCGGGCTAGGCCGCGCCGGGAGGGAAGGGAGGGGGTGCGGAAAGTCCCTGGAGTGGCGCCAGGGAGAGGCGGCTCCGGCGGCCGCGGAAAGCCCCGGCCGCGCCGAAAGCCCCGGCTTGCGACACCCGCGCGTGACCCGGCCCGGCCCGCGCGGGGCTGAGCGCGGCGCCGTGGGGGTTAACGCGGCTCGTGTGATAACTCCTTTTCTACCCCCTGCAGTTTTCTCCACTTGGCCATTATTCACGAGGAAAAAGCCCTGAGCCTGGAGGTGATCCAGCAGGCAGCCGGTGACCGGGCTTTCCTGAACTTCCAGAACAACCTCAGCCAGGTACTTTCACCTCGATAGCCCCAAATCCGGATCAGCCCCTGCCACACCCACACGGTCCCTCTGGGGAATTCCCCCAAAAAAGTCCCTTAAATTTTTTTTGTTTTAATTGATGGAATCAGTTGAATCAAAGCCTACGTTCAGGAAAGTCCCCAGCTGGCTCCAGCCGGTGTTGGTACAATGCTTCCTCTCCCCCGAGAGAGTGGCATTTAACACCCACATTTTTCAAATATGATGCAATGGATTGCATCCCTCTTTATGGAGGGATGTTAATGATACCCTTCATACCAGTCAACTGTTGGTTTGTCCAGAGAGCCCGAAGTTCATCACTTCCAGATGAATGGGTGACTATACAACTACTTGGGAAGCATAAAGAGCTGAGTTTATGGGGGTGTGCTTTTGTACTTCCATTTGGCACAAATCACCAAGTGGTCAAGGGGTCTGCTTGTCTAGATGTTGGCGCCAAGTTTGTGGTGTAACTTACAGTCTGCTTTTGCTCTTATGCTTGTAGACTCCTCTTCACCTGGCAGCAATAACTGATCAGCCTGAAATTGCTGAGCATCTTCTGAAGGCCGGATGCGACCTGGAAATCAGGGACTTCCGAGGAAACACCCCCCTGCACATTGCCTGCCAGCAGGGCTCCCTCAGGAGCGTCAGCGTGCTCACGCAGTACTGCCAGCCCCACCACCTCCTTGCTGTCCTGCAGGCAACCAACTACAATGGTACGGGCACACTCCTGAACAGTTCCTCTTGGTGTGCTGTGCTGAGGGTGGGATCAGTCTCCTGTAGATCTCAAAGATCACTGGAGAGGTGGAGAACAATTATTATGCCCCGTTTGAGAGTTGAGGAGCCCAAAGCATACAGCAGTGTCTGACTTTTTTAAAATGCCAGTGTCGTATAGGCCTTCTCACTGTTGATTATAGTCTCTCATGGCTTAAAATTTTGCATTTTTAGTGAATGCCTTTGCCCTGCTCCTCCTTTTTTTTGGTTGTAATAAGTTGCACTCTAACACTGGAATAAAGCCTCCAAGAAATCTTTTCAAAATCCAGCCCTTTTGTTCCTACTGGAAGCTGGAAGACTCTTCTGGGAGACACCCTTTTGCCATGAATGAATTGCAAGTGGACTCATTCTGACCTATCATCTTAACTTTTAAGTAATGATGAGGTATTGAGTTAAGAGTTACTGAAATTTTCCCTTTGTTTGTGTTTTTCAGGACATACATGTCTTCATTTGGCATCTATTCAAGGATATTTAGGTATTGTTGAGTATCTGCTGTCCTTGGGAGCCGATGTAAATGCACAGGTATGTAATGTGTACCGTGAATTTAACTGAGTGCGGCTCTGTAGTCTTAAGAATCAAGAGATCTGACAATGGCTCTGCCTCTCCTAACGTGCCAAACCTTATGCTGTTTTCACACAGGAGCCGTGCAATGGCAGAACAGCACTACATTTGGCAGTCGATCTGCAGAACTCAGACCTAGTGTCACTTTTGGTGAAACATGGGGCAGATGTGAACAAAGTGACCTATCAGGGCTATTCCCCCTATCAGCTCACATGGGGAAGAGACAACGCAAGCATACAGGAACAGCTGAAGCAGCTGACCACAGCTGACCTGCAGATGTTGCCAGAAAGTGAGGATGAAGAGAGCAGTGAATCGGAGCCTGAGTTCACAGAGGATGAAGTAAGTAGCAGTTCTTGTCTTTACAAGAGAAGGGTAAAATCCTGTCCTGTGTAGGGTATTTTTTGGTGTCACTCTTGATAGCATGCCCCAGCAACCTCTTGCTGTATAACAGATAGGTATACAAAAGATTATGCTATCAACATCAGCAAAATGGCAGATGGGGCAAGTGTATAAACAGAGTAAGAATAAAATGTAAAAAATAATATGAGGGAATGGAAATTAACTTCATGCAACGTGTCTGACATGGTCATGTGGCTGACACAGAACCTCGTCAGAGAAAATTCAAGTTAGTGGGTGGTTTTCTCCTCCCTAGCATTTGTTTTTCTAACATTCTGAGTGCTACATTAAATGGCATATGTAACCATTTTGGTGTAGAAATTTTATACACTGCTGAAGTCTGGGCATGCAGAATTTGGCTGTTATCCCAGAGTGGATATGATACTTGAAGTAAGATTTTTGCATTAACAGCATTTTGTGTTTTTTCTTGCAGCTTATATATGATGATTGCCTTATTGGAGGACGACAGCTGGCAGTTTGAAGCAGAGCTTTCTCTGAAAAGAAGTGGCTATATACGTATGTATAGAAAAAGGACTGAGTTTCTTCATTTAAAAAGAAAGTCACAATGTGGAGAGAAAAAAGAGAAGGGAAATACGACACTCCCCAGCAAGGAGAAGGAGCACATAATTGTAACAGGACAGTTCAGGATCTGCCTTGTGTTTTAGTGGAGGAGTGGGATGTGTAACATCAGTACAGATCCGTGATTATTCACACCACCTGGTAAGGACCCACATAGCCAGTCTTCTCAGCCCTGCGAAGGTAACAGACTACACATCCAACCTGCTCGTTACAGGGAACTCTCTTGTGGCATTAACTACTACAGGGAACAAGTGTCCTTTCATGGCAAGGTGGACTCATGCCAGCACCCCTTCTCAGAGACTCTGTTCGTTTGTGTTGGACTGGTGGCAGTCCCTGTCCTTTCTGACTGACCTCAGCTGCTCTCAGTGGGCTGTCCCAGGTGGAGGAGTCAGACCAAGAGACTGGTACCCTCTCTGCTCTTCGGCAAAAGTAGCAATAGTTTTAACTGTGGGCATTGGAAAAGTGTTTCACACCGTGTGTGTCATAATTGCTACACTTTTTAGCAACTGTATATTGTGTAAATACTGTACATTTTCTGTTTATAATTATTTTGGTACATGTGAGATACTGTATTTATTAAAAAAAATTCAGATTACCGTACCTAGTCTGTGAAATGCTTCATTGCCCACCTCCCTGAGATTGTGGGAAGCTACCTGGTTTGCTTTTTAAGAAACGTTTAGCACCCACTAGCCCGTTGGGGTCACAGTCTCAGGGGTTTTAGGTGATTCACCTCAGCAGTGATAAGACATCTTAAGCAGCTTGCAGCTCTCAGCCCTTCTGCTGCAGCTAATTTTGGAAGCGGATGTAGGTGTTGTTTCCTGCACCCGCTGCAGCGGGTGGATCGTGGGGCTGGGATTCCCCCTCTCTTCCAGCACCAGGCTGGCAGCCCACTAGCGAGGGGGTTTTAGGCTGATTTTGGCAGCACCCGCCTACCTGCCCTCATGGCACCTTTTGTTCCAGCTCCAATACTTCACAACTCTTGCCAGGGGAGGCTGGAGGCTTGCAGCCCGGACCTGTGTCTGCTCACCTCTTGTTTATTACCTGGCCCCACTTCGGTTTGAACTCTAACCCCTTTGGAATTTCCAAAGGGGATTTCCATGGGAAGAGGGAACACGTCCTGTGAACATGTGCTGTTGCCTCACACCCCTGAAATTCAGGCAGGGGGCATCCCCACATCCCTGCTGCAGGACCTGCAGTGCTTGTCCAGTTCACAGCAATGAAGGATGTGGCTTCAACTGCTTCAGTTACTTGTCAAGTTTCTCTCCAGCATTCAGGCAGACAGAATCCCTTTGCCCAAATCCTCTGCTCCACCTCATTATCTGGTGGCAGTGCATCACAGTGCCAGACTGCTTTCAGCCACAGACCCTTTAGCCTGTTGTGTGTCAGTGTAAAGGGTGGGCTGTGTAAAAGGTGACCATGCCCTCTTTGTGCCATACCCCCCGGATGGAGGCAAGGAGCAGCAAAGCTGCTGACGCAGGATGATGGAGCTCTGCCGAGAGTGTTGGCCAGGGGAATTCTGTGCTGCTGGCACCTGGCCCAGCTCAGGCTGTTAGAGAACGCTGCGGCCCCAGGTTGCACAGGGACACCCATTCTTTTTTCTGCCCTGCTCTTCCCAAGGGCTTCCCGGTGCACAACCTGCTTGAAGGAGGGTTTGCTGGTATGAGGAAGAACACAACAGCTGGCTGTGTTCTTCCTAATTTGCATGGGAGCCAAAGGCCACTGTGGAAAGGATTATATAAAATTGTCATCCTGAGTCATTTTTATTTCCCTTCCACTCTCATTGCATGAGCATAACCCAGGTATATGCACTGAAACTTCCTTCTGGCAGACATGGCCACATCTGCATTGCAAACCTGCATTTTCCAGGTGTGGGGTTGGATAAGAATCTGCCAAAACTTTTTTCTTGTTGGGAGCTCACCCTACACTCTGACTAACCATTAAATCTGAGCTGGGAGCAGTGACTGTGGGAGTTTGCTCTCTTGCTGCTACGGGTTTTTCACCAGCAAAGAATCGCAAGTGATTCCATGGCTGGAAATAGAAATGGCAGTGTTCCACTTACTGCATTTCAGCTTCCACTTGCAGAATTGGAGCTGGAAATGCTGTCAAGGCCCTGCAGAGGCATTCACCAGCTATAGCTATCAGTGGTCTAAAAGTTCTTGGGTACACGGCTGGACCAGGTATGCAAATATTTAAATAGATACCATCTGAAGGCAAATACTTCTCATTTGAAGGCCAAAGGGATGGAGAAAAATGCAGTTATCAGTAGTACCAGGCTGGCTGAGTAGTTTCAGAGGCAATGGTATGTTCTCTGCTGCCCATAGCAGTATTTAGACAAACAGTATCTAGAAAGCCACTTCTATAATCTTATAAGAATTCTGCAATGACTTTATTAATTAAGGAAATGTTTTACTGTATGAGGAAGTTCTGCAGCTAAACAAATCATTGCCGAAATACCATGATGTTTTTGCTACTGTTTGCCTCCACCCGTCGTGCAAAAGTAGCCATGTAACATATGCGGAGGAGCATGGGTAAAGCAAGTAGGACAGAGATTAATGTGAGAACGTGTGTTTGTTAGCAAAATAGGTTAGGACATGTTGCGTATTTGTGCATTGTTAATGCAGGATTACTCATTGGGGAGCTTTGCCTGTTCACTTGATGATATGGGAAGACTGTCCACTGTAGGACATCCCCCTGGCACCTCCAGTTTTGAACATGTGCCCTTAACTGCTGTATGTCCCTGCCTCTGCCCTTTCCACAGCCCTGCCTTTAGAAAGATCTGAGTGGTTTTGGTGATCACCTGCCTTCCTGCTGTCTTCTTGGCATTCTAGCAGATGCATTGCATGGTCCCAGTTGTAGAACAAGAACTCCTTATGCATTTATTCTTCCAGCATCACTTTTTCCTTATTCAGATAGCATGGCTCCTATTTGCAGAGCACACTAGCTTGTTCTTGTTTCTGCTACCAGTGCCTCCCCACACTGGTTCAGGGCTCAAAATTCTGTCCCAGCACCTTTGCCACAAGCCCTGTGTGGCTCTGCAAGCTTCAAGAGCATCTGTGCTGCTGCAGATCGAGGTTCTGTGAAGTTCAGATTTAGTTTCCTAACTGGCCCTCTCTCCATTAGCCTCCTCACTTTTGTCACCCTGTGCCATGTCTGTGTCCTCTGCTTTTATTGCCTTTGGCACTCATATCTGCCTCTGCCTGTTCTTTTTTCCCTTCCTCCCTTTCCACATGTCCCCCCCCCCACCCTTTTCACCTGCAACACCAACTCATTCACCCATCATTACGTTGCACAGCATGAGGTTACGTTTTTGTTTCCAGCCTTTCCCTGCTGCCTATTCTTGTAAATATCTTTGAAAATCCCACAGGGATATTCCCATACTTCCTTATATTCCAGACAAAGAATAAAACTCCTCATTTCCTCCCACACCCTCCTCTTCCTCCTTGCATTCCTGCTGACTGAAGGCCTTTCTAACCTAAACCACAACCAAGATGCCACCTTTAGTGCTTTTCTCAGCATCAGCCCTGGACTTCTTAAGAACCTGACAATGGTGACAGATAAAATACGGACTGCCAGGGTGGTGGTGTTGGACAGCAGAGCCCAAGGCCTGATTTTTCCCCCAGTAATTTTGAGTCCTTCTCTTCCATTCCCTGCAGCTTCGGAAAGTGTAAAGGGCAAGGGCAAAAGGCAACCCTGCACCTAGGGACGTGCACAGGGAGCCTTCATGCTGTCTCCAGTGCCAGTCTCCAGTTCCAGTCCAGGAAAGTTTCACTTTTCTGGTGAAAGAAATACCTCTTTCACCATCCTTCCCACCTGCTTATTCTGCCATTCTTGGGTTATGGTGCAGCATGCTCCTTGTGCCCAGCTTGGGCTGTGTGAGCTGGTTGACACGTAGATGTGGGTGTCTCTGCTCCCTATAACAGAGAGAGGTCTAACTTAAAGGCCTTAGCCATACTGTCTTCTTCTCCTTCAGCCTTTTGACATCAGGAAGGGGTCCCTATTGACTGCTTAGCGTTTTACACACCAAGAGCTATAGATTGAGGCAGGGGCCAACAGACTGTTTATCAACCATGTGTCCTGCATGCAGCTGGTAGACACATCTACCTGCCTTCCTGCAAGGACTCAATGCACCAGAAGGCAGGGAGGCCACTGGGACTCTTAGCTTATGCCTAAGCGTGGCAGCCTCCCTGAACAGCTTCAGTTCAGATTTGGGTGACCAAGGTGGCTGAGTGAGTAAAGGAAAAGGTGAAACCAGAAAAAAAAAAAAAAAGAAAAGACACTGTGATATCCAGGTGGGAGGACAAGTATCATCTGTGGTTTGTTTTAATGGGAAATCTTCAATGATTATGGACTCTGGGCCAGTCAGAGGCCCAGCACAAATCAGGAATCACATATTTTTCTGTGGAAGCTGAGCTGTGAAAATAATTAAGCATCTGTTTTTTCCCAGAACTAAGAAATGCAAAACAGAGTGCAGGGGTGGCAGGAAAGAATCTCTCCCTGGACAAATGGCTACCCTCACTTCAGAGGGGTGGAGGAAGGGTTTTTTCCAGCATTACTGTGCTCTCAGCACCAGTGCTTTGCTGAAGAGTGAGAGCTGCACAGTATCCCAAGGGATGAGGGAACAGGAAAGTCCTGTCCCCTTATGCCAGCTGGGACCGAAAATGTGACCTGGACAACTGCTGCACGCCTCTCCCGTTCTCCAGCAACTGCCTGTCACAGCTCTGGCATCGCTCACCTCCTTGTCCCTGCTCTGAAGCATTAACAGGAACAAAACATTTCCTTTAAATACTGACACATTTATCAAGCTATAATCCAAGAAGTTTAAATCCAGAGAGATTGAAACTCCCCCTGATACCCTGGAGGTTTGACTGCCTGCCCTTGCCATGATCCAGCACTCAGATTTTCCCAGGACTGTCTCCTCATCCAATTTTCCAAACAGGACTTTCCAGTCCTGTCAGAAGAGAGCTGGGATTTTCCCCTCTCCTTTCTGCAGTTTTCCCCTGTTACAGCAGCCATGAACCACGGCTCCAGGCTCCATTGCCTCTCCAGCTGCAGGAGTGCAGTCTCTTACCTGCCCACCACCAGCCCCAGGGGCTTCCTTGCTCTGAAGGAACAAGCCTGCACCCCTTTAACTTAATTCCTTTTCACATTCACAGTTTTAACTAGTTCAGATTAATTTTCCTGGGCGTCTTTCAGGGGAAGCTTTTCATCTCTCCAGTGAAAATGCAAGCCAATATATTGGTTCAAGAAAGAGCCTTAAAACACAAATATTTTTAACATATGTGCACACCTTGAAGGGCACACAGCTACAATTACAGTGCAATACTTCGCTTGGTTAATTATTACTCCTGGATTTCAGTAGCTTGAAGGAGGGAGTTTCCCAAGGCCCTACAGAAGACTGAGTGCTGCTGCTCTGCTTCAGCAACACTTTGTTCCCACCGGGGAGTTCCCGGGTGACAAGTGAGAGGCAGCCCCCCCTGAGGAGCACGGACCAGTGGGAAAAGAGAGCTGGGCCACGGTGTTCGCTCCTGCAGCGTGGGAGGACCCATGTGGTGTTTTTCCTCCCTGCCTCTGAAAAGGACACACCACATCTCAGTCAAAGCTCTGAGTGCATACTGAGCTGAGGAGGACTGAAAGTCAGCAAGGATGGCTGCACAGCATGTGCAGCATCCAGAATGAAACCACCCTTTTCTTTCCATTTTTTCTAAGTGGATGGGTTTCCATTCCAGTGTGAGTCAAGGCTGATGTTTCTGGATTTCTTCCAAAAACTTAGATCTGACCCTTGGCAGCACCTTCTTTGAGATGTTCTGCCCTAGCAAAAAAATAAACAAGCCCTCCCCCAAGCTGCATGGAGGCTCCTTACCCCAGGCTGTGCCAACCATAGCTTGGGGAAAACACTCCCAAAGTTTCAAACCCCCTCTCACCCTTGAGCACACCTGATCTCCACCTCATCTCTAACGGTCTATGAACTAGGGTGCTAGATAAAACAAAAAATTAGTGGAACACCCAACATCTTCTGTCTGTCCATCCACCGCAGACCTCTTCATGCTCCTGCCTTTGGAGCCTCGTCCCCTGGCAGTAGCAAGCTGATAGACCTCGTGCCGTGATGCTGGACTACTCCACCGAGGCAGGGGATAGCTCTCAAACTGCCATCTCTCCTGCCTTGATAACCACTCTTGCTGACAGCACTCAGATCTATGGAAACTGGAATAACGAGGTGGAAACAGGGTTAGCCCTACCAGCTGTGTGGGAGGCTGGCAGGCTTCAGCTGCAGTCAGCCAGGTTCAAACAGGTGATCAAACAGAACAAGGGCTTATTCAGCAACTGAAATGGCAAGAAGGCAGCAGTGCCACCAGTACAGAAAAGCTAGGTGAGACACCACCAACAACAGCAGATAAGGTCCACTGCTGAGGCAGTCTCATCCCCTTCACAGCCCAGCTCAGCCATAGCACTTTTCGTAGGCAAATGCTTATGGTTTCCCCACAGCATCCTCTCCTCTGACTCTGTCCCAGAGGAAGGGAGGTGAGCTGGTCCAGGGAAGGCCAGGACTCCAGGATGTCTGCCTTCCTGCCCTGGGTGATGACACAAAAAGCCAGTTTCTCTTCTCCACACAGCTGGACTGCCAAGGTGATATGATCACCCACTTCCCTCCACAAGGCAGTTCTGTATGCGAGGGACTCGTAAAGTAAGGAACTGATAATTCTGTTTCCTTTTTCAGAGAAGTCCATGCAAAGCAGAAAAGGGAAACCAGGCCATTCGCTTGGCAGTTGAGTTCCTTCCATGAGCAGTTCCAGGCACATGGTGGCATGGCCAAGCAAGCCTACCTAGGCATGATGCTCTGGGAAGCCTGTCCCTAAAAACAGCTGTACTGAGGGGAAGAAGGCTGAGGTCTGAGCTGTATCCATGCACTATGCTAAATTAGGGCATCTCATTAGAGCACGTGGCAGCTCCATGCCACAAGTAGGAGCACAGACATTTCTTCCAAAGACATGTGTCTATGTGTAGAAGATGTGAGCACAGCTGCACTGCACCGTCCTGGGAACAAGTGTCAGTATCTCCAGATTTTCTGCTTCAAATTTAAGAACAAGTAGAATGATTCAAAATAGCCTTTTTCTCTCTCTCTTTTGCAAAGGAAATCACTGAATCACAGAATATGCTGAGTTGGAAGGGACCCACAAGGGTCATTGAGTCCAACTCCTGGCCCAACATAGGACACCTCAAGAGTCACACCCTGTGCCCGGGAGTGTTGTCCAAATGCTTCTTGAACTGTGTCAGGCTGGTGCTGTGACCACTGCCCTGGTCCAGTGCCCAACCATCCTCTGGGTGAAGAACCTTTGTCTAATATCCAACCTAAACCTCCGTAACACAGCTTCAGCCATTCCCTTGGGTCCTGTCACTGTCACCACAGAGAAGTAATCAGTGCCTGCCCCTCCTCCTTCCCTCAAGAAGAAGCTGTAACTGCAACGAGGTGTCCCCGCAATCTTCTCTTCTCCAGGCTGAACAGACCAAGTGACCTCAGCTTCTCCTCATACAGCTGCCCCTCAAGGCCCTTCACCATCATCTTCATTGCCCTCTTTTGGATGCTCTCTAACACCTTAATGTCTTTTGATTTATTGTGGCGCCGAAAACTGCCCCAAGCACTCGAGGTGAGGCCGCCCCAGTGCAGAGCAGAGCAGGACAATCCCCTCCCTTGCCCAGCTGGTGATGCTGTGCCTGATGCCCCCCAGAGCACGCTTGGCCCTCCTGGCTGCCAGGGCACTGCTGGCTCAGATTCAATTTGCCATTAACCAGGACCCCCAGGTCCCTTTCCATGGCACTGCTCTCCAGCATCTCATTCCCCAGCCTGTCTGTACATCCAGGGGTGCCCTGTCCCAGGTGCAGAATCCAGCACTTTCCCTCACTTCACCAACTTCATACGGTTGGTGATTGCTCAGCCCTCTAATTTGTCAAGGTATCTCTGCTGGACCTCCCTGCCTTTAAGGGAATTCAACAGCCCCTCCCAGTTTTGTGTGGGCTGCAAACTTGCGCTGTATCCCTTCCAGCCCCGTGTCCAACTCATTTATGAAGAGCACAGAGCCGAGGATGGAGCCCTGTGGAACCCCACTAGGGACAGTCTGATGTCACCCCATTCACTGTCACCCTTTGTGCC
>VZRF01014875.1:174600-304284 GCA_013396875.1 Vireo altiloquus
GTATCCCTTCCAGCCCCGTGTCCAACTCATTTATGAAGAGCACAGAGCCAAGGATGGAGCCCTGTGGAACCCCACTAGGGACAGTCTGATGTCACCCCATTCACTGTCACCCTTTGTGCCTGACCCTGAGCCGGTTGCTCACCCATCCCATGATGTGTTTATCCAGCTGTGCTGGACATTTTGTCCAGAAGGATCCTGTGAGAGACAGCATCAAAAACTTTACTGAAATCCAAAAGGATTACATCAGTTGGCTTCCCCTGATCAGCTGGGTGGGTCACCTTGTGATAAAAGGAAATCAGGTGTGACAAGCAGGACTTTCCTCTCATGAAGCTGTGCTGGCTGTGACCAGTGACTCTGTTGTCTTTCAGGTGCTTTCCAATGGCTCCCAGAATAATCTTTTCCATAACTTTACCAAGCACTGAAGTGAGACTAACAGACCTGTTGTTTGCAGGACCTTCTTGCCCTTCAAAATCAGGACAACATTTACCAGTTTCCAGTCAGCTGGGACCTCTCTAGATTCCTGAGACCACTCAAAAATTATTGAGAGAGGTTTTGTGATGAGATCAGCCAGCTCTTAGAGGATTCTCAGATGAATCCCATCAGGCCCCATTGATTTGTAGGAATCCAGCTGGAGCAGCAGATCCCACATATTTGCAGGGTCAGCTGGGAGTTGATCATTCTCGCAGTCGTGGTCCTTCGGCTCAGGGCACTGAGACACCCTTGGTCTGTCATCCGTGTTGAAGATGGAGGCAAAGAATGCATTAAAGAGCTCTGCCATGACCCTGTCCCTGTTTGTGAGGTGACATCCTCATCCTGGAACGGGCTAATGTTATTTCTACACTGCCTTTTGCCATTAACATGTTTGAAAATTTCTTCTTATTGTCCCCCACAGTTCTGGCTTCAACTTCAGCTGAGCTTTCTCTGCATGAACTTTCTCCCTATGGCAAAAGTGTCTCTGTATTCTTCCCATGTCACCTGACCTTGCTTCCACTGGGCATACACCTTCCTTTTTTGCCATATTTCCAAAGGAATATTCCTGTTCAGTCAAGCTGGACTTCTGCCTTACCTCCTTAACTTCTGACATTGACTGCTCCTGTGCCATTAAGAGGTGATGCTTAAAAAGTGACCAGCACTGATGGAGCCCAGCACCTGCAAAAACATTTTCCCAGGGGACCGTATTTGCTAATTCCCTGAGCAGCCTGAAGTCTGTTCTCCTCATGTTGAGGTTTTGCTGGCACTTTTCCTCCTGTCAGATGTTTTGGTCTGCTTTGTTTCAGTTAGAAACAATAAATTTTTAAAAACAATATGTAAGACTAAAACCCTATTGAGAACTTCCCAAGTGAAATAGATTACTTCTTTAGATTCAGAAAACAAGAATTTATTTCATTTTTTTTCTTACTCATTGGAAACTTCAGATTCTTGTTTTCTCGTTCACCTGAAAAATGTTTTCTCCTAAGCTTTTGCGATTGCAACATAGCAGAATTTCCTTCCTCTCCCACTCTTTTCCTGAGTCATGTGAACTGAGCATACCTCCATCTTGGGGCTTACCATGCCACCTCAAATTTGCATCCAATTACCATCTGTATAATAGCTTTTAAACTCCTCATGCTTGCATAGGGGCAGATCTTCATTTAGCCTTAGAGCTAGCAGCCTTCCATCAGGTCTGCTTGGCTCTGCTTTCTCTCACCCTCACAGCATCTAGCCCCCTTCACACATGTACATCCTATTCCCTCTAACCATTGACTCTACCTTTTGACTGCTCTAAATATACCAGGAAGAAAACTCAGCTTATTGGAGGTGATATTTTCAAAATTGACCCTGAGGACACTTTTATGCTGAAGGTTTTGGGGCTGCAAAGCAATCTGTGTCAAGCATACAGCTTTTGGATGGTAAACTGATGCTGATTCTGACACCAACCAGTGTCCTGCTGCTGGACAGTTTGCCCATGACTTAGACCATGTCTGGAGGCTGGTTCAACCCACGGTGTGATGCCAATGTACATCACCCAGGGAGTGCTGGGTATTTCCCATGCAGATGCCTTGATTCATAAACCAAGCAAACACAGCTCAGTGTGTGTCCTCTTCCTGGAGGCAAGTCCTGGGTGTCGTAAGCACGTTCATCAGGAAACACCACCACAGATACCTTCTCACCATTGCCCTAAGAAAAATGTAATCTCTGTAGCTATTCTGCTTCACTGAATTTACAGCTGGGCCCTTGAATGGTGTCAATAGAAATTGCATGTTCCCTGTAAGCACAGGATAAAGGCAGGTCTGTGTAGACTTATGAATAATTTTACTAAATGGCACATGAAATACCTTCTTCATCTCTAATTCCCAGAGGTTCTGAGTCCTGCCTCTGAAGAAAACTTGGGAACAGCCTCCCTTTAGGCTGTAGTTGGCATTCCACCCGAGCTGAGGCGTGCAGGTGAATCAGTGAGGATGCTGCTGCTGGGTAGGGTGCTGGCAATGGCACAAATGATCCTGCCTCTCAGTGTCCCCTCCTTCCCACACGCCTGCCCTTGGTGCTGCAGGGAGATGGAGAGCTTTTAACCCAGGCTGGGTCTGAGCCTGGCCCAGACAGAGGCGAGAATGGATGCACGCTGCTGCATGCCATCACAAAGGGGTCTTTTCAGGGTGAACTAAAAAGCCATATAGGCATAAAAGTATGCCCTAAAGACAGGACAGACTTTTTAATCACATTTCAATAACCACGTAGCCCAAAGAGCAGTGCCAGGACACATGCTTCACTGAATTTGCAGCTGAGCCAGTTGCTGTTTGCTCCTGGTGGCAGCTGAGTGTTCATACTGGACCAGTCATTGCGCACAAGTGCTCCTGACATCAAACCCGTGGTCAGGGCAGGAGGTGTCCCCTCCAGTGCCTTGCTCGCCAAGCCCTATCCCATTATCCATAGAGGAGCGGCTTCAGTAAACCACAGTAGGAAGTCAAAGACAAGATGTGTGAGATCCATGGAATGTGCTGAGTATGGTCCCACTGAACCTCATCAGTCTGTCACTGGAGTGTGGAAATCCAGAGTTCAGGGCACAAGGCACCTACAGTGGATGTAAATAGTCATGACATTCAGAAGCAAGCAAGCTTCAAAATGAGAGTGAGCACTGCAAAATGTCCTCCCTTAAAGGGTTAAAGCAGAGAGGCTCCTTGTGCTTTTAACCTCCAGTGAATGGAGCAGCTCACCTCCCCTCAACTGAACCTCCAAGAGCTCTTCAGAAAGGAAAGTGCAAGCTGATGCAATGATGGAGCTGCTTTGCATGGAATTTCATTTTAGCTTTTTTTGTTTTTTTTATGAAGCAGAGGTTAGAAAAAGAAGCAGTGGTGATACATGCAAATATCTGCAAGGCATCAAAGCTTCAGAGGGGAATCTGCTCAGCCCTGTGGTCCCTGAAATGTATGTTTGTGACTTATGATTGATGTGACTTTTGCTGCAATGACTGATTGCTCCCCTGGCTGCAAAGTGAAGTGCCTTTATCCCATCAATGCTATTTGGCTTTTTTTTAACTCCTGCTCAGACAGGATCGAAATATGTACTGAAAATCTGCCCTTGAAAGTGAGAGCTCGACACGCGTGGCTGCCTTACAAGAAGTGTAGAAGGAAGAGGAAATTGTTTGAACTGTGTGTATGTGGCATGGGCTGCATCAAGCTGCAGATAGGATAATTTTTCTCATATGTGGTGCAGCAGCTGCATCAGTGTCTCTCTCTCTCCTACGGCTGATAGCTAAATCATTTCTTGCAGAGCTGTAATCATATACCTAATGAACTTGCTCCTGCATAAACCCAGAGCATCTTCCTTTTGCTTACTGCCAACCTGCTGGGCCCTCTGTCTGTATGCAGCACCTCACAGAACTCAAGTACAATGCCAGACATGCTGCTGGCACAGTTTTGAGAGTCCCCAGAAGGGGCCTCCATGAGAGCTGAATGCTTCCAGCATCTGCCAACTGGGGCTGCAGATATCTCGAGAGAAAACTTCCCTTTGAGAAGCTGGGACAGAACAGGCTGATCAATACCAAAGGAATGAAGGATTGGGAAAGAAATGTTTTTTCTAGCAAACAGCCAGTAATTTAAATTAGGAATTGCAATAACAGCAGTGAGTCTGACCGAATGTGGTATTAGCCACTTAAAATACTCACAGTACAAATGTTCTAAGTCCCCAATGGGAAAAATGAGGTACAGATAGTCAGTGATTTATGCTGCCGCATAGGAGGACTCAGCCTGCTCCTTAACAGCACTGAGGACAATGAGAAAGTAAAATATCACCTGTCCTCCAAAGCACCTTCTAGTAACAAGTGGCACAGACAGGGTCTGGCTCCATCTCTGCTGTTCATCATGCGTGTGACTGGGGCCAAGCCACTGCCACCCCATCCAGCTCTGCTGCTCCTCACCCAGGCAGGCTACATGTGCACCTTAGGGCACCACAAACCAGCAGACACAGAATATTGCTGTAGGACATGGGGTCACAGCCCACACAAGCTTCTGGCCCTTAGCTTCTCTGCCTGAGCTTTGGGCCACAAACTCCCCAGAGCAGGGACTGCCTTAAATAGCTGTTTGCAGAGCAGGTACTCCCCAGGGCAGGTGCTGCCTGGAGCGTATGTGCTACCCATCCTCTCGTCTGCAGAGCCACGAGGAACAGGAACGGGTAAAGCCATCAGCAAGTGTTAAAGCAGCTGCAAACTCACCCACTTTGATTTCTGCTGGGACTGGCAAGATTTGAGCTGTTGTCTGTGCAATGGGCCTCCCTTGCATGCTTTAGGCCCTAGTAAATTAGCAGTGTGCAATAAGGTAAGGTAGGCTGTGGACTCCAGTAACCAGAGCTATGTGGAAATTCAGGAGGATTTCTTGCTGGCAGGGGCCCTGCCATATGACAGGTTTCACCTTTGCTCAGCTTTGCTGGCAGAGGCACCCCATGCAAATGCTGTTCTCTAAGCTTTCACACACGGGACTTTCAAAGGGTTCATGCTCTTCAGAAAAAAATGTATAGGATCAGATTTTCCTATGGCACCCCAAGTAATTTTATTAATCACCAGGACAAATCTCAAATGTCTTTCAACATTGAGAAATTCCACTTAATCACAATCTGCCCTGCTACGACCTTCTCGGCATCAGATGGAGAAAGAAATGATGCAGCAAGGACCTTAGTCACACTAATGCTGCTTCAAGGCTGAACTGGGGAATGGGACGTGAATCATCTTTGCCTTTTCTTTCTTTTAAGGGAAGTACAGAAGACTGCTGCTCTGAGAGCGAAACACATAAAGCAGTGACAGGTCTTCCTGTTTCCTTTCCATCTCAGGTCCCTGCTGGGCTCTCCTTCCCTGCACTTAGCTGTACCTACTGAAAAAGCCCATCTCTCTTTCAAGCTACTCGTGGGAGATTTGCTTACCACATCCTAGGAAGTGCAGAGCCACACAGAGCAGTTGTCCAGAACCAGCTGGCAGAGTGAATTGCAGGATACTTTCCAGACAATCCAGTTCCTCCTTACAGAAAACTCCTCTTTGTGTACAGAGGCAAAAGGGCAGTGGGATGTGGAGCTGGGAGATAAAAGACCAGTTCCTTGGAAAGGTGTAAGCATGGCAACGATAAGCATTGCATCACCTCACTTTTTTGTGCCTGCCAGCTTGCAGGAATTGACTGAGCACATCTGCTGCCCAGAACATAGAGCAAGGGGCTGCCTACACAAGCAAAGGGGAATGTCAAGGCCAGAGGTGCACACCCAGCCTCAGGCTGGCCGGCACAGCAGGGCAAAAGAGGTGACTCAGGATCAGAGGTCATGACAGATCTGTTCTGTGAAAAATGTTTTCCGTGGCCTCTGCTTTTGTCCCCCTGATCTGAGGCACGCAGAAAGAAGCACACCTGAGGACAGCAGACTGTCCCTTTCCCATAACAGAACAACTGAGCAAGGCTTGCTCCAAGGTACTGTAATACAGGGAGCAGAAACCCATATGGCACAGAGGGACAGAGAGCAGGGGGAAGCAGCTGGAATATTTTGTCCCTCTCTCATCTACTGGAAAATTCATGACCACAACTCCCCATGAGTGCAGCCCCTTAGGAGATAAATAGATACCATGCTAGAAGAATCCAGCATTTTTAATCTAGATATGCTTTGAGCAAGGCTTAGGTGACACTGGGATGAAGAGCTGGAGCTGAGCTCTACACTAACACTCCCCCCACCACTTCAGCCTGCTCCTGCCTGACTAAACGTGAAGATCTAGGGCAGGCTGCCCAGCACGTCAGCCATGGCTCCCTGCCAAAGCATCCGGGAGCTGCAGCCCTTGCCCCTGCAGCTGGCAGCCAGGCATGCTGCTGGGCCTGCCTCTGCACGCTGCCCAAAAAGCTGGATCCCGTACAAGGCTTGGGCTCTGCGGCCAGGCAAAGCATGTGACTTGTTGCAAGCAAGCTGGGTCATGGTTTGCTGCAAAAACCCCACAGTGCATTGCTAGGGAGAAATCCCAGCAAGGTGCCTGGGCAGGCAGGGGTTGCCCTATTTCTGTTTGGGGTTTCCTGGCCTGACATAAAGATTCCTGTGCTGAGAGAATGCGTGCATGGGGTAAGCTTGGCAGGTTACACTCTTGGGACCTCTGGCACATGAGGGTGCAGTCTTCCCAGTACAGTCAGGGCACATCAGCTGCACTTTGTGCAATCCAGAGTCCAGGATTTCCAAACACTCAGGTGACTGGACACAGCTGCCATTTTGCTGGGGTTGCTCAATGTCAGCTCAGGGTTACTGGCCTGTGCTCAGTGGATCTTATCCAGGGAAAAGGTCAGAGGAATCCTCTCCTGCAGATTGCCTGCCAAGGATGGACTGAGCCTCAGTTTGGGTAGAAGCTTGCGACTAATTCAGCAGGGAGGTATGTGTGTGGAATAGCTTGCCATTAATTTTGGCACAGCTTTCTTTGTTAAAAATTTGCAGCCATCCAAATTCAAATGACATGAAATGTGGGGAATTCCCCTGCCCCCAAACCTTTCTATCACCCGAATAAAGTCACCTCCCCACACCATGGACCATCAGACTAGCTGCAGTTCTTGGAAGGGTCACCTGTAGGGACACGTTCCAGCCACATAGTAATGCCAGTGCTTGGACACAGGCATCTATCCAGCCTGCAGAGTTACCCAGAAGGAGACACAGCTCCCAGAGTATGCTTTTGCTATTTCAATCCAAATGATCTCCCTCTTTCTTCCAGCCCACTATCACCTTGGAACAGTGTTTTGGTTTGAGATGTCACTCCAAGACAAACAGCCAGCCATGTCCAGTCCCAGCTTCTGACAGCTGGCACTCTGATCACACAAGTTCCTGTGCAAAGTAGGTTTCTCAGCTTACTGAACACTTGTGTTTTGTTTTATTAGATTTAGCAGCTTGGAGGTGATAAATTGGTCTGTTCCTAGAAGCCTTGCCACAGGAGCTGGCAGCCTCTGCTGGCCACCAGAGACTGCTCTGCAGGAAGGGGCTGCCAGGAGTTGTAAGAGCAGGGAAGCCCCTGGCAGGAGGTATTACAACAACATCCTCAGCATCCAGGATGTGGAGACAGGTTCCAAGCTCGCTCACCTCCATCAGCCCCAGTACGTTTACCTGTCAGGCACTGCAGCAGCCGCACGTGTTCTCTGAGCACTTGCTCAATATGACAATCAAAGCTGTGCTTGGGGCCATCTGAGCTCCTGTGATTATACAGAAAAACAGAGGCCTCGTCCTCAGAGTTGAGCAAACCAATAATTAATACCAGGAATGATGAACCTTGGGCACACATGGACCCACTGCTGGAGCTGCTCACATTGTTCTCCATGCTGCAATTTATTTGCCAGCCAGGCTACTGCAAGCTGCGCCAGGGTTACATGAAGAAAACAGCTCATTGAGCAACAGGCTGAGTTTAACACTTAGTAAGGCCACCCCAATCACCAGCCCAGAGGTCGTTCCAGTCTGGTGTGTTGTCTTCAGCCATGACCAGTGCTGGAAAGGCAGGGATATAAATAACCTTACCACAGCTTGGGCTTTAAGGCAACTAGTAGTTCAGGCCTGTGCAGGGTGATGTTTCTGCCCATGTTGGTGTCTATCTTAACTACCCAACAGCAGGAGAACTAAGAGCAACATAATCCAGTCCCAGCTGGGGCTCATGCTGCAGGACTTGCAGAAGTGCATTCTAAAGTGCCACAGGAATACAGCAGCTATTTCACCCCAGCTTGAACAAAAATTACTTTCTGTCCAGTAGTGGAAATCAGCACTTGAGTGTGGATCCCAAGAGAGATTTAAAACTCTAAATTGGGATGCTGATAAGCTGTGAAAGCCTGTATCCAAAACCTGGAAAGCCTGTGCTCAGCAGCTCCATACCTCCTGCAGTATGTACGACTCCCCAGCGGCTTCCCCCTTGGCTTGGAAGCCCCTGATCAGCCAGGGGTCTAAGCGGATGCATGCCTCATCCAAGGACAGGAACTTTCAGTGGGCCCACTGAAAGATCCAGTGGGCTGGATCTTTTACCCTGCTCTTGACCACGCAATCTCATCCCACACTCTTGCACTCTGTCCCTGACTCTATGCCATTGTCATGAATCTTTGGTATTAGGGAAGAAATGGAGACAGCATGGCCCCTCTTCTCACTCTCTCTCATATCTGGGGGTCAGGCCTCATTTCCATGAAAATATGCCTGGCAGACTGTGCACTGCAGGACAAGAAACCCCTTTCTCTTGAGGATTCCCTAGCTGGAAGTTTATTACATTCATCTGGCAGAGTGTTACCTTTGGCATATTTCAGGAGGAAAAGAGGAAGGCTGTGAAAGCCAGTGCTGTTCACACCAGACCTGAGGAAACAGCCAGCTCCAGCCAACTCAGGATAGGCAGATGTTCTAGCAGAACCTGTGGCTAGTGCTTCCAGCTAACCTCCTTAGCTAACAAGCACTTCTACTTAGCACACAGGTTGGTTTTGGCCCCTTGTGGAGAAGTGCAGCACAGGACATGGCTTGCTCAGCCCCTGCTTTGCAAGTGAAAGAGGTGATGACCCTGGTCTGCCACAGCACTCACATCACAGCTGGCAGAGAGGATTGCATGAGCTTTCTCCTAGTTTGGTTCAGACAGAGACAGCCAGGGTGCCTTAATTTAAATTAACCTGTATAATTTTGCCCAAAGCAAGCACAGGGAATTGCACTCTAATTACTCCACCAGCCCCCTGAAGGGGATCAACCTCCAGTGAGAGGGGTACTGAAAACCTGTTCCAGAGTTGGGTCTAGAAGAATAAAAGTCCTTGTGGCCCAAACCATGCAAGAAAACCCTCCTAGAAATCCACCAAATTGCCAGGGCAGGCAGGAGCAACAGCAAAGAGGCAGCAGGCAAAGAGGCTTTTGCTGAGCCTAGAGGAAAGGAGAGGTAGAGTTTGTGCACTTTCCATATAAAAAGACAGAGAGGGCCTTGAAGGCTTATCATGGGAATGAGCAAGATAAGCCAGCAGGACTACTTGGGAGCACAGAGCAGGTTGGAGGTTGGAGAGGGGCCCCCTCAGGTGAGCAATCAAGGTCAGGAGGATACCAGGGAAATAGATGTTGGCCATGCTGGGAGATGGGATTGCCATGAGAAAGTGTAAGGGGAAATGGCAACTTGCATGACCAACTGTACACCCTATTGAAATAGAGAAAATCAAAAAAATGAGAAGGGTCTGCTGGCTCTCAGTACTTTACCACGGCAAATGGAAGCATTAATTTTCAGCCCCCCCTGCAGGCCCTGAGGCCACCTAGCATCAGGGGGGAGAGAAGCAGCACAGCTGTCCCAGGGCACAGGTGTTGCCTCAGCTCACGTACAAGGGCTCACCTTGAAAACAGGCCTGGCTCCAGGTAGGCAGGCACTGAGCTCCAGGGCTGGCCATGAGCCAGAGGAACCACAGGCCTCCTCAGCCTGCCAGGAAGCAAGGCTGGAGAGAAGGAGGTGGGGCACTGGAAAGGATGCCAGCTGCTTGATGGAAATGCAATCACTTAGACCTGCTGCTCTCACCTTGGGAAATTCCGTGTTCCTTCCACAAATGAAATGTTCCTTTTGCAAGCTTGTTTTGGTGGGGTTCCTGCCTCCTCCCAGGCTGTATAAACAAAACCAACGCTGAAAGTAAAAGTACCTGTCCTGCACTATATGCAGGGCTCTCTTCACTTCTTATGTTAACTGTGGTGTGACGGCCACCTTCCATTTCCTCAGTAACATGCACAGCTAAATCTTTGCTATGTGAGCAGCACGTGCTAGCCCACGTGCGTCCTCTGAAAGATAGCTGACATGTCCCAAATCACCTGCTGACAGGTAGGAATCTTGGTGACTCAGCTCTCATGGCCTGTTGCTGCTCATCAAGGAGAGCTTCATCACTTCCACTCTAAGCCAACAAGGAAAGTGTTTGAGCTGATCGTTCTTCTCTGCTTCATGGATGCTTTATGTCACAGCTGAGCTGACAGTGCCCTTCTTTATTCAATTTCCTTTGAATGCAGAGGGCTACAGGATGGATTTGCCTTGAAGTCACTGTAACTGGTAACATGCTACACCTCAGAAGAGCTGTGAGGAGAAAGATCCAAATACTGAAATGGGAGAGAATCCCACTTTGAAGGACCAAAATCAAATGCCAGTGTGGAGTTGCCATGAAGCAGCCAGACAAAACTTGGTTTTGGAAGTTACTACATGACATTACCCATAACAGCTATGAGAACCCAGGAAAGCCTCTCAGTGAGGGTCAGTTTTGGGGGCAGAAACACAGAAACTGGCAGAAACTGAGCGTGGAGAAAGGCAATTGTCAGGCAGCCAAAGCAGATCAGGGCAGAGAGGTGCAGATGAAGACTTTGCCTGAAATGGCTATCATCACACCAAAATTATACCTGGATACAGCTGATGCAATTTCTACCTGGATGTACTGGATTTCAGTGTAAATGGGTGTGCCACACAGATAATTCAATAATTTTTTTTAGTTTTTTGTTAGTTTGCTTGCTTTTAGGTGTTTGGTTTTTTTCTTGGAAAGTGGAGTGTTTCCTATGATAACTTGCAATGAAAAACTCCTGTTCCTGGGTTTGGAAGGAAAAGACTGGGGAGAAGGCAGGATTTTCTCTCGGGCTTGGGAACATCCAGAAGGATCATCTTTCTGTCCTCATGCTCTTTTTCCTTTTTTTGCTTTGTGTGTGCCTGGCTGCTGCAGGAGCTGGAGGAGCTGCTATTGCAGATCCCATGGAAGACTACAGCAGTGGAGCTGTGCCAGAGCCGGCGCCAAGCCACTCCTTTGGCCCGGACTGTGGTTTTCTGGGGAATCACCCAGACCAAAGAAAACACAGTGCACCTGATGGCTCTTATTAAAGAGTTTCTCACTTCCCTAAGGCAGGCAGTGTCCTCTGTTGCTCTCAGTCTGAGCTGGGACCAAGCTGCCTGGCCATGAGGATGCTCCCCTGCCCAACACACTGATGTGTCTCCAGGCCGGTGAGAAAATCACTCACAGCTTAATAAGGCATACAAGGTGCCTTTTGCCATTTTCTCGTTCATATTAACTTCCCTAAGGCTACTATCATCCACTTTCATAGTGATTCAAGCAGAAAACACTATTGGGACCTGAGTTCCACTGAGTGTACAGCCTCAGAGGGCCTTGGAAGGTCAGCGACAATCAGCTGTGCTCCCCATCCTAGTCCTGTTTAACTCCCTGTAGCACTCTGCTGCTCTGAAGTGCTGCAGAAGGTTTGGTCCATGAGCTGAGCTGAGACGTCTTCCCCCAGTCCGAATATCAGTTGGGATCTCCCCCACTCATTTGCCTGGAGGAGGAATCACTTCAGGATGTTTCCAACAAGCCTGCAGGAGCTGGGTGGAACACACACATATCTGTAAGTCACATTGGTTATTTTAAAAAAAAATGATTAAAACCAAACCCGTGAGAACTGCAGAACAGATGCTCGGCTGTCCTTATGTGAAAACAAGGCACATTCCTCCCATTTTTTCAGCTGAACACAGCAAGAGACCTTGGTAACATAACATTTCCCTGGGCATGTTTTCCCTCCCTTCCTTTTTTAAAATCCTTTTTTGTTTGGTTGCCTTTTTCGTCCTTTTTTTATTCTGAATTGTTGTATGTGGCAACAGCTGCTTTAGGAGGAAAGCATTGCCATTGCCTCAGCATCCACTGGTTCAGCTTACTCAGCTTCTCCTCAGGGAATTTTCTAGAGGAAGGTGACCGGCACTGTGGCTAAAGCAGTTCCCTTCAGCAGTGAGCAAATAATCTCTGACCTCCAGAAGAGGGACAAATGCACTTAGCTAGAATGAACTATTTCACACAGTCCATGGTAATGCCTGGTCCCTGTCCTGCTGAAAGCAGGGGGAGGAGAACCAAGGCTTCCAGCCCGATGTGTTCATACTCCCTAATTCTCCAGATCCTGCAGCTGACTAATCAGGCATGAGGGGGTTTTGTGGGATTTAAAGGGATTTTCCTCCTTGTGAAAATTATATTTCTACTGAAGTTAAAAACGGTGTTAAGTGCTGGTTGTACAGCACCTCTTCTCCATTTATATGCTGCATTTGTTTTCCCTTGTTCCTCATCTGCTTAAAACCAAAAACATTTTGGCCCAAAAAGCTGGAAATGTTGTGGGTTTTACATGCTGCCTGTGCCCAGAGGCACTGTCTATTGTCCTGACAGAATGGTGGGGGATAAAAGGAGGATTCCTCCCTCCTCCTCATACCAGAAGGGCCTCTCGGGAGGCGAGTCTGCAGAGACCATCATGAATGGAGCCGCACCGAGTGCTCTCCCTTTTTGTTGTTCAGAGGACACTGTGTGGTTATGAGATGACAAAGGCACTGCGTTTCAGGAAGAAGAAAAGCGGAAGGAAACTGTGCAAGACAGGGAGTTCCCAGCCTATGACACTGTCTTCAAACACGGTACTTTTGAATGGAGGAGAAGTCTGGGAACATGGAAACCAGGAGGGGGTTTTGGTACCTTTACTTCTCCTTGCTGAGCCAGTAGCTGACATCCCAGTTGGGGCTGTGGCCGTGTCCCCACCGCGGGCAGCCCACGGCAATCACTCAGCAGGCCCTCACGAACCAGGCGGGATCCTGTAAGCTGCAAGAGGCACACAAACCATCTCCTGCCTCATTTGCTTCTGGACCACTCATCTTATATTATCTGCAGGGAATTTTGCGATTTTCTGCACTATGATATTTGAAATGCAATTAGGTTTGAGCCAGGTGGAAAGATGTCACTGCCCATCTGACCAGAGGAGGTAAAAGCATAGACCAGACCAGTCTAGTCCTATCAGAAGAAACCCCATTATTCAATGTTTGGCAGAGGAAAAAAAAAAAAAGGAAACCACACTGTCCCAGGCAGCTGCAAAGGCCGTGATAGTTCTCTGCGCTGAGCAGATACAGCTTGGCTGGGCTGCAGGCGAGTCTCAGGCACTGGCGCAGAAAATCTTCAGAGGGGGAAGGACTCTGAAAAGGCCGTGCATATTCGTGAAGACTTCTACTGTATTTACAGGATCTGAAATCAAGCCTAACCCGGGGCTTGTTGAATGTTTGCCGGCAGGCTGCGCCGGGCAATTACCAAGCGTGGGAATTCCCTCCAGGGTGGAGCCCGGTGCCGTAGGTGTGTACGAATAAAAACAAGCCCAGGTTTTCCCTGCTCCTTTCAGGGTGGGCCTCGGAGCAGCTGGGGGTGAGGAAAATTACCCTAAAATGTTTATCCCCAGGTTGGTAGAGGAGTAATTAACTGCTAAGTATATGGAAGTTGGAGGGGATAGGATTAGGACTAGCAGTGATTCAACAAATTTCAAATTGTCCTTATCCTTGTATTTTGTAATTTACTCCCAGCAGGACTTCTCATCATTTTTGTCTCCAAAAAAGAGAACTAATCCATTCTCTCAGATCTAAAAATATGCCAGTGACCTGGGCATGAAAGGTTTTTAAAGACAACTGAAAATTGTTTATAGAAGTTGGTCAGTTTGCAGAGTCCACTCCCTAAACATGTTAAAAAAATGGTTAGAATAATCAGTTAAAATCTGTTAATTTAAAATTAAGAAGAAGAAAGAAGGAAGGGTGGCAATATTTCTTTTAATATTAACACTGTTAACTGTGGCAGAAGGTCTTCATAAACCACCTGAGATGAGAGGCTGTAGCTGTGGGGGAGTTAACAAATCACCAGGTCCTGTGGACCAAACTGATGCAGGCTGAGCAGCCAGGACTCAGGGGCTGGTGGAGACATGTCCACCCCATTGCTATTATTGGTGAGACTGCACCATGCAAGGACATTTTCAGTGAAAATTTCAAAGCACAAATCCAGGAGAAACTAGCCAGGCAGGTTCTGCTGCAGCTATATTTAATGCTGTTCTGAATCCTCTCCCACAGCCCGTGGCAGAAGGCTCAAGAGAGCACAGCAGTGCTTGGGTTGGCTTCCTTTCTAGCTCAGCTATCCTCACATGACCCTGCTTACTGAGGACAATGCTGTTTTCTTTCCTAGCTCCAGAAACCAACAGATGTGCAAAACTGAGTGCCCAGGTTTTGTTCAGTTATTATAAATACTAGTTGTGTTAAATGCCTATGTTTCAGCATAGATGTACTTTAAGAGTTTTGCTGTATTTTATTTATTTATTTTCAACAGACCTGAAGATAAATCCGAGTCAGAACATCATGGGAGGGCAGAAAGCAACACACCAGCCAGCACAACTAACCTGTCTCAGCAGCTCCACGGTATTTGTCAAGACCAGAGGGAGGGAGCTGGAGCAATTCCAGGCAGCAACCACAGCTCTTAAATGCAGCCCTTTCAAACAGCGGTTTTGCGCAAACCGAACGAAGCACGTGCCTAAAGAGTTTCACGCTCTTTGTGAGGCTGTGAATGGGGCGGCACCTACAGAGTGGCTGAAGGACCATCTGGAGGGCTGTACTTTAGTGCTGGAGAGTGCCCTGAGCTAGCAATGTGCGTGGTGTTGGCAAAAAGCAATTGTTTATTCTCCTAGGAAACGATCCATCTGAAAATGTTTCACATACCAACACAATATAACCGTAGCAACCCAGAGTATGTGGCACAACCAAATCGAGGGGTGTGCTTTTTGCACTCTGACAGGATGACAAAACAGCAGCCTGTGCTAACTGGGTCCTACCCTCTCTGTTTCAAGATCTTATCCCTCTCCACTCTACAAGCACTGGAGCCCATGCAATTGTGTGATGAGTCAGTGAGCTGAGCCAGACAAAAGTTAATCCTGCAGTAAAGGGATGAGTGCTGGCCGAAATGGGCTCCCTGAGCAGCGCCAGCTTGCACTCACATGGACCCCGGTGCTGGCACAAGGGCAATGTGGGACCCAGCAGTGGCTGAAGGCAGCTGTTTCTGACTCTGTGGACCTGTGCCCTTGCCTGTTGACACCAAGAGCCTAATGTAATGCACCTGAGCCTAGAAGCTCAAACAAGGCCCTTTGCCCACTTGGCACTTCCAACAGATCTTTGTCTTTCCAGTGCTTTTGGCAGCTCCACGTTCCCAGCAAAGCTGGATTACAGCAGGTATCTATCCACACACATTGATTCTTGTTACTGAGACGAATGATGGATTTGTCCTTACAAACAGGCTATGGGTCTGCTGATAGATAAAACTAGCACTGAGAGATAAAAGAAACAATGGGAAGGATCCTACTGATTGATGAATGGAAAAAAAGATATTTGCCTTTACAAACAAACTGTAGGTCTGCTGATAAATGAAATTGGATATTGAGAGATGAAAGAAACAATGGGGAAAACCATAAATTCCTTAAGAATTAAAAATTAAAGGGGGGGATTGTACATTAGAGGGGAGCCTTAGGTATTAGGGTTTCCAGGAAGTCTGTACCTCTCAAGTACCTCAGCCAATGGGGAAAGCAAGAGGGAAATGCGTCCGGAAAATTAGGATAAAAAGGAGGCTGTGCCCTTCAAAAATTTGAGAGACCCCAGGGGAATGCCCCATGGCCTCTCCCTTTATTTAAATAAAGTAACAGGACTCCTCTGTCTCCTGTTTGGACATAAACCTCTGTTGTTTGTGGATTCATTTTCCTGGCATTACAAAGCAGAAGAGTTCACATACTGTTGTGATACGTGTTTTGATTTGCTACCAAAGTGGGAAAGCATCACACACTCATTATTATCTGTATTTGAAATAAAGACTGTAACATCATTTTGCAAATATATACTTCATCAACAGAAGCAGTTTCTCAATCGTCCTGCTGAATGCATTGCACATGCTTTTATTTATTGATATGTCCAGCATCAGTGAGTAGAAAAATCCATTCTATTCTCTTTTTCTCTATTAGTAATAGAGAAATTCCCCTCTTGAAACTGGCCTTTGCTACTTCATTCATGCAATATAGACCACTTCTAATGCTACTTATCACTAATTTGTTTTGTTATTTTCCTTTTTTTGACAACCTTGCTCCCTTTTCTTTACCTACATGCCAGGACATTCACACCATCTGGGTCTGGTTTTTTTCTTCCCCCTCCAGACTTACTTTGCAGCCCATCTCTGTAACTCCTGACTTTGAAATTGTGGACCATTAATGCACTTTATATAGAGGTGCCCTGGTGAATTACCCACAAAAGAGCTCAGGTCTGTTTCCTGCGCTGGAGTGAGAAAGATGTAGGTGTCAATGCAAGGTACTCAAAGTAGGAAAAAAATATTTAACAATTACTTCCTGGTAAGCACTCTTGTCACCCATGGGATACAACTATTTTGCACTTCCAAAGCCAATTCTACACTATTTTGTACCTTCTTTACTTGTTTTGTTACTAGGTAAGAGAGCTTAGTAATGGAAACTTCTCCTGGAGATAGAAATGGGGAACATCATCACCTAATCTTTTAAAAAGTATTCAACAAACATTTCATGTGTGCAGACACCCACCAGGCACAGCAACCAGGAGCTACAGGCTGAAAAAATCCACTGGAGATAGAGGTTTCAGGCAACTTGCCACTGCCTTGTGGTAAGTCAGGCAGCCTTCCTGGTCATCGCTGAAAATCCTCCCTTCTCTCCCATCCTTTCTGCCAACAGCTTTGACTCCAGCAATCCTCAACCTGCTTCCTGTTACCTTCAGGGGCAGTGAGTAACTACGCTAACCTGGTAGCCTATTTTCAAGGTTCACCACATCCTGAGATGAGAAACATTTTTTGTTTCTTTTCTGTCAGCAGGCATTTCCAAATACTGTTAATTGAAACTAGGCTAACATTCAATGCAAATACATTTCTTCACAACGCCCTAAAGGTATGCAAGGCTACAACTGGTTTAAGGGATAGAGACAGAAAAGGAAAAGAAAGAAAGGCTGCCCATCCCATTTGTGCTAAAACCCAGTGCAAAGCAGCTGCTGTCCCCTGGCAGCCAACTTGCTGCTGGTTTTCTTCGTACCTTATTGAAAGTTCTGGCTTCCTAAATGACCTAACAGTGCACTGCACAGAGAGACCCCCTGCCTAGACAATCATGCCAGCCTCCAGTTAGATTCCATGAAGGAGGTTTCTATGGATTCTGAGAACTAACACCTCATCTTTCCTTGAAGAAAATATTTACTTACAAGGCAGAATTTTGACTGCCACTCCTACCAGGTGTGCCACCAGCTTAACCAGACCCTGCTTATGGATCCTGTGCTGCACTGCCCCCTGTGCTGGTACTATTATTGCAGGACCAGCATCACGGTTAAATCAGCGTCTCCACTGAGCTATTGCCCTGGCTGGGTTTTGTTGTTTTCATTTTTCTAAACATAAGCTTGTTTCCATATCAGGTTCCCTGTGTATCTCTGGAAATTTCTGGGCTACAAAATGTTTGCAGGAACCGAGGAGCTGAGAAGGAGCTGCTGTAACAGTATTATCCCCAAAGAAACCTTCCTCAGAGGAGATGGGAGTAGTCTTGATGCTGCCCAAGTGGAGGTTCGAGTGACCTGCTGACAAAGGCAAACACAACTCTGGTGAGCCAGGTGTCATCATATAGGTTTAAGTCAAAGACTAGCCAAGGGGATAATGAGCTATGGAAACTCCTGTTCCTTTGATGATGCAGGCTGTGGTTTCACAGTGGCTTAATGCAGAGGCAGTGCAATCTCATTTCCCTCTTCCCTCTTTTACACCTGCACTACAGCCAATTTGATCCTCGAGTAAGACAATTCAGGTCACTTAGGCAACAGAGAACTGAACCAAAACCCCAAGGTTTTCCAAATAAAGTAAAGAGAATGGCTCTTTACAAATGTAAATAAGCACCAGTGCTTGCTGAAGGAAGAGCTGGAAAAAAAAAACCCAGGGAGATTGAGCACACCTGCAAACATCACAGCAACATCAGATGCCACTGAATGACACCCCTATTCGTGCTCAGGCAACCCCACTCCATGCACATTCATGCCATTTTTCTCCATCAGCTGGCAAATTTGACTCTAACTTGAGAGAGGCTTGCTTTCTAGTCTAACAAATCTCATAAAGGATTAAATACCTTATGTTCACAACTCTCTATGCCACTGGGTGTCACAAGAGTCAGTTTTCTGGAAGAGGAAACAAACCCAACTTGCTGGCAAAAAAATTGAATTATTGGCTTGTGTATGCTAATCTGCACTGCATACTATGCTGCTAAAGGCTCAGATGGAAAACTTCATTCCAGAGGTTTGTGGTTCAATGAATGTACCATCTAAGCTACAATAACAGGCAGAATATGGCCATGTAGGGCATTTACAGTGCCAGGAAGCTCAGCCAGGGCTGGCAGGTTCTAAAAAGAACCTGGAGAAAAACACTACTCCCACAAAGTGGAAGCACACACTACTTGGATGATGACTCAATTCTGTCAAGCAGTTAGCTGGATTTTGTCTTAAGTGATATGCTGGCTCTATTTATTCATCAGGTTTATAGTGAAGTGCATTAGAGTTGCCATTTTCAACATTGCAGCACAGAATTTTCATAGAAGATGGTGACATGGGTAAGACTATTACTACAGAAAAGATGACGATGCTAAGAAAATCCCAGTGAAGAGCAGCAAACACTGCTAATAACTGAGTGTTTTAACAGTCACTTAAAAATGCAAGTTTATCTATATAGATATACTACGGAGGAGAGGTTAAAATGTTTCATGGGGTATTCTAAAATATGAGAACCACAATAAACAAAGTCCAGACTATTTTAAACAGCTTTGCATAAGCATGTGATGATCCTTGTTTTAGTCTGGCATGAGAAGTTCACTGTTCCAACAGATCTGAAATACAGGATGTCTTGCATTGTTTCCAAGTTGTTCGGGTTACAACAAAACAACAGAACAGAACAAAATGTTACTAGCAAGAACTGGCGGGAACAAGCTATGACAATTTAAAAATTCTCATCTGAAAAAGCAAAAATTCATTGATTACAAAATGAAAAGCAATGCCCTTAACCATTACTAACCTGATAGTGTAGCTTTTTTCCTAGAAGAAAACATGAATACTGTCATGGATATGCTTCACAAGACTTGATCTCATGACCCAGTAAGGCTGCTGTTTTACAACAGAACTCAAAATAGCAGGCTTTGCTTCTGTGTCAAGGGAAGAAAAATGGGAAAGTTATGTACTTTTTTTCTTCAGATGCTAGAAAATGGCAGACCTAGTTCTTTCATCTTATTTCCAGCAATGTGTGCTGAACCAAAGTATTTCTTATTTGGTAAACATGGACATTAATTTAATGCAAAACAGGACAGAGAAGGTAGAGAAGAATGCTGCATATTATTCCATGTCATTAAAATTGTTGTGATATATCTATACGTACTCACTCCATCTGAACTCCCCATCTACCTGTCCTTACACTGTCATCAGCTGTACACTGAAAAGATATGGCCAAACATTGTGCGTTACACAGGACCATATACCACTCTTAAGATGTATATGAAATCCTACAGAGGTTCACTACTGCCTGCCTTAACAGGATTGTTGCGTGTTAAGAGAGGGTCTTGTGAGTGGAGATTGGCCACAGTGACCACAAAGCGATCGAGTCTAAAATCTGTATTGACAGGAGGAAAAGTGCCAGCAAAACTTCAGCTCTAGATGTGAGGAGAGCAGACTTCAGGCTGCTCAGGAAACTAGTTAGTAAGGTCCCCTGGGAAAATGCTTTTGAACACCTAAGGACACAGTCACTTGTCACAGCCAGCAGTTTCACGAAGAGAAAGTCCCGTCACATCCGATTTCCTTTTATCACAAGGTAACCCACCCAGCTGACTGGGGGAAGCCAGTTGATGTAAACCTTTTGGATTTCAGTAAAGCTTTCAATACTGTCTCTTACAGGATCCTTCTGGACAAAATGTCTAGCAGACAGCTGGATAAACACATCATGGGATGGGTGAGCAACCAGCTCCCCATTGAGCTACTTCTGTTTATAATACATACCATTACTGTCTTGGGGGCCCCATTTGTGTGGAGGGAGGGAGGTTACTCATAAGAAATCCAGATGATTTTCATAGTTCAATAACTATTGATTTACCTAAGCTGAGTGCATGTACTTGGCATTTGCATCTTTACAGTACACAACAGATAAGAACACTGGTATTGCAATGTGGACAGTTACCAGGCTGTGCAGAGCCAGTCCAAATTCAGTACAGGTAACACTGATGTGGGTCTGGTATGCAAATAAAACTTGATCCTATTCCTATTTAACTACTTGTGCATTCACACTGTAACTGCATCTGTCAGTTTTCCACACTGGCACAACAAACCACAAACACATGGAGCAATCCCAAGTCTGGTATTACTCTTGATAAGCTCTACCCAAACCAGAAGCATCAGGATCGTATCACACATACTCCAGTTTCTTTGGAAGTGCCAGGTTTGCAACAGCAGGTGATATCAGGTACAGCTCAGCACCAGCCACAGCTGTACAGCTTGGGTGCAGGTGATGTCTGCTCCAGGGAGTAAAGAATGTAATTATGTGTTATGTGTAATACACGGGGGTTTCCCACCCGGTCAGGTATCCCCACCTGCACTGCTGCCTTATCTTCAGTAACAAAAAGCTTTGACTAAAAAAGAAAAATCCCCATTCTTAATATGAAAAGAGAATCGTGAATTTTCTCTACAGGGCAAAATACTAGCAAAAACACCATTTCAAAATTGCTGTGACTTTAACTTTCCTTATATAAAAAAGGCAACGTTCACAGTTAATGTAGCGTAGACAGCTTATTTCATAATCTCTGAACACAAGATGGGATGTTCGCACTGCAAAACAAGGCAAGGTATGAACAAACACCCACTGTTCTCAGAACTACCACCTGAGTTATACAATCCCATACAAGCTCCAAAATTTAGAATTAAAGGATTTGCAGGGAATTTTGATACTGACTACTATGCAAATGTGCTCTAGTCATATGGATCACCGATTGCCATCTTCCCTTTAATTTTTGTTCAAGAAGTCATTAGTGAAGTTTTCTATACATTATTAAAAGTGATCAAGAACAAACTGTCAGTGCATGATATTTTGTGGCAGACTAATCATGACCCAAGCCTACTCTAATTCCAGCTTGTTATACAACTGGAATATTAGGAAGAAAGGCCCTAGGGGTTTTCAGAAACTCAGCCATTACTGGCAGATGAAACAACACAGATCTTTCAAAATGTGCCATTAGTCACATAAATGTACCAATTGTTGCACAAACCCACACAGAATTCTCAGATAACCAACCCAAAACCAGAAGCAGGGGTGCTTATCTTATCATCTACACTACACTATCTGACATGAGGGAAGCTGAAATTTGGAGGCACAAATGGAAATCCAAGTAGCCTTGTGAAGCCAACAGTTCACTATACACCCGAATCTCCTCAACTCAGTTATCACATAAGGTTAGCATTATCTTTTATTAAAGCCACCAAACACAGAATTGCTTCTTTACTACAATGAACTTGAAAAACACACATTCAAGGAGCTTTAACTGTAAAGCACAAAGAAAAAAATTAACCAGTCTCAGTTTCTGACAACTTATGAGGCCTTTCCCAAATGCCTTGAAAAAAATTAGAGAATTTTGGAATAATTAAAGCCAAGATGGGAAAGGCACAGCAGAGGAATGAAGGTAAGGAGTTAAGTTACATTAGCTTGGCATCTTTCAAAGAGACTCGTGTGCAACAGCTAAAACAGCCTGGTAATCTTCCCTTTCTCCTCAGTGCCTCCTCCCTCACAACTTCATCATCTCCCTATTTACTGCTGAGGATGGAAGCTCTTCAATTGAAGCAAAAAAAAAAGGCATTTTTCCTCACTGAAGTTTTTGCAGTCTTGTCTCCAAACCCAAAATCCTGAAAGGAGCAAGGGGAATTGCTTCCCAGAGACATTGCTGTTGATGGATTTTGTCTATTGACCCCATCTAGGCCAAACATTGTTTCTAGCACTGTCCAAAGCCTCAAAACCCGGTAGGTGACTAACAGGCAAAATCCCAAAGCACACTACATATAGAATATTTTCCCTAAATAAATGTCAGCTTCAGAGCTGTTTAATTTTAGAAGACATCTCTTAAATGCACTACATGCATCCCCAATAAATTAGTCCAAAGGACTGGACTGGGACTCACAGCTCAAGCTTTTGCCTTCAGCTTTTGCCTTATATCCTCCTATAAACCTGAGCAAATAAGGTCTTCCTAACCTCCCCACAATTAAACCAGCAATGTTGTAAGGCTTTCAACATAAGGCCATGGAGAGAATGAATGTGAATGTAAGAATTATCTCAAGACACACACACCACAAAAACTGCTGTCAACTTCACACGAGGAGACAAATAGCTCAGATGAAAAATACAGCTCAGAGTATAAAATTTCTTTTAAAATACAATTAAAAGGCAAGCAAGTATCACAGAAACACCAGAAGTCATCAAGCTATTTGATGACAATTTCACAGAATTGGAAGTTTAAAAAATAACATTAAAAGGAGATACCAAGAATTTCAAAAACCTCTGTTTTATTTGTACAGAGTAAAATACATCATATAGTGAACACTGGTTTTTACCCATAATCTAAAACCATTATTAAGTGTTTTCTTTTCACCAAATATCCTGGCCAGGAGCACAGACAATGGAAAGAGGAACGCTAATTAGTCTCTCTCTGCCAGAGCTACAAGGTGCACATCAATCTCTGCTTCTGTAAGGATCCTGAAAGAACAAAAAGAAATCTTAAATAGCTTAAATTATTCTTCCCCTTTAGCTCCAACATTAAAACCTAATATCTATACAAATAAGTTTTATGGCAATGCATCTTTCTGCCCTTTAAAGCCATGCTGCCAGGACCACAGGCTTACACACCAATTATTTTGAAAAATAAAGGAAGAATCAAAGGCACTGGAGAGCAAGGAGGTAACAAACGATAGAAAAAGAACAGGTAATTCTTCATGAGTAATGCATTTGCAAGTTGAGACCTAGTGAGAAGGTAGCACTTGACCCTTGAGTGGCACAGGAAAGGGGTCATGCAGCTCCTGTGTGCTTTCTCACAAACACTGTACTGTTCTGTTGTCCTCAGCACACACCACCAAATGTAAAACCAGCCATCATCACCGTGTCAACCTTAAAAAGGTTAGGAAGGAAGAACTTAAAAGACTGAACCTGTAGACCCCCCAAAGGTTTGAAGCCTCTCTTCAATCCCTTACTAAGCAGTTAGACTAAAGTAACAGAAGACTTTGTTCCCCATTTAACTGTTCCTCTCTTTTTTTCTTTTTAAATAAAAAACAAAAAAATTCCATTGACAACAACAACAAAAAACCCACAAAAAAACAACAGCAAAAAAACAAACAAACAAAAAAAAAAACCCAATGAAAGACTAAAGCAGAAATAACGGAAACCCTCTACAGCAAGCCAGACTCACCTAAATTTTAGGTAAGCCACACCTGGAAGGCTCTTTTGCATTATAAAAAATCCCCAAAACTTTTTCTCCCACATTTCATGCATACTCCTGCAGCTATATACTGTGTTGTGAGAAGGCTGTCAAGTACACTGTAGCCCATGTGAAGCCTTCCTGCCCTCAGCAGGAAGAATTCCAGGTGCTGCCTTGACACGTAGGCCAAGTAATCTTGGTGCACACAGTGCACTGCAGGCAATAATGGAGGAGGGAAGAAATAGCAGGTCCCTTGCTTTCATGCTAGATGGGAATGCAGCATACTCAGAAAGTAAATAATTCAGCCATTTTCAAATCACTAGTGATTTTTAAAATCCATGATCTTTTAATCTTACCAAATTTAAATACAGTATTTCAAACCATACAAATCCATAATCTATTAACTACATATTTCAGATGTTCGAAAATGCTAACAATTAAAAGATGAACAAGAACAATTTAAAGATTCAATTTAGAAAATGATGAAATAATTTAAGGGACTTGTAAATATTCCATAATATAAACCAGATTTTACTGCATTAATTAGACTATGATTTGGAAGTGGACTCCAGATACTAGTCCTATGGACAATTTTTATGCTTCTAAGCATGAAAACACTTCTAGACCAGATGTAACTACATTTCAATCATCACAGAAAGCAATACCCTTTTAAGAAACGAAAGAGAACACTTTTCTCTACTAAATCCCTTAACTATGTCACACATTTTAAAACTGTGGGGTTTTTTTTTATACAATGTTTTCTATCTCTACACATTTTGAAGAGTTACAAGTAAAAAACCCTTCAAAACTTTAACCTCTGAAATTTATCTCTTTCTTGATTTACAGTTACATAAGAAGGTAAAACTAATTGCACATAACCAGAGCAACACACCAAGTTTTATCAACACTGATCACTTACCTGAACTTAGGATTTTCCACTGTGACTACACCAACTTCTATTTCTGAAGGTTTGAAATCAATGGATAGTACAGTAGACAGGCATGTTATTGCTGTCTGAAAGATGACAAAACCCCCTATCATTAAAAAGAAAGCACTAAGGCTTTTTTTCTCAAACATAGCATGAACAATTACCCTTCCTTCTGATTTAAAGTTATTTCCTTTCACTTCAAAACCTGAGCTTAGGAGGTCCAAATAGTTTCTCCTTGCTACAGAATACAGTCCCTCTCCAGTCCTTTCCCTAAAAAGCCCAGTCTACAAAAAGCAAAGGGACATGTTTTCATAGCAGAAAAACCACAACAAAACCAAAACCTTTTATCATGCAAACATACTGTTGGAAATGCCTTCTAAGATGAAGTTTGTTTTAAACATCACTAAAAGTTAAGACATACTGGCATCCCCAAAATCAAGCAGTGTAGTAACCGAACACTAGCTACAGTGGGAGAGCTACAATTATAGAATCTGCTTCAGCTAACATAAAGCGAAAAAAGCAGATAAGATGACTATTCAAACACTTGCAGAATCCTTTCAAATGATTTCCTGGTTGGAATAGCTGTATTTGTTCTGGCAGCAATGCAGAACTGTGGAAAAGACGAAATGCCTAACTGCATTTCTCTACGTTGCAAGCCTACATGCAGCATATTCATTAAATACAATTTTAACAAATTTTCATTTCCTTCAGCTGTCCTACCTCTACTGTTTGTTCATATGTCCAGTCAAATTTCTTCTTTACTTTCTTTTCAAGAAAACTGGTTGACTCTGTCTGTTTAACTCCTGCAGCTGTGGCCTTGAACCCACAATAGTATCCTGCTGGATCACACTTGTATACCTGAGGGCCATGTTCTTCATCAATACCAATCAAAATCATACCTTAAAGAGAAAATTTGTTAATTTATTTATTTCCCCAATATAGCAATTTCATTCAACTGAAGAACAGAATGGATACCCCTCTCTGCAAAAAATCATGCATGCACAGCAGTTCATCTTTGGGAATCAGACCCGTACCTGAAGCTGTGATTTCCTTTTTATCCCGAATTTGCCATTTCTTACCAACATCTCATTACCAGGTGTGCAACTCAGTTTAGCAGAAACTGTGCTTCTGTCATTCTCAAAGAAGGCTACTCATTAAACATACAAACTTTTTTGCCATGCTCAGTGTATAGAGAACCACCAAGGCAGGAAATACAACAGTTTAATCCTGATACGAAGTTTATCCAGCCACAGCTCACATCATATTGTGTTATATGACACAAAAGTGTAAACAATAGTTCTATTACCATGTGCCTTTTACTAGAAAGCAACTTCACAAAGGTGCTGAAACTAATGGAAATATTAAAAGATCTAATTTATTTTTCTTGTTTGTAATCTGAAAAACACTGCATTACATACCTTTTCCTCTTTAAATTAAAAAAATCTGAAATGCAAAGTGGAAACATCAGGACATAACTGAGTCTTTGAAGACAATCTGACTAAGTGCTTTGAAGCTGGATAGTTTTCAAGTAACATAAACTGATCACGTCACTGAGATGCATCTCACTTCTTGATTTACAGATGCATTGTCTCAATATGCATATTAAAAAAATAATTCAAAAGCAGTATTTGCCCAATCCCAAAATAGAACAAGATCATGGTTTCCAATTATTTTCACTTCACACTTGTGAAACTTTTAACTAATAGTTAGAGTTGATAAAGTTCTGAGCAACTATTACTACAATAGGAAAAAAAAAGCCCTCATATTTTCAAAAAAGGCTAAGGGAAGTTCAGAAAAAAAAAAATTAATGTATTTTTAAAAAGAAATTTCCAGTACCATCAAGACAGGGAAAATGCCAAGAGAAAGAAACAATCCTTCCTGAAAATTACAAGCATACAAGCATAGGAGAATTGCCCCATCGTGGAAACTGTGGCGCAACCCTGAATGCTGCTTCTTTAGTGAGAAGTCTTAGTGACTACTATAATTATGAGAAGTGATTCATCAATTCTGAAACCATCCTCCTTAAAAGAAAAAAAAAAAAAACACCAAAATCCAACCAATCAAAAAGAAACCCAAACAGAATGTTTAATGAAAAAGTAATTGAGGAAACTTGTTAAGTCTTTTACCTCAGTTCCTGAGCAGCCTAACAGCACAGTTATAATTTGCTTACAGCCAAATATAAGAGAAAAAACAAGTCAGAACCAATCTCAGAACACACAGATGACCAGGAATATCCACAAAAAATGACTCAACACACAAGTTTGTTTTAAGCTGAATTTGCTGTTATAAAGCAAGACATGTAGAAATATTTGCAAGTGAAATATTTTTAGGGACTTTTTCTATACATTATACATATGTGATGGCTAAGCTATGACCAAAATTATGCAAATCTGTCCTATACATACTACTTAGATAAGAAAGCCAGAAAGGCTACACAAGGATAATTGCACTCTGCATCTCTCTTTTAACAGTGATGTTTTACCCAGACACAGTGTATTGGGCTTGCATGGCAAGGTTTTGGTAGTGAGGTGACTACAGGGCTGGCTTCTGTGAGAAGCTGCCAGAAGCTTCCCTACGTCCAAAGGAGCCAAAGCCAGCTGGCTCCAAGACCAACCTGCTGCTGGCTAAGACCAAGCCCATCCACAAGGGTGGTAGTGCCTCTGGGATAATGTACTTAAGAAGTAAAATAGAAGGAAACTGCAGACAAACAAGAGAGGAGTGAGAATATGTGAGAACGACTCTGCAGACACTGAGGCAAATGAAGGAGGGAAGGAGCTGCCAGAGCTGAGATTCCCCTGCAGCCTGTGGAGAAGACCATGGTGAGGCAGCTGTGCCCCTGCAGCACATGGACATCCATGGTGGAGAGACATCCACCTGCAGCTCCTGGAGGAGCCCACGCTGGACTATGCGGATGCCTGAAGGAGGCTGTGGCCCCTTCAGCCTGTGCTGGGCCAGGCTCCTGGCAGGACCTGTAGCACTGTGGAGAAAGGAGCCCACACTGGAGCAGTCTGTTCCTGAACGACTGCACCCCATGTAAGGTGGGCTCCTTGCCAGTTTGTGAAGAACTGCAGCCTATGGGAAAGGCTCACTTTGGAGAAGTTCATGGAGGACTGTCTCCTGTGGGAGACATATTGGAGCAGGGGAAGAGTGTGATTGTAGCAAACAATGTGTTACAAACTGACCACAGACCTCTTTCCCATCTCCCTGCGCCACTGTGGGAGAGGTAGAGAATCAGGAGTAAAGTTAAACCTGTAAAGGAGGTAGCAGGAAGGCGTTTCGAAGATTTGGTTTTACTGCTCAGTATCCTATTTTTATTTGCTTGTTAATAAATTAAATTAATTTCCCCAAGGTGAGTCTGTTTTGCCCATAGTGGTAATTGATGAGTGATCCCTCCCTGCCCGTATCTTGACCCACAAGCCTTTCATGGTATTTCTTCTCTTCCATGTCCAGCTGAGGAAGGGAGCGATAGAAAGGCTTTGGCAGACACTTGGCATCCATCCAGGGTCAAACCACCACAAACAGACATGGTTAAAAAGAGCATCTCCCACTCACAGACATCACTGCAGTGGAAACAGACCAGGCTCCAAAGACTAAGGTGAAATAGTATCAGAGAAGCTACATAATCTCAAATGCTGAGTCAATGGTAAAATCAAGGCTCCAATTCAAGACTTACAACACTGCTCTCTCTCTCATTCAGCTGTTTATCCCTCTTACTCTCTCAGTTACTAATTTTGAAAATGGGTGAGAATTTCTTATACACAAATTTGCAAACGTAGACAAGAAACAGAAAAGATCATTTCCATACACTATACTTACAGCAACCAAGGGGCCTCATTTCAGCATTCTGTGTATAGACCTGAGAAATATCTGCAATCCTTTTACACAGCATATCCACAGGGATGTCATATCCATACTTGTACTTCCAGTTAGCAGCCTCATAGCGGGCTCTCTGCACCTGGGATCTGCTGTCAGCTAGACAGAAAGAACTAATATTAATTTCACTGAACATGTACCATGTTTATTTATAGCATTGCCTGAGGATATAAATTCCAGCTCCAACTTTACGTTGTCTTTAAATATACCCATTATAACTAGGTAAATTCTCCAAAACCTGACTGAGTGGAACAAATCTCCCAGAGCACTTGCTTATTTTATATGATGTAATGCTGGTGAACTACTTAAAAGATCTGACATACTTTAGATACTTTAAAAAGATGGTGAATTAAATACCTGTCATTCCTGTCATCACACAACCAATATTTTCAGTAATCTTGAATAAATGAGTCACTGTGTTGGAATCCAGTAACTTGTCCTAAAGAGGAAACAGAAATAATGTAATAGCAAACACTGTCTTTGAAGTAAAAAGAAAAAAGACAAAAAAACCCCCAAAGACAAACTCTGAATCCTCTGTTTTTTACAAAAGAGCCCAAAAGGACCCGTAACAGCTAAAAATTGTCTTTCAGGCTTTCCACTTTTACTACTGCAGGCATGAGAAGGAAGAAATTGGAGAATGGGGAAGATTGAAACCACAGTATCTGGAGAAGGATAATATGAACATGATCAACAAGAACATGATTAACAGCACATGATCCTTTTCCCTCTCAAGAAACTTTGAGGACTCACACACAAAAGCTTGCTCTCTTATTGTATGCTGCCCTTCAAACATAAAAGAACTTCCCCCCCTTGGTCAACAGTACATCATCACTGAGCTGAAAACCTGTTCTACATGTTATTGGTATAACATTTTCTCAGCAGGAATTAAAGAAATCAGGGAATTGGTTATGGACAACTCAGCCCTTACAAGCCGGAGCAACGAATGCATGCTCAATACAGCAGGATCAACTTATATTTTAGCTTTATCCCTTCAACAACTATAGAAAAAACCAATATTGCAGTACTTAGTGAGAAAGTGTACAGTTGACCACCACATGGAGCTAGAACTTGTAATAAGCAGAATGATAATTACATATTCAGTTCAAGCAGCTATATATGTCAGTGCTAATAAGTATGATAGTAATATTGCTGAGTCTCACTCCCACCTTTTTTCCCATTTCCTTCCAGACCTCCCCTCAAAACCAGACTACTTACAGGTACTTTCTTCTGTGTTACAATTACTGCAGAATCTTTCCCACGAACAGCTACAGATGTAAGTCCACCTTGGTTTATGGCCTTAAATGCATATTCTAGAAAAATATAGAAATATTAGTAAAAAACTTGTGTCAGAGACACTAGTATAATAAACTCTGAACACCTTCGCCCAACACACAAATCTCACCAATTTATGGACTTTTTAATACTTTAACATTTGTGCAATACTTGGCATTCTTAAGGTCTTTAGTATAATGTACATTAACTCTCTTCACAAAACCACTGTCACTGCTTCCTTCAAATGTTTCTTATAATTTGATTTTTTTGTTCAGTTCAAGCTTAACAATAACAGAATAAGTTTAAGAACAAAAAGGTTATTCTGAACTTGATCAAAATTGTCCAACCTTAATCTACAGTAACCATAATTTCTTACAAAAGAATTTTTGACATGAAGTTCAGTATTTTAAGGTACATAAGCTTTTTTTCTAATTTTTTACTGATATAAATGGAAACTGATATGATGACACAGGAGGTACAGGAGACAGGTTTTAACCTTACTGTTGTATTTTCTGACTTAACAGTCAAACACTGCAATGCTTTTATTCACTTTTTATAATGAAAGCTACACAGGTGCCAACTAAACAGTGTTATTCATGTAGGTACAATGGATTAAGAAGCAAACACTGAGGTAATGATCATGAAATGATCCATGAAATAAATTTCCCTTGATTAATGGTTTCAAAAGCCTTAGGAACAACAACTTTAAAAACTGTTTATCTGACAATATCTGATAAACATTCAGGACTTCCTAATATCTTGCTGAGTGGCAAGTTTCAGGCAGCAGCTACATGTAGGAGAATTTTTTTGTTAGCTATGCATGTGAACCCAGAATTCAGAACATGTCTACAAACAGCGCAGTAAATTGCTAAAACTATCTTAAAATAACAGAAGCAAGAAACTTAGCTGTTTTAAAAGCTGCACTCAGATCTATGGAAGAGATTGCACAACAGAAGAGTAGTAATCTGAAGATGAAAAAAAGTCTTGCATCTTAATATTCAATCTGCTGAGTCAGTGTTAAGAAAGGGCTCATTGTTCTGTATTTATGGCATAGTATTTACTACTCTCAGACATGAGAGCATTTACTGGTTATTCAAATGTGCCATAAAGGATGTTCTCCCTTTCCCTCTGTACAACTCCGTTCACCTGGGATGATCAGTGCCAGCCTGCGGCAAAGCACAAAACCCAGCGAAACGAGAGCCAGCACTGCCTGCAAACCAGTCATACTTGAAGCCCCAAGCACAGGCTTTGCAACACTTGTCTATTTATCTGTACAAACACCTGAAGGGAGGGTGTAAAGCAGATGGACAGAGCCAGCCTTTTTTCAGGGATGCCCAGTGACAGCACCGAATCAGAAGCGATTTGAACAAACCGAAACATAGGAGGGTCCACCTAAACACCTGAAAACGTGTTTTTACTGTGATGGTGACTGAGCACTGGCACAGGTTGCCTGTACTACTCACAACCCATCTGGATGCAGTCCTGGGCATCCAGCTCTAGGTGGGCCTCCTTGGGCAGGGGCTTGGGGCCTGACCATTTCCAGAGGCCCCTGCTAATCTCAGCCATTCTGTGGTTCTGTGACACATAGGTGGTAGCAGGAATAGGTGCCCTCACAAACTAGTTTTTGCTCACAACTACCAACAAGCAGGCTTCCTAAACTGCAGTCCCTTCTGGCCATCAGGTACTATTATCAACTCCATTGCTTCGCTTTCAAAGAAACATGCCAAAAAGTGAAGTGGCTTTTACAATGTAACAAATCCAAGTTGCTAGTGCTGTTTTAAGTCTGTTTACTGCTATCTAAGTATTTCAGTAGCACTGCAGACACTCTCTCTGAAAACAACAGCCCCTTGCAGTTCCCTGAATATATCACAATAGTCAGAAATTTGACTGTAGTAATTTTCTTCATCTCCCAAAACTCTACTTCGAAGAAACATCACCTTTGATGACTGAAACTAATAGGACGCAGGAGAACACTGATGCTCTGAGAGATTTTAACTAGAGTACTGTGAAATAACTGTTAAGTTTTCTAATGTGAGATCACTTCAAAGGTACATGAGTTTTCTGAGCTTTAGAAGCAGAAGACAGACCTAAGACAAAGTATAGGCATTTCAGTCCAATATCACTATGCTGGAAATCTCTGTTCTCATACTGCCAAATTCCAGAAAAACCTCAAGTTTTAATGCAATCTTAAAGTAGCACATGTCCATGCTCATCCCTGACAGCCCCTAGCTAATCTTAATTCAGCACAGGGACAAAGATAAAACAAAACCACCTAGATGTGGACATTTTATTGCAAGCAAACATGAGATTTCTGCCCATGCTGTGGCTAGATGCTGGCAAACAGAGACACCCAGGTGGCACCATGTCAAAGTTACCAGCCTGGTTGCAGGTAAAGTGAGCTCATTCTTGCTTGAAGTTAACTATGCACATCTACATATTTTTCTTCCTACAGCACATAGGTACTTAAAATAGCTTTAAGACAGTTTCAGACTGTGTGCAGAAGCTCTCAAATACACATATAGATACTTGTTTCTAAGACACTGTTTGGAGGTATGGAGGTACTACACATTTCTCACACATTAACCTAATGGCTAAATATATCCCAGAGGTAGAAAACCAAGGCTTGGTTTCCTCTCTGCTTTAGAATGCAAAAACCATTCCCAACAAGTAGTACTGTGACAGAGACAGTGAAAAGTGATGCAGAACAACCAGGCTGTTTTAATGGCCTGGAAGGTTGGAGCCCAGGACTGTTCTGTGACAGAGCCACTGACACCCTGTGTGAGGAAGCACTGTCCCTACCACGCCTGTGTATAAGGTTCACCACACAAGCTGCTTGCAAGCATTATACATGCTCCAGATATAAGACAGCACCCATATGTGGGTATCTAGTACAGGTAACTGTCTGTGTAGAGACATCTACACACAGGCACTTTCTTAACGCTTCCTTGAAGATAGGACTGCTCGAGATTGGGCCACCTGTCCATTAGGCCTAATCCACACAGGCTTCTTCCTGAGAGAAACTGAAGGGCAGTCACAAAAAAACCTATATGGCTGCCACGGACAATTCATGCAATCTAATCCCAGCAAGCTCCTTTCCTGGAGAACAAACAGATGTAAGGACATAATGTGCAATGGATGTGCAGTGAAGCCACTGCAGCTAGGGAAGACAGCATCAGGATGATGCTGCAAAACAGTTCATCTGTCCCTGTTGAGACGATCCCCCAGGAACACTCTCAAACGACTGTCCTGCCAGACCGTGAGCTGACTGTGCTGTCACCCAGTATCCTACACAAGGAGCACCAGGATGTGCTTCCGTACAACCCGGTGCACTGCAAAAATAGAAACAACAGAATCAGAGGCCTATAGAAGCTGAAGCTTGGCTTCAGATTGTTCCGAGGAACCTGAAAACAAAGGATGATTGCTGCTATCTCACAGGCCACAATGTGCAGAACAACACGGCATTCAGGCGTAACAAGAAAGTGCATGAGTTACATCCAAGAACTGACTTTGTCACTCTGGCATGCAGGGTTTGAGGCAATTCAAATCCCTATATTCAAACAGCTACCATAGTTCTCAGATTCCAAAACGCAGCGCTCCGAGGCTTGGCAAGATTCACTGAAAGAAACACTTAAGGAGGAATAAACGCTTCTGTATAGCTGCAAGTTTGGTCTCCAAGCATCTGAAATCAAACACTGAGGACTCAGAGGAGGTCCCTCCCCGTGGCAGGGGACACTAGAGAGGGCCCACCCTGGCTCTACGTTTTCCTTATCTCATGCGAGGACCCCTTCCCCGGGCCCCCCGCTGGCACGACCGGGCCCGCCGCTGCTCCACGCTCCCACCAGGCTTTCCCCCACACACCGCGGGCCCAGGCCGGGTGGGAACCGAGACTCCGGAGTCACGACAGGCGCCGCGTCTCCCCCCTCCGCATGGGCTGCCGGGCTCGGCGGAGCTTTCCCGAGCCGGCCGCAGCCCCGCTCGGCGGGGAACGGCGGGGGCGCGGGCAGGCCGGGCCCGTGACGGGGCAATTCGGCGGCGGCCCCGCGGGCCCGGACACGCACCGACTTGGTAGAGGCGGCCCTCGGGCGAGAAGATGGTGATGTGCCGGTCGAACCCGGCGCTGGAGCCGCGGGACATGGCGGGAGCGGCGCGGGAGCGGCGCGCGGCCGGGGGGAGCTGTCCGCGTGCAGGGCCCCGCCGCAGCCGCAGGCACCGCCGGAGCGCTTCCGGGTCACGCGCCCGCCCCGCGCAGGCGCGAAGGCGCGCGCCGCTCCCGCACCGTCACGCTCCGGCCCGGCGCTGCGCATGCCCGAGCCCCGCGGGCGCCGTGGCGCCACACGTGACGTGCGGCCTGAGCGGAAGGCGGAGCTCCGGCCGTGGCTGCCAGGCTCCGCCAGTGACTCCGATCCACGGGAACATGAAAGCCCCTCGGACGTGCCTCAGGGAACTGCGCACGGAAACGGCAGGAAACGGAATAAAAGCATCATCGCGGCATTCATCAACACTGGATAAAAAGAAAAAAACCCTCCTAAAATTCCAAACTAAGTGTTTCCACGTGTTCTCTTCAATGAGAATAATTTTAAAGCAAGTACTTCTAAAAACTTGCTTGAGATATTCATAATTGTTGCCGCAGCTGCGTTATAATGCGATGTTTGAAAGACTTTTTATCGCTGTCCAGTACAAAGGGAAATTCCCCAAATTTAACCTCGTGAATATATGCTCTTTTTGCCTTTCAACATCTTGGAATTTCCCTACTCTTTGTGGGAAGGCATTTTTTAAAGGTTGGTCATTAAAAGAGTTGGAAAAGCTTTGTTCTGGTATCCACACCTCTATTTTAAAATTATTAGGTGAGCTTGTTCTTTGTTGAAATAGCAGAGTAAAGGTGGATTTTGTGTGTGCCACACATTAAAAGTCTGCATTCTCCTTGCTTATTAATACTATGGGGGAATAATACCCCGCTATGTATTACAAGACTCAAGAGTTTGTCGCTTTCATTAGGGAAGCACTTTGTGGGCAGACATGAAATGTTCAAAGGTGTGATGCAAGCACTGGAACACAGAGGACATGAGAATGTATGACCGTGTCTGCTGGGTCAGACGTGGAGCCTGTCTTACCCAATGCTGTCTCCAAACGTGGCCAAAGGGGGGATACCCAAGGCATTAAGATTAGAGAGAGCCTTTAATGGTGTGCTCCCTGAATCCTTTCTTGTCTCCAACCATCTGGAGGGACTTCCCAAGGCAGGGATCATGTCTGTTTGTTTAGTAACCCTTGCTGGTCTCCCCTTGAAGCCCCATGAACTTCCTGAATCCAGGACATCCATGGCAAAGAGTTGCTCAGTGTAACAACATGCTGTGTGGTTTTGTCTGAAACCTCACCTTTTATCTGAACCTTCTATCTGCCAGTACCATTTGATGCTTTTGTACTGACACAGCCAACAATGGATCCCTAGGCATTCCCTCCAGAACACTTGTTATTCTTATAACCTCTATCTCTTAAGACTGGTATCTCCAGGATGATGATTCCTACCTTTACAGTTCTTCCGTCTACAAGGCTTTTATTCTCTAGAATGACTTCTTTTCCCTTAAGAAAAAGGGGATGAGAAAATGGAAGTAAATATCAAGCATTCAGTCTGCTTGCCAAACAGAAACCAAAATATCCTCAGATTTTAAGTTTGGAATCAAATATTCAATATTTGAATTAGATAAAGGAAAGAGTAACAGTTGCTGAGTACCATGGACATGATGGAGTAGAAGTTATGCTACCTTCAGGATATAGCTTCCAGAGTACAGCATTGTTTCAGAAGAGCAATCACGTGGTTTTGGTTTAACGTTAATCACTTCTGATCAACCATATGCAGTCAAATTCTGTGTCACAGGATCCGGAGGAAAGCTGTCCTCACAATCATCTTTTTAACATGGTAAGCAGTAAGTGGGAGATCTTGGAGGTGATAATAGTCGGAGTGCAGGCTAAATCAGTTCAGTCCTTCTCAAATCTATTTTGCCAGTGTGTCTCTGTCTCCATGGCACACAGCAAGCTAAGCTAAGCTAAGGGCACATTCCTTCTGATTCCCATTCTCCTCACTCAGTGTAGTAGCAAATGACAGTCAGTGTCTATTTGGGGGTACCAATTCTGTGCTATTTGGAAGACTTGTCTTTCTGGCATTCAGCATGAACCCATCTGTGTAATAAATTACCTTGAATTTTTACTATACCACTATATAAACAGCAGGAGATGTCAAATAGATCTGCTATTAGCTATTGACTTTGGTTTGGCTCTCACATTTATTTTTATTGCCAGTGGAACCCTCAGAATTCCATCTAGATACTGGGAAGCAAATCCTCATATTCATTGTTATCTTGAAATGCCATATTTCAATGATCTGAAATTTGAAGACTTAGAGCAACACAAAAGAAACCTTATTTCATAGTCTTAAATAAAACTCAAATAATTAACCTCAGTCAGAACTGAGCCTCTGGATACCATGTGCATTTATGTAACAGGTGACATACAGCTGAAAAAGTCAGTAGGTTCATCACTAATGTTTCCCCATCACTAATGGTTCCAGAGAGGCCATTAATTCCCTGTAAGGATCTACAGGGAAGTACAGAGAAGTGTACTAGCAGCAAACAGAAAAAAGAAGTCACAAATCTGACACCAATGTTGTAATACGTTCCAATTGTAAAATCCATATTCTGTTCCATCTTCACCTAAATATACTAGTAATGTGTATTTAGGAAGTGTTATTATTTAGAAGGCATTACAGTATCTCTGTAACAACAGTTTTTGAGGTGAAATCCAAGTGATTGATTAGGGACATGTCCTCAGCCAAAAGGAAGTAGAGGATGCATTTATTACAGTTATATGTGGATATTATGCGTGTCTGTTAATGACCAGGGTGAGGTAAAATTGAAACTTCCAACAGATGAACATGTCTGGCAATGAAATGGATATCCTGAAGGTGCAGTTTCTGCTCAGCTAGGGCTGACCTAAGGCAGAGCTGCTGCAGGCACCCACCTTCTGCAGCCTGACATTTAAACCCCACTCCCACACCAGTACTTGTGCAATGGTGCTAGTTGAGTGCAACAATGCCAATTCTGACTTAGGCAAAACAAATTTTTAAGACCTGTCTCTGCATTGCTTTGGGCTGCATGACCATCAGAGCTAGTACCAAATGAGGACTGTAACAGCACTTATTCACACCAGCTTATGCCATGCAGAACTTCTTATAGAGGGTGAGACAGCCTTGTGCAGAGCAGTAGCTACTAACTAAGCAGTTCTGTACAGGAGCAGACACCTTGTTTGAAAGCAGTATTTCCACTTTCAAGGAGATGCGGCAGTTCTCTGACTTAAAGAATTATAAAAGCATTCATCTGACAAATTAAAAGTACTGAGAAATCAGAGAAGCAGATCCAATCTCTCTGCTTTCCCTGATGGACTCCGTAGGAGCTGCCATGTTCTGTCAGGAAAAGGGTCTGTGATGATGATCATCATCTCAATACGATGAATTTAAAGCCAAGGTTTTATGTTACCTTAAGAGGCACCCAGCTCCTCTACACTTTCTGTACCTGAAGGACACGACTGTATGCAAATCACACCTGCTGGTTTACAAACTGATACCAGAAGCAGAACATGTGCCAGGACTGCCCTGGAAAAAAAATAGCAGGGAACATGCTTGAATGCTGAGTCCTGAGGGAGCCTGTCATGGGGCCCTGCGAGAGCTCAGAACTGCAAGTTCTATACAAAAAGATCTTCCTGGTTCATCTCTGTTTCAAACAGAAGATTTTTGTACAAGGCAAATGTGACAAACCCAGAATATTTCATCTGAGATTTATGTGGGATTTCTATGTTTTGGGAGGAGACAGGTTTGCATTAAAGTTGTAAGGGCAATAAACACATTTACCACATACATGCTTACAAATAACTTAGAACACTTTTCCTGTAATTAATACAATTTTTGCTTTATAACTTGGGATAGATTTTACAGATGTTTACAAGAATCAGTTTTGTCCTATTATTGTCTTTAAGAATTTCCAGCTATCAGTTTTAATTTTTAAAAATCCATGCATTTCCATAAGCAAACTATTGCAGTGATGCCAAATCCTGTCAGAAATGGCAAACTTAGGAGTGTGAAAGAGCCACAAAAAATTCCACTGTTGTTTCCTTATTCTTCCAAACAAATTATTGCTATATGTTGCTATAACCAATCTCTAGCATTCTGTGTGATCAAATGAATTAGAATGAGGAAGTATTAGGTCTGTGTCTGGCGAATGGCAAATGCACCATTTGTCCACCTTAGCTCCACTCTGCAGAGGCAGACATTGTGCAACTCACTCTGTTGCAAGGCCAGCCCCACAAACTTTGAAGGTACTTTGCAAGTCCTGCTTAATTTCTTCAATGTACAGAGTTTATGCATTTCAGTGTAGATAAAAGGCTTGAGAAAAGTAAAAGATAGAAATGTCCAAGCTGTAATTCCAACAGGAAAGATCAAGTTTTAATTCAAATCACAAAAATTGCCTGTTAAAATGGAAATAATGGACCTAATTCATCCCCCCTGGACCACTGATGTTAACAGATGTATGCAGGAATGATTTCGTCAAAATGCAGTCACTGAATTTCCTTTAGTTACACACCTCACACATTAATCCCATAATTGTCCTACTGAGTTCTCCTAGCCAGCAACAGTGATTACAAAAAAACCCAAAAAAGGTAGCTTCAGCTTGTCCAATTACATTTTTCATCATTTCTGTTGAATGCAGAGCCATTTTCTTGGTACTTGATATGAATATTTTTCCTCAAAAACATCTTTATAGGGAATATGCCATGTATCACCTGTAGTCTGTACCACACAGTCGTAACAGAAAGCAGGCTGTTGGGAAAAAAACAGAGGAAAAGCTTTTTTTTAGACTTTATACAACATATTATTGAAATATCAATTACAGGTAGTTATGACTTCCAGTGCTTACCTTAGAAGTCTCTATAGTTTTATCTCTTGAATAACTCTCATTTTATTTTCTTACACAAAAAAATTTCTAAATTTTAGTACTGGAGGAAAAACTAAGCTATCTTTTAATATTTTGTGGTCTAGGAGTCATTATAAATTCTGTCTTCCATCAGCACCAGATACTAATGATATCAGCATAATGCACTCAATTTCTACAAACAGCAGAATGATTGCTGTTCCGTTCAGTTAAATGAAATCATATGGGAATTACTCAGGATGTGGAGTTTATAGGCTTGAACACAGGATTTAACGACATTAATATCATCTTGTATTTGTTCTCCCAGTCTCTTTACAGAGATGACTTGCTCTGTCCCAAGGAGACGTAAGAAAAGGAGATGTAAGAAAAGGGTTTATCACTAACACTTTCAGAAGCATCTGGTTGAACAAATAGAATAAACAATTTTTCTGGTCTATTATGTTACAGGTATACTAATTCAACATATATAAGACAAATACAAAAGAAACATTACTGGTTCATAATTATGGTTCTCAGGACATACTATCACTCTATATGTATAGTCTTGGAAATCTACTTTCCTGTGGTAGCTTCCAGAATAACTTAGAAGACAGCTATGACTGGGAATATCAATCACCCAAATCACTTCTATGGGAATTCAGATGGGAAAATTAGTAGTCCTTTGGCACAAAAGAAAGAAACAAGGTGTTGCTCAGGTAACCCAACATTCATTATTTGGCTTCATAAGAAGAAGTGTACATATGGCAACACTGAATGAAAGGCTGTGTCATTCTTTCAAACTGGTATCTCTGTTTGTAATTATGCATGTTATTTTACAATTTTAACCAGAGAAGGAAGAAAATTAATCTGCATAGGTGCAGTATTCCTTTAAGCAGGCAATAACAATACAGACAGACCAGATAGCAAAAAATGGCATACAGAATGTCACATGATTTTTCCCTAGAAAAATCTTAAAACAGCTGCATTCCTATTAATACTGTTCACAAGGGTACATGTCTCCTAGACAGTAACAGTAGTATTCTGCCATCCCATGAGATTACTGTAATTTCTGCAGCTGAATACTCACTATAAACCTGACTGTTCTGGACTTTCCCTTATGAAACTATTCCTGTGTTAGGTTACTATTACAGTGAATACTGAAATACCTGTTATTTTTCTGCTTCTTTAAAATAAAGATGAAAAAACTTCTATGGTAAAATTAGAAGCATGATATTTTATAATAGGGCTGCAGAGGAGAATAAGGACTTTCAAAGTTTAAAATAAATTAAAACATTGGTACTCAGGTTTTAGTGAGGCCAGTAATGGTTACAGAGTTTCCAGCACTGGAAAGATTTGTATACACAAACTTTTATTTACATTTTAAAAATTTAGGCAGCATTTCTTGGCTTTCAGACAGTTTTCTCGTTTGTGGCATGCTCTGTGGATCCAGTGAATTTTCAGTTAACATGGGGGTTTTGAGCACATTGGTACAAATCCATTTCTTAGACTTCAACAAGATATTCTGGCATCCAGAGTTTGAGATAATGTATCTTCAATGAACATGCTCTGTGTGTCCTGACTGCAGCAGGAAAACTTACCAAAAACTTTATACTCCTTCCTTTTCCAGAAGGGGAGAAGGCTATCTGGTGTCCACGCTGCCACTTGCGGAACAGATGACGTGTCAGAGTGTCGGGAAGACAAGCCTTGTGATCCCGGAGGAAGTCTCTAGTAACAAACTTGCAATGCTTGCCTGATCGGAGAGTGGCATATAACAAGAAGGCATCATCTTCAGAGCTTCACAAAACAAATGGAAAAGACAAACGTCATTCACAAGGCAGTAAGTGGTTACAGGAAGTGATTCAAATGCTGATCAAGATTTATTCATCAGCTACACTAAAAATTCCCACCACTACTCTAGTTCTCTGGTAAAATAAAAAATTGTTTACCACAGGGCACTAAAAGCTGGATTGCAATAAAAATTAATGGCATAGTACATACAGCACTTTTTTTTTCTTATCACAATTTGATAATAGAACAATATAATCTCCTGCCACAAAGTTTAACCATACCATGTAATGTGGAACAGAGCTAAAACACAACAGTGTACCCCCACACAGTGCACAACTGCACACTGATGCTACCAGAAATTCTGTAAGTTCAGGACACTGTGCTCTTGGCAGTGGTTTTACCAGTCATAAATCCTAATAAATCATACAGCTGTCAATATGATTCTAAGTAATGAAAGTAACTTTTTATGTATTTTTGAAGCAAGTATACCAAGGGATATGTTTCTTTCACACACACAGAGATACTAGTAATGTTACTAAAAACTAGAGCAAAATGCACATAAATCAGGTGTTGGTCTCTATTATATTGAGCCATTTTCTTCAACTTACATATTTTCAGCAAAGAAGAAGTCTGCTTTATTCTGCATCTCCTTCATAATCTCTCTTTTCCAATTTGAAGAGTTCATCAGCATATGTTTGCGGCCAAGCACAAGCAACCGGGAATTCTCTTTTGCCAGGCAGTTCACAGCATCAAGCAGCTGCAGAAAACAAAGCAAACCCAAAGATTTTCTCAGCTGTAAAAACAGAGTGACAGGGAACATTTTCATGTGTGTCTCTACCAGAGGGACTTTTAGACTACTCTCCTTTCAGAGTTCTTAACTGCAATACGAATTAAGGAGGTAACTAATTTAATTCCCTAATCACAAAGAAAAAAAAAGAATCAACAAACCAATTCATTGAAGGAAGCTGCTCTCAACCACACAGAAAATACAGTGTTTTTATAGTCCAGCTCTTCCAATTTAAGTGACATGGAAGACCTCGGACAGAGCTGTATGGAGATGTCAGAAGTTCCAAGTCGGCTGCGGGAAGTGAATCACGCAGGGATTTAAGTAATACCCATTTCAGATCACGGAGCACCGGGAGCCCCGAGCACACTGCCTCTCCGGCCCCACCTGCTGGCGGACTTGGGGAACTACAGGGGGAGCGAGCAGGACATGGAAATCCGCGACCTCGGGATTAAGGCTTTTTGAAAGCCACATCCAGACTGGCCGGCCACTTGTGAAGCAACGTACTTGGTGGTAAACTCACTTCAGAGGGACCTTTCAGCAGGCTCTTAGGGCTGTGCCTGTTCCACAACAAGTCCTTCTCAGGACAGGCACTCGTGCCTGGGACTTTCCCTCCCAGCTTCACCCAGACTGAGCTCAGGGAGGACAAAGGTTCTGGTTTTCAGCATCCAGGTTATTATTGTGGACTGCTCACAAAACAATGGCATTTCAGTTCGACCCAGAAAGACAGAAGAATTGTTTCTTGAGATTGATGCATCTATCATATTTGAAAGACAAGGGCAGTATGCTCAACCACCAGGGAAAGGTATTTCCTAATTTTTACTTGCATTTGCTGCCACTATTTGTCAACATACAATCTCCTGATTATTCTTTAATCCTTCTTCGTGCTTTTTTAGCTACTTCCCTCTTCCTTGTTACTTTTTCTCCCTGTAATACTTTCAATTGCCCTTCTCCTTCTCTTGCTCTTTTCCCTCCTTTTCTCCTATTTGTGATCCTTATCGTTTTTTGGTATCATTTGCTTTTGATTCAGGGGCTAGAAAGAATTGTTCATGTAACTGTTGTGTGCCACTTTACAATGCATTTAGTTTCATCGACCTGCAAGTACCAAGAGAAAGGCATGACCCCACTCAGTCTCCTCTCGAGCTGCACATTCTCACTACTTCTGTTGTGTCAGATCTATGTCACAACTACCCACAAGCTCACCGATCCAACAAAAGACATTTTTTTTGGAGGGTTGAGCTTGCAGCAACCCAACAGATAGTCTTAAGTCAAAGGTTCAATGACTGATGGGAACACACTGCTGGAGGTGGTAAAGACAGGAAGTGTGGGACTGCCCTTCACAGGAAAGGACCTGCAGGTGGCTCAAATTTACACCATGAATCGATCTGAGATCTGGGAGAGAAGGCCCGAAGATTTTCTATTAAACTGTTGAGCTATAAGCTGCTGTTGCCTGAGGGTCTAAAGGCTCTGTTTTCATACAGATGTAGTGGCTTGAGTGCTAATGAAAAGCACAAACACCTAACAGTACCTGTTGGAACTGACTTCCTGCTTCCAGGAGATCACATTGGATATTGGCTATGCATGCATACAATCTACTTGTCCCTGGTTAAAACAAACAAAACATAATGCGAGCAGGAAAAGGCCAAATGCAGTAACTTCTCATGTACTGAACCAGTCCTGCAAATAGCTAGATACAAATACCAAAGGAGAATTAAGTTGGTTAATCTGAGTTCATTAAAGCTAATAAAAATTAGGAATGTAGCTACTGCATCCACAGACATTTTCATGTACACAAGTCAACAGTGAAGAAATAATAACCATGAGTAACTTTAGAAAACCCTTACAAATTCCAAATGAAAATACTTTTTCTTTTTGCCTAATGTTTTGCTACATTAAGGGAAGGTTAGCAAAAAATCATGTGAAAAAAAAGAAGTTAAAAAGCAGTTCCAGATACAGATTGGTCAATAGTGGCTATTACAAAGTTTATGAAATCTTAAGTGTCTTGGATCCAGCTCCTATAAGTCTTTATTTCTAGAGGTTATAACTAGTGGCACTTTGTACCTGTTAGTCATGTGGACTTTCTTGTCCTACTTATTATTAACATATGAGGTTTTCAAGTGCGAAGTGCTTCTGGGAAAAAAATTGAGAAGCTGGTATAAATTAGCTACAGCAATGGAGAAACTCAAACCAGGCTTAAAATGTAGTAAAATTAAAGGGAGTCAACATTTTAAAGTTTTGAAACTCCTGCTTACATAAAAACCCACTGTCCCTCCTCTGCTTAACACATAGATTAACCTTACTTACACAACTAAGATACAGAAGATAGAAATTATTTTTGTTTTCATAAGATAAAAATAATTTTGTTCTGCACACCTCCCTTATCTGACACAACTTCACTAAAGAGCATTTTATCTCACTTTAGGCTTGGGCACTTAATGGGGGTGGTCTGCAAGGAGTCACAGAACTTACATGGGGGGTTTTCTAAGTGTGTCTACTCCCACGCCTGGCTGCTTCTCAAGAAAGGAAGATGTGAGACACACAGTAACATTTGTTTCAGTCACAGAGGAAACTAACCGAACATAATGGTGTTAATACAAAAACAGCGGTAGTGATCTCTCATTTTAAAAGTCAGGGGTATTTTCTTAATCTACTATTTCCAGAAGTTACATGAGTGTATAATGGAGCACAAGGAAGATAGATTAATTACTGTAACTTGTACAAGGAACTATCTACAGAGCAGGATACAGATTTCCTAAGACTTCACTGCCAGTCCCTTTCTGATCGCTAGGGCACTCTGTGCCATGTGTCCTCAGTTTCAAAGGTCACCTTGAGGTAGGACAGCCTTTTTCCTTAGGTACTACTGGTAGATTCCCCATACTTGTGAAATGGGAAATCCCTGCACACTGCTGCTGAATCACCACTCAGTGATTCAGCAAAAGGTGACTCATGTGTATACATGTATAGCATGAAGAAGTAACCACCAAAAAATATTTAAATCACATTTTTTATTAATAAATCATGTTTGACATTGCTTAAACATTTGGTTTCACTAACTGCCATTTAAAAGCAAAACTCACCTGAAGGTTATCTGCTAATAAGAGCAACAAACTGCTCTATTTTCACCTGCTGTTAGTGCTGCCTCCCACCCAGCTGTAGCTGTGAAACTACAGAGGAAACCCCAACACAGACCACAGGTTCAGAGCTGCCATTGCCATGGTCTGACAGTCTGTCAGGCAGGACTAAGCATGAGCATTGTCTCCAAAGTTTTGCAAGGAATTGGAGCCAGTCAAAAGACGTGATTGTCCAACTTCACTCTTACCTGGTGCGGCCTCACCTCAAGTCCTGGGTGTAGGTTTGGGTGCCACAATATAAAAAAGACATTAAGCTGTTGGAGAGCATCCAAAGGAGAGCAACGAAGATGGTGAAGGGCCTGGAGGTGAAGCTGTATGAGCAGCACAGTGGTCACTCAGTCTGTTCAGCCTGGACAAGAGGAGACTGAGGGGAGACCTCACTGCTGTTACAAGTTCCTCTTGAGGGGAAGAGGAGGGGCAGGCACTGATCTCTTTGGTGACCAGTGACAGACAGAACGCATGTCCTGGGAATGGCCTGAAGCTGGGTAAGGGGAGTTTTAGACTGGATATTGGGAAAAGCTTCTTCACCGAGAGGGTGTTTGGACACTGGAACAGGTTCCCCAGGGAAGTGGTCACAGCCCCAAGCCTAAGAGAGTTCAAGAAGTGCTTGGGAAACACTGTCAGGAACATGGTGCAATTCTTGTGGTGTCCTGCACAGGGCCAAGAGTTGGTACTTTGATGATCCTTGTAGGTCCCTTCCAACTCAGGACATTCTATGATTCCATGAATTAATTCCTTTCACCACTGCATTTATGTGACTTAAGAATTTCACCATTTTTGGTTCCCCCTTTCCATACTGTAGACCAAGAAAATAAGCTCAAGAAAAACATGTTTACTTTAGTCCCACGCACAGGAGAGAGACGCAATGAGAAGCCAGAGATTTTTTCCAGAGGACAGCCAGTTACTCAGGGAAGACATGGACGCTGCTTGCAAGAAAGGCTGGACTTTTTCATTGAGCCTGGTAATTTCACCAAACCACATTCAATACCATTACCACAGCACCAAACACAAATGCTTCTTATATTCTCTACATTATTATTGATTACACAGTAGAAATTAGTGTCAAGTCCTCTTAACTCAAATACAGGGGCACTATACACATTTCTTGATTTCCCTAAAGATTATCTGTCCCTGACCAGCAAGGGAGTAACTACTTTGAAGGGAAAGCAGTGATGGATGAGTAAGTAACAGTCACTAAGATTAATCAGCCTGGTTTACTTTCTGCTCTTTAGACAGCCAACAGCTAACTCTTGGGAATTATCCCTTACAACCAGGGATCTCTGCAATACTGCAGAAACAATTTTGTTGGGAATATTTGTATCCTGTGTTACAGTAAGACTATTTAGATCAATGTAACACATGATGCAAAACTCTACCAGTGACAGCACTTCACACATCAATGATGGCAATCACACAATGTTTAACATGTTTTAACCTGTCTGCATTGACTCTGCGCCTGGAATTGACTTATCCTCTCTTGACACATTCACTACAGATATGTCTTAACTCCCTATCACAATTCATTAAAATTTGCAGTTCATTTTTAGATGTTAGCTTTTACTCTTAATAGTCGACACTATTAACCAAAGGCAGATTATTGATTGAGCAGGAAAACTAAACCACAGAAGCAGATTCCCAAGTTGATTTAATACAGATTGAGGATGGTACAGTAGCCACAGTTTGCTCAGATGAGGCGATGCCTAAATATAGCTCTACTACTTGCAGAGTAAGTTTGTATTCAGAGACCAAAGATGCTTTTGCAGCCAGGTTCAAACTGACTGGTACCAAGTGTGTACCAAGACACCTGGTGCTCCTGCACAGTCCAGTGTTCCCACTGCCTGGAGGACTTGGCTCAGTTGCAACACTGGGTGAATGCAGGCACATTACTTTCAGGACAAAATTGACTACAACAATATCCCATGGACTGTGACCAAGCTAATGAATCATCTTGTATCCCGAGTAGTGGAGAGAATGAAGCAGAATAACGGTAAATATATTCAGGTCAAATACAGAAGCTACAGCACAATTTCTATTTTTCTGTATTTATGGTACCCTGGCTGGTATGCCAGTAATGGGCATATCTTTAATTACAACTCCATTTGATTTCAACTGAAGAGGCAATTTGCTCAAGATAATCCCTGAAACAATTCTGAACGTAGAAGTAATATGTTTGTAAATAATCTCTGACACTACATTCTGCTATATTATAAACTGTAGGTAAAGTTTCCAATTTCAAACAGGACCACCCCTGTCTTTTATTCTACTGATGAGCTCAGAGAACAGCACAATATAAACCAAAACTGTGTAAATCAACTTCAGATTTGCTAAGACTACTATGAATTTCTCCTGTGAAGATAGGGAGGGGTAGGTGTCTATTGTTCCCAGCAGAGTGCCACATAAGAAAAAAAAGTTTTGAAATGGGTATTTTCTATCTAATTACAGTCATATCCTGCTGTCTTATTCCCAAAAGGCACAAGAGGTATTCTGACCAACAGTGAAGCATCATTTTCTAGGAGAATTAGCACAATCACAGTGGCATGCATGCAGAGAGTGAAGAAATATATACACAATTTAAATACAGAATTAAAGTGGGTGTATGATGTGATGGATGGGGAGGTAGGCCAGGGATCATCAGGGGGAGGAGCCACTAGGTTTTTGGAATCTGGCTTTTTAGAATGGACTGTCATCTTTAAAAGATCTCAGCCACTTTGTCAAACCTTACACCTGAGAAACCTTTTAGTGTGAACATTCTTGCTCACACTTTTTGAATGGTAATATTTTCATCATCATGATCTTTAGATGAATGAAGTTCAACCACAAACAAAAGAAAGAAAAATGGGTAGTGACAATACTTAACACAGCATGCTATTAAATGAACAATTCCAAGAACTCTAGAAATGATGAGTCAAGAAGATACGGAGAGCTGGGGAAGTGCTGAATTTTACAGTACAAGTTGCAAAAGAGAAAAACAGACATGTTTTTATGACTCTTACAATTCAAGAAATACACAGACAAATACTCTTCAGTTGTCTAACTGCATTTTTGGAAGTTGAACACTGTTAAGTTACTTCAGTGCCAGTCAAGTTTCTAAATCCAAAAATTTTGTTAATCAGCTACAATACCATTTTCTTTCCCAATCACTTACTAAAAAATGTAATGATGATTTAAATGTACAAGCAGACCCTTTGATGTTGTGTCAGCAAGTATGAAGTAGGAATAAAGATGGAACAGAAAGGGTGAATCTGAAATCCAAAGCAGCATTCCGCTAGGACAGCAAGTGGGAAATGTCCAATTCACCATTAACTATAGCCCAGTCCTAAAAACTTACTTTTTCTCTTTTAATTAAAACTTAGCATTTTCTACTTTGGCTGTGGATTGGCAGCAAAGTATTTTTCTCCATGAATTTGAATTTCTGGAATGTCTTCCTTTCAAGAGTCATGTAAAGGACAAAGGTATTTGTCCTTTTCTGATCTTCTCTGAGGTATTTTTTCTCCATAGCTCATAGCATTGTATACTTTTATTTCTCCTCTTACTCATCTCCTTTCTTGTAAAAAAGAATAAATACCAAGATCTTGACAATACATAAGGGGCAGCTTATGTGGATTGATTTTATCCAGACATCTCCAGAGAACCTACTATTTTGTACTAAAACCTGGAGATTTACAAAAGATTAGAAAGTATCAACCCTCCATACCAAGGAGAGGAGTTAGGTGATACTGTCTATCTGTGATTATGCAAAAGTAAGGAAAGAAACGTGTAAAACCCGAAAGTGTTCCCTTTGCATTTCTATCTATCAATACTATCATCCTTTGTTCTCATCCTTGAATTCTTTCTGCCTGCACTGCTCTTTCTTCAACAGTATTTTCTTACTGATCACTACACATTGCTTCCTTGCACCAATATTACATATACATCATCTTTATACTCTTGAGGAAGGAAGTTACATAAAAATGAAAAGGTATGAGGTTTTACTTATTCTTGCATAAGCTTCAGATGTGAAACTTTACCTGTCAGAGCCACTGACTGTAAATGGAATAACTGTCCTGCTGAAGTCAGCGCTTCAGGGGTCTGCCTTCTTTCACTGGAAATCTAGTCTTTGCAATTACATCGATAGTCTTGCTTTTCTACTATTATCAGAGTACTGTATACAAAGACTTAAGGACATAAGGGAGTTTCTCTTACCATTTTTCATTTTAGAAACAATGTAAAAATCTAGCAATTGGAAATTAACTAGAAACCATGTAGCTGATAAAAAGGAACATTTGTGAGCCCAATGGAGCTGTGCCAGTCTTAAGATTTTCATAGAGTGGATCAGAAGTTATATTTAAGTGCTGAAAATCCAAACTGTGAGCAGGATCTCTGGGTGGTGGTGGTGGCAGTGGTAATGGGATGTTATGAAAATGAAAGCACAAGCTTGACTGATACTTTCCACAGATAGGAAATAACTCGGTGCAGGACTGAAATGGGTTTTGTAAGACTGAAACTGACAGTTTAAAAGGTACCAATACTTCAGCTCTCACCGCTGTCCTGTGCAGATGTCTGTACAGTGTGACTGACCTAGTCTGATGTTAAGTGTTTTCCCCGTGTCCTATCTGTGGTTCAAAAAGTCCCAGACAGTACTTTTGTTCTTTGAGGAAAGGTCCTGCAGCAGCTGGGGACATCACTTACAGCAGGCACAGGCATGGTGCTGTTATGGTATATTAAACCTTATCTGCTTCTACAGAGATATCCCACATTTTAATAAACTTGACAGTTCCACAAATACTTTAACATAAGGAGATTTCTCTGCTCACGGGACAGCAGACATTCAGGCAGAATGACATGATAATCAAGGAAACATCAGCAAATTGACAACTTGCAGTTGAAAAAAAGCATCAGAGTACTGTCAGGGGGGAGGTGTTCTTCTTCTTTGGACCCTGACATCTGGCCCGGCTGTGTTCCTTGTTTCAGTGTCCCATGTCCTGAAAAGATGAAATGAGGCTTCTTTCTGCTGTTTCAAAGCTTGTTTATTTCTTGTTCTTATCAAAGTTTCAGAGGCACAGACTGTGCTGTAACCTCCAGGAACACGAGGACAGAATAGCAATGGCTACCAGGAGCAGGTAGCTTTTATATCTATTATCCACCAGTTAGAAAACTTTACGTATCTTATTTTGTTCCCAAAACCTTATTGACATGTCTCCTCTACACTAAATTCTATCTACCAATTAACAAGTCACAGGAACTCATCTCAGAGGGAAAAAGGAAGAGAAGGAGAAGAGAGAAGAAGATGAAGAAGAAAGAGCCGACACCCTAGAATCTCCATGTTGGCTCCATATAATATATATAGCAAAACCTGAAAACTACAACTACACATTCTGTGGTACACTAAACAACCATCTTCTCATTTCTTTGGTGTTCTCAGCTCATCCAGAGGTGGGGGCAAATGCTCCCATGAGCTTGGTTCGCAGGCCAGGCCTTTTTTGAGGAGCTCTGAAGGTAAAACAAACAACCAGAGGAGCAGGAAAAGTTCCCAAACTTTTCCTAGACTCCAACAAGTACAACCTGCAGCAAGTATTTATAACACAATTTTCACACTGCCTTTCTGCTGTTACTCATTAGTACTATTTTCCAGTTGCCTGCTACAGATTATTATACAGAAGTTACCTTCAAAACTTTTATACACCTTTGAAAACAACTGTTTCAGTAAGAACCTTTGCAGCTCTTAAACACATATAAATGCATTAACAACCACTACTGAAATGAGTGATGGCTTCTCTGTGAGGGTCAGAAAGAGAAAAATTTTGTTTAATATGAAAGAGAACATATAAAATGTTCTTCAACAGTATAAAAATCAGCAGAAGCAAACTAAAGCACGAAGGTCTGAGAGGGAGGAGCAGCTGCGTGGTCAGAGTCTGACCTATCTGTCCAGGGTCAACCATGAAACCAAGGCTTTCAGCAAGGAGGAACCTAGGAGGGAATCAGTATAATATTGCTAAGAGCACATTTACCAGATTGGAGAAAACCTAGGGGACTTTCATATACATCAGTACACCTTGCACTGCCAGTACCATGAGGCAGAGGTTCAACTGTCTCAAGGCTTACCCTGGCAAGAAACTCACTGTTCCTATAAAACCAACAAAAATCTGTCAGCAGTGTCCATGCCTGGAGATCCTAGGCAGTGAAAGTCTGAAAGCCCACCGTGATTGCTACAATCCACAAGAGCTAATTTTTTTACTTTGATGCTTTTAATCTAAGTATATTGGTAGCAGTCTGCCATACTCAATAGCTGGACACTGGGCAGGCCACTATTTTATCTGAAGTATTTTTCTTTAACTCAGAAGACACAGAAATTTGACAAACAGATATTGTCAGCTCACACAAATGAATTATAGATGGTATTTGGCATTTGTCTAAAGGCTCGACCCCCTGGGAACAACTGGTTATATGAAAAACTTGGTCTACGTAGCCATTTTTTTCCCCTTGTCAAGAGAAACAAGCTTGAGAATATAAAAATATGACCACCAGAAAGGCTTGGACAACAGAAGCCAAATAAGAACAGCTCCCAACAAGCCCCACTCCTATTTCATAAAAGAATCTATTTTGTTTAAAGCAACTTTTGGCTTGGGGACTCAGAATTACACTTTCCAGGTATCTGTATGACTATGCCAGTCAGCACTTTTGAGGAATTATGTTGCATCTTTCCCTCTTTGGTCCATTTCCATGGAAAATGTGCAGATACCCAGCTAACAACTCTGGAGCATCCAGGACCGAACAGCAGTGCTTGAGTGTAAGACAGAACTGTAATTTCAGAAGTGGTTTGTTTACCAAATTTATCAGATAGCAAATGGTTAAAATTTTGGTTTACTACTGGTTATGTTAACTAGGCTTGCGGACTAAATGGGCTTGTGGAAATGAGTGGGTGGGATGACAAAAAAGAAATCCCTAACCTATAGCATTCAAATTTCTGAAAGCCCATTTGGGAATGCCCATTCAATGGAAAGTTAAGAAATTTCACTCTTTAAGGCATGATATACAGATACATACATATCAATGAGAAGTGAAAATGTCAAAACCTTCCAATTCTTTAAGACACTTCCTCTCACTATTGAACCTTATGGCCATTCCACATAAATGGATTTAAACAGCACAGTGCAATGTTTTACAGTGATACCATGTACATGACTTCTGATGATGAAAGAAGGATGGTGACATTAACATTACAAGACCCCAGGGTACCTACTCCTACTAAGGAGCAGGGTAAATCAACATCATTAAGACTGTCTGGTTCTGCTCTGCAACTACTTGTTTGCAACCCTCTTACTACTACTTAATTTTATTTATTCAAGTGTGTGGCAACTTAGGGCTGTGGTGGAGAAAACTATCAATCAATCAATCAATCAATCAATCAGGTATAGGCAATATTCAAGAAATAGGTATTCCATTGTACTTTTCTTAAGCTTGCACTGAGTGTAGAAGCTCAAACTCCAGTGAACCATAGCTCTAACAAACACCTGCATCATACTTCTACCTTTTTTTTTTTCCCCAGTGTATAGTGTAAGCACTACCTAGTTTACCAAGGTATCACACAATTAGGAAATAAACAAGAGAAGGCATTAGCAAGGTTGATCTCCCCACACTGGTATACCGTGTAAGTCAGGAACAGCTTCTGAACAATAACAACTTCAGAACCTTTGGAACTGAACTGGCTTTTTGCTGCTGTTAGAGAGCTTGTGGCACACACTGTCCACAGCTTGCTCAGCCATGTCGATGTGACTCCTTAAAAGCTCAAGACTCAAAAATTCAAAACATTAGAGGCAGAAGAAACATTACTGCCAACTCACTGCTTCCCTTTTGTTGAGCATAGAAGCAGGCAGGTAAATAGATAAATGCTGGACAGTGATAAGGACAGACATAAGCATCACTAATGCTTTCTGATTTATCTAAGAGGTAAGTTGGTACCAACAATATGACAGAAGTACAGGTCCAGTTTTAACAGTTACTACAGGAAGCATTGTGCAAGGATAGAATTGTGAAATGCAGCAGATATCTCAATGAGATCTCTTTATATTAAAAAGTAAACATATTAGTTTAATCTAATTTGATCTAATTTAGATTAACCACAGATAAAAGCATAAATCTGAATTAGCATAGGGACAATTTTATTTTGACTCTTAATTTTTTTGCCTTGCCTCCTTTCCCTTCCCTTATTTGGAAGAACTACACAAATGTACCCTCAAACAAAATAAGTAAAAAGTAGAATAGGGATAGTCTCTTCCCTTTCATGTCTGTATCTGATGTACAAAATCAATACTGGCAAAAGGTGAGGTTTGCATTAAGAAGTGTTTGATACAGAATGTCACCTCTAATTGGCAACAGTATTTTGGGTAAGAAGAGTTCTTACCCTTTCTCAGAAGTTAGGCTGAAACATGAATTCTTGTGAATTGGTTTTAAGCAAGAATACTGTCAGCATGATTGTCATTTCCAGAATGGAATTTTAATTCTGGTGAAATTGGTCTCCTAGATTCAAATAGGAGTTCCTATTTCCATGTTCCAGACAACACAAAATAATCAGTTTATGAAGAGATTTAGATTAAAAGCTGTGGACAATTGTACTTGATTTTCTATGAGTCTAGATTAAAAATAAAATTACTTTAACTTCAGTTTTAAACTTCATTGCAGGTTATAATAATTCAATAATCTAAATTTAAATATATTTACTTATAAATAAATGTCTCTTCTAATCCTGCTTTACAAGTAGAATGCAACTAGAGAAAAAACAAAAAATGCAGCTTAATGGATTGCTGGATCATTAAACATCATGTCAATATGCGGAAATCCCTAGGAATAACATACTGTTCAAAAAATTAGGCTTTCATGGCTTCATAAATAAATCCAAATGCACTTTAGGCTTTTGTTATGTTGTACATTTTCTCCTTCAGATAACATAACTTTCAAATATGTTTTCTTTTCTACTTTTACTAGAAATAGCATATTAAATGTAAAAGCCAAGCGTGAACTCAAAATTGGTTGCTTTTCAATTATATAAATAAATCTAGATGTGCATGAATGAACACAATCATTGTCCTGAGGATTATCTATGCTGCCTTTAAGATGGCAGTAAAACCAGCACTTCTCACATTCAAATCAAATCTTTATTCTTACAGAGAGCTGGCCTATAGTAACCCAGCCTTCACATTTTGTGGCCTGCTTCCCATAGCCTCTCACTACTATGGAGACTTTTCATATGAAAATCACTTCCAAAGAATCAGTTCAGTTCCCTCAAGACCAGGTTTCCAATTTGGAGGCCCAGCACACCTCTTACTGCTACACTGATAACAATTCCATGATTATGTGAATCAGTTGAGCTGCCCCAAAAAAACCCCGTCTTGTAGTTTCTAAGGGAGAAGTGAAAACAGCAAGACAGAAACTCATCCAGTTCAGAAGACGTGTTCATTTGACTTCCTCACCTAGATTTTAGCAGGACTTCTCTACAACATAGGACAACCAACCTGTATGCTACAGTTACCAAGTTCACTGGAACATGTATCATCAAGGCAGGTTCACTCTGCTCCGCTGAATTTCAAGCTTATATTCCTAGTGATTAGAAGAATCTTGTTATGAAAGACATGATACAAATTCACTCACAAAAATGAAAGGTATGCTTGGTGCTTGGGTGCTCCTGTACTTACATTAACTTTTAATTTGCTATTATCACCAAATACGAAGGTAAAAATTACAAACACCAAATGGAAACCAATAGAGATCACTAGTTTAACCAAATGGGCTTAATTTTATAGCCAGAAACAAAGGTTGCAAATAGTAACAGGAGGCAGCACCAGGAAGAATCTGACTCTGAGAGAAAGTAACAGGGAGAAGTTGTCAAAATGCCTGATAGTCAGATTTCTTTAACTTGATCAATTTCTACTGCTTTATTCTCACCAGGAAATGCAAAAGCAGACTGGAAACCTCTGAAAGGAAAAATAATTGCTTACAGACTGATGAGGCATTTACTCAGGGAATCCTGTCAGCTTCCCCTCCCCCATTTTACAATGTTGGGAATTTTAAAAGTTTTAATAAAGTTTCCCCTGTATTCACAAGTAGCCAGTATGACTTTGTGCTTCTCTTCTTAAGATGTCCCATCTAGCACATACTCTCCTGTCCCAGTGCTGGAGAAGCAGTGAAGAACACTGGAGCATACCCTTATGAGAACAGCCAGACTTGGTGGCTCAAGGTGTGTAGTCAACATAGGTGTTTCCTTGGTGGAAGCATCCATGCCAACCAGTTGTAGGAGTACTTCTAGAACCTCTGACACACTGATGTCCAATACATCTTCACTTACAGTGTATAGGTATACAAAGTTGAATATATTAAATGCCTGTTTATTTCTCTTTTAGCCATAATCCGGAACTGCTGGGTTTCAGAAGAGCTGCAGGGAGAGGAGAACTTGCAGGTCAGGCCTTCCCTCTAGGTTTCACTGGCAACTGAGTCTATCTCCTTCAGCTCTCCTGAGAAACTTAACAGCCTTGTTCTCTGGCATCTGGTGACAAAAATTCTTGAGCTTCAGCTATGCTATTTTAGGATGGTCCCAATATAGAAGGAGAGAGGGAAGATTTCAGCAGATTGGTATTGATCTCTGAGATGTGTCTTCAGAGAAGAACTGAGTTCTTCCGCTGGGATATCCAAGGAACCCCCAGAAATTAACTGATGATGTATGGATGCAATGCTGAGTATTTCAGTCATGAATCTCTAACACTAAAAATAGGTGAAGTTTCAAGAGTACCCCTAACTGCTTGAGCTTCTTTCTCTTCTAAGATCAGCTTACAGATGTTGAAGGTGATTTTCAATGAAAACACCAAAAATCTTCATCTTTACGTTTTGTGCAATATTTACAGGAAATTAAAGTACAGGTCTAAAGAATTAAACATGTTGCAAAGATAAAAATCTCTCCAATCTTGAGCAACAGGCCAAATGTTTTGTTATTGTGGAAATGCAAACATGAACCACCATTAGAAGACAGGAAAAAAAAAGAGATGGAAAAGGCAGAGAGCAAATGAACAAACACATCTGACTGCTTTGTTGAGTGGTAAGACAAGAGTTGGTGGGAGGAAGAATTGATGAACTGTCACATATGACAAATAAGACCTCTGCTGGATGTATTGATTCTGAACAGAGAATGACTCATGGATCTACTTCATTCTTGCTTCATTTACAGACAGTAAAGTACTTGAACAAATCACAGATGCTGCCAAAGGAGTCAGAGAGGAAAAAAATTCTTTTCCACGCCTGAGTTTTTTGGGGTCAAATTTATTAATAACTGCTTGTTTTGTAGGACAGCTCATACAATAGAGCTAATGTTTTGTACAAAGTATCACTGTCTCAATAACTGAACAGATGATCTTTTAGGCACTTTGCACAGTTAAGACAGACTTGAAGACTCGTAAAGATTACCACATGAAAACGTGAGCATACTAGTATGTGTATTTGTCAACTATATATGTATGCACAGGACCTAATTTTTTTTGTGTGTTTCATGGCTTCAAAAACTGTTTAGCAACTGGAACTCAGGAGAAACAATTTTATTCACTATTTTTCTCAAACACTACAAGCTCCAATATGTTTCTTGCTCTCCTTGTTTCATCATTGAGGATTTATAGGCATTAAGCAAAGATTTCAAAGAAGCAAAATTATGTTTCAAAATTGATTTGGGTTATTAAGCCAAGGGAATCGTGGGTCATAGATGCCCTGTTTTTCTTTTTTTCTTTATTTTTAAACTTTGCCTTCATTTGAAGAGTTGGGGTTTTTTTTATCTTGATAATTGTCTTTGTATTGGGAAAAGAAGCCTTGCAAATGTGAATAAAGTACATACCAAAGCAATGGTTCTGAGCTGAATTCACAGCGTGTAATTTATCAAGGTTCTTTAATTCTGTGGCCAAAGCTGGGTTTTTTTCAAACATTTAACAGGACCATTCCATTAACCATTTTCCTGTAGACTACTATCCTCTGTCCTATTTTTCTCCCTTATCTTGATGAAACTTTTTTCCACTACCAGCTTTCCTTTCCAGACTGTAACCTCTCTCTACCCACTCTTTTCCCTACTGCTAATATAGTCAGGAGTCCAGGAATAATTACTACAGAACCAAAATTATAATATTAGTTTTAAACCTTGAATCCTCTTGTTAAATACAAGTTTGAATCTTTAACATACAGAAAACCAAAATGCAATAATATGTTTACACAACTATTATTACCACAAAATTCACTTAATCCCTTCCCAATTCAGAGAGCAATATCCACTCAACAAGCCTGCTGCTCTTTCCCTGGAAGAGACAAGAAACAGATGCAAAACATGAGGTGTCCCCTGCACTTGTCAAAGAGCACTCCCAGTTACAGCAGTCACAGCCTGACTTTTTGTGACAGCCCGTGAGAGGTGCAGCAGGGTAAGTGTTGGGGCTTTCCTGGCAGGAGCTGACTGCTGCTTCAGGCCAGAGATGTGGTATGCTGCCTGCTGCCACCAGATTGGGATGGGAAAGGAGTGAAACAGCAAGGATCTGGTTTCCTCAGCTATTGTACAGGCCTGCTGCAATTTACTTGGAAATTACACAAACTCATGTAGTCCTTTTATAGAAGTGCTGATTAAGTTTAGGAGGAACCACTTTGAATTACCTGCCAAGAGCAAAAACTATTCCTTTGTGCATTGTCAGCCTTGAGTAACTCAATCTGGAACTATTTTACCAATCTTTAAGATGTCTGAGTTTAATATAGAGATTAGAGAGGGTAAAGTTAGGGCAGAGCTGACCCCAGCTGCCAAACTGTTTGAAGAACGGAATTGTGAGTTAGCTTTGATCCAACACACATTTGAAATACATGTTCAGTTACTTATAACACCAGATGGGTACAGCTAAAAAAAAGGACCTGGCTACATACTTAATTTGCAATGTATCAAACTCACTGTAAATTAAAAATAGCACAATACTCTTTGAATTGTTCTTGCAGATCATGCTCTCTCACCCCTCTCTCACCTCCCACCCTGGTCCTCCACAGTTTAGGGGTAGCTGAAGCAGAGGAAAGTGCCTTCACTCCTCTTTCGCAATCAAAAAAAAGGTCTCTAGAGCCTAGGTATCTGCTTGCACTGGGATTCCCTCTCACTTCCAAGGAATTCTTCTGCCGAAAATTGTGATAAACAGGAAAACATCCATTTAAGAACTATGTAACAGCTTGTTTAGTAGGAGAAATGGACATTTAATGTGTGGAAATTCCCTTTCTTGACCTTTACAAGGTGAAAGCACTACAGAGAGTTAGAGCAGCAGAGGACAGAGAGTTCCAAAATATGATTGTGTTGGGTAAGGATTTATGTAATAAGATACAGCTGGAGGAAAGAATTAACTACATGTCATCATACAGCCTGAATCAACTTTGCTTAGTTAAACTGCAAGGATATCTCTGTTTATAACCATATATTTGCAGTACAGTGACTGACTCAGGCAAATATGCATCAGGTACAGTCTCAAACAGAAGCAGATTACAAGGCTGAATGATTTTAGACTTCAGGGAGGTTTAGAGTTTTTTTCTGTTGTCTGAATTATATAGCAAAAATAATTTCTATTCTATAATATCTTTAAATAAGGAGTCAACTTTAATGTCTAATTTACAATGCTACAGTAAGGAAGCAAAGGGTTGAAAGGAGGTGCTGTCCAGTGTTGCAGTTTTACAGTCACTGTGTGTGCAGTGCCTTCAAATCAAATGGTCTCACCATTCCCTAGCCATCAAAAAATCTTTGCTCCCATCCTCATGCTGCCTTTTTTTTTCTTTTCCCAGTAATTGATGAAGCCACATGGCGATTTCCACCAGGAAACAGACCTAGAATAAAACCCACCTGGAAAAAACGGGGGTTGGGGATTATATTTACAAACCAAGAGTGTTATAAACCTGAGAAACTGCCACAGGATGCTCCGTAAATCTGCCAAGTCAGTAATATTCACAATGATTTGCTAAGTGCTGGCTATGAGGACTGAAGTTGTCTGGAAAGTTACATATCTAGTTTTCTAGAATGTCAGAACACTTTGGGAATTAAATGAGTAAAAATTATTCCTTCCATTGCTTTTTTTCTGTCTTCTCTCATCCTTCAAGGTACCTGTGCCTTGCCACACAACCCAGCCCCTCCCCAAGGTGCCTAAGAGATGCCTAAATAGAATTACAAATATTAGGCTGTTTGAAATAGAGAGCAATATTTCATTAATGTTTTATTATTTTAATCATAAGACTAAGAGTTAGCTAGAGTCTTGGTCTTCAGCAGAACAACTGCAGTTCTGGAAGCTAAATCACGAAGTTAAGCAGTACATGTTGTTAAATTTAAATTAAGACCAGAATGCATTTAAATTACCATGTTTTTGTCACATAAATCTTAGGCCTTCTCCTGTGTTTAACAACACCCTTTTTTCTGCCCTTCTCTCTAAATCACATAAGGGACACGTTCCAAAGAAACTAATAATTTGCAAATAGTAACACTTAAGAGTGTGTTAGAGCAACAATCTCATTTTCTCTTTCAACCATGCTGCATACTAATTACATACTCTAACAAAAAGTTTATAAAACAATATCCAGACTGGGTCTAACAGCTGCAGTCATGAGTCCTTAAAAAGAACACAGACTGACCCATACCTGGAGACTCATAATAATTTTAGGTTTTTGGCAAGTAAAATAATTTAGCTTTTGATATGCTGGACAGCTTTAACACAGGTCCTGAGAAACACTGCTCATTTACTACCTCTTTAGTCAAGCAGAAGTCTCAGCACACCTCTCTTCCTCAAAATGGGACTGTCACGCTACCCTAGCCAGCCAGCTTGACCTCAGTAGCCTTCACTCTTGGCTTTTTCCATCCTTTGTGCTCTGCCTCCCACTTCTCTCACATTATTTCTCCTCTCCATCTCCTCAGTTCAGCACTGTGTTTTCCTATGAAGACTGAAGAACTTAGTAAGGCAGGCTGTAAATGCCCCATATGTGCCATGCCACATTTTCCATTTGGCTGTCACAGGAGCGAGGATAGGAGCCTCCAGGAGAGGATGTTTTGTGGCAGAGTCAGCCCTCAAAGACAGACTACAGCATTCAGGGAGGTCAGCATTCACAGATGGGGGACTACTTGGCAGCGACACCCATAGCCAGAAAACCAACACATGACCAGATTACTGTGGCCTTCCCTTCCCCCATCTGAAAGAAGTTTGGAGACAGAAGAAAGGATTGCTCTGCTCTGTGGTTTCTTTCTGTTTTTAGCAGTCTTGAAAAAAAGATTTAGAAAACAAGAATACATGCTTCTTGTCAGAAGTATCCAAAATAAGAACAAAGACATAGTCCTTTTTTGACATGTTACAACACAGAAGTTCAGAGTCATGAAGAAATAAAACAGGATCTGCTAGCACCCAGCATAATCTTGCATTTAAACAATGTTTCCACTTGGAAAAAACTATAAACTCGATAGTTAATACTGTAATTGTGTATAAAGACATCTAGCATTAAAAAAAAATTGTAAGTATCTCAGTTAATTGAGAGGAACAATGCAGGAAAAAGTCTTTAGTAGTCCATGTGTCTAGAAGATTATTTCGGGAAGATTTTGGGAAGTGAAGGAGCTATTTTGTTGCTTAGAGTGCAAATATACACTTCCCATGCCAAAATAGGTACTATTCATCCAGTGAATATCTACAGGTCTGCAGCAGAAATAATGGGCATCTCCAGTCTCTCATGTAATAACTCCATACTCCCAAAAACAGGATCCAGAAAACAGGAGCAGCAAAAGATTGGCTGCTAGAAGCCCCAATGATTAACATTTTTTGTGCATTACAAAATGTAATAATAATAAAGAGCAACATAATTCACAGGACAAGTAAATTTAGGCTAAGAGAACCTTCTTCTGGAGATAAGCTGGGGTGAGCACAAGTTACTATTCTGTTATGTAGGAAGGCAGGTCTTCCCAAAAATCCTCCTAATCAGTAAACAGCTGGGAATCAAGAGAAATTTGACCTGTACCTATATGGAACAACCTAAACCAAAGTTCATGCCTCCGCAGAGTCCTTCTGGAGCTCCTTGGCATCATGGATCCCAATGTCCTTCCATTACAGCACAAGCTAAGGAGAAACTCAAAAGGCATTTTATGCTGTTCAGCATGCTAATATCTCCTAGTAACATTTCTGATCAGAAATCAGGAGTAATGATCTGTCAAAACCAGGTTGGCTCTCTGCTCCATTGCCTCCAGTTTCTACAAACCATGCAGAACCCTGTTTAGAGCTCCCACAGAGGAACAGGCATGCAGCTGTCCTGAGGAAGGACATTCATTTCTGCCAAAGTTCCTCATCTTTGGCAGCATAGATCTGTCTTTCTAGATCTGAAAACAATGTGCCACTATGTTCTGCCTGGAATTCTTTTCAGATAATCAAAACTTCCTCCCCGATCCCACAACTTTTTTTCTATTTCTGTAGTAAGTTAAGTACCTTCTTTGTGAGACAGTATCTCATGAAACTACATTGTCACTCTGAAACATTTTTCACCTCCCTAGCTCACTTTTATCTACGTATATATATGAGAGTATATCCTACTTTCTAGCAATAGCTTTTAACTAATTCTTAGAACAAAAATGCATTTTTTGTAATTACTGCAAGTGAATGTCTTCTTTTATTATCAAGCTCATTTATAAATTCATTTTAATTTCAAGAGTGTGAAAATTTAAATTTTGGCTTTGGAATACATGTGAGCAGCCATTTCGCTACTCCTAATTTAAAGTAAATATTTGATTGACAAAGAACCCCAAATAACCTTAAGCCAATTCTTAGTGAAATGCTACAGGGAAGTATTGAGAATTCTCAAACATAGATATTGACAAAAGAACAGGACTTTTCTTCTACAAATCATCAAATGGAAAGAATTGAAGCCAGTTTGAGCTGCCCTTGTCAAACAGGACTCAAGTCTCAAGGCAATAGGAAGGGAAACAATGTTAAAATGTGTACAGGATGTGGTTTGAACTAAGTAAGGGGTTATCTTAATGACAACTTTTTCCAGCATAACTATATTAGATTAAATTTTCTACACAACAGATTTACCCTGTTCCCCCAAATCCCTATTACTATGAAAATTTACACAATTACACAGTGTTTGTGTAATAATGTCATTATTGATACCTTAGCTATTACTATAAACATTGAATACATGCAGAAATGTATGACATTTTACAGATAATATAGGCAAATATATAAGGAGAACCATCTTCCCACTAATAATTTTTAATTTGTAAAACCTAGATAACTCTTTAAACTTCATTGTAACGTGCTACAAAGTATTTGCTCATTTTCTCTAGAGGAAAACTAATAATGAGGCACTCACTGTCTTACAATCAGTGTACACAAAACACTTAATGAATATTTAACCAGCACTTACATTTTCACACTGCATCCTTCTGGATTTTATGTGGGAAACATTGAGTCCATCAATAACAATATCAAATGGAAGTCGATTTTCCACAAATGTTTGAAAGGCCTCAAATTCCTGAAATAAATAAATAAATAAATAAACACAGGGGAATAATGCATTGAGTTTAACAGAAAGAAATTCCATTCAGCTTTTATTAAAAAAGGAAACAAAGCCCAAATGTCTCACTTTTCCTTTGATGGCTACACTTCACATCATTACTTGCTTATTTCCTAAAACAACCACACCAAAAAAACCCACCCCATCTTTTAAGCCATAAGTCCTACATTGGATACATCCAATAAAACCATTACAACCAAAAATGACATTACAACTGAAAACCAAAACTTTACAGTCATCCTGATTTTCAAAATTACAATCTGAACTGTACACTTCTATAAAGATACATGCTACAGTCATTGTCACACAGCAGCTGCTAAACAAAGCAACTTTACAAACCAGTAGACAGTTTCACTTCTACTAGCTCTTAACATATCCAAATGTAAGATAATCATCATACTTAGGTCCTCTGGAAGAATTATGAAATCTCTGAACGCCATTCAGTATTTAAATAAACATTCATTTAGAAAGAAAGTACTCCATTTTGAGAAACACATGGCTTTAAGGCTAAAATAATGAACTTTCTTACTAGGTCAGAAATGTAATGCACTGATTGAGCAGAACAGCAGCATCCATCCATCCAACTTTTCCATCACAAGGAAACCACAACTGCTTTAGAGAGTCCATAAGAGAAGAACAGACTACAAAGCTATAATAAAATCTTCAGGAATTTCTTCCTTGATTTTTGAGGAAAGATTTAGTAGTTTTTCTGCAGACACTTGCATAAGATTTCTACTTTTTGCTTCTGACTTTTTAATATGCACAAGAACTCTGCACTATCCTGATGGGCAGTGACCTAGTTGCATAAATTACCTTTCTAGCAACAAATAAGATTTATTTATCACTGACAGAGCTTTCACAGTCCAGGCTATAAATTAACTTTCACAGGAACTCAAAACAATTACTACTTCATGCCTTCTGCAAAGGATTCAAGAAGTACTCTTCTAATCTTGCCTTCTTCCATGCAGCAATATGGCAACATATATCTAAATTAAAAACACTGCCTCAGCACCCAAAAACATATACAATGTACACAATTCTTCCTTGGAGAAAAAAAATGAAAGAAATAATTCATTTTTCCAGAAAATACAATGCTGCCATGCAGTAGCGAATGATCACCAACTTCAAATTTGGTTGGAACACTTATGACAAATTATACTAGGAAAAGGGTTACTTGTTTCAAGAGTACAAACCAAGCAAGATAAGATGCTTCACTCAGCTGTTAAAATTTCAGGAATAATTTCCAGGTGAACAGAGGTGTACCAGTCAAAAGCACAGTGAAAAGACAACAGGGCTCAGCCTAGCACCACAGGAATCAATCACCTTTTATGTGATCTTTCATTTCTCCATTGCTTAAATAAATGTTCCTATTGAGAAAGTATAAAAACCTGGCCAATGAAATTATCATCTAAAACAAAAATAAATTGTTGGCACTTGTGAAGTATTTTCCCCACCCCCCTGCCCTAATCTCAATGTACTTTTTATAGACAAATAAAAATTCTCATTGCCATCTGACAGGGACACCAAGACACAGAAGGAAGTCACTAGGAAAGGCAGTGGCAGGGATGGCAAGTAGTAACAAGTGCAAAACCAAACAATGTGGATTCCTGACTTCTGGGCTTACACCAAGCAGAGACCTCCCCATAGTTCAATATCTGGCGAGTCATCACTGCAATACAGGATGGCTGTCTGAAATGTGAGAGAGATGAAAAGAAGAAAAACACATGCAGCCCAAATTAAGGTAAGATAGAAAAGCTCTGAGACAAAGATGAGTGAAAACAGAAAAAACAAAAGAAAGTGGAAGCAGGTGAAACGTGTGGTAAATACTCCAAGAGAGCATTATTTTCTCAATGCCAACAAATGGCAACGTTTTTTGAAGTAACATAGTTACAGTCAAGCAGACATTTATAAGAAGTGAGCTGTACAAGTAATCTTGTCTTTACAGGCTCAGTTCAATACAAAACAAGCACTTTGCAGAGTAACAATACAATTTCAAGTAACAATAGTGGTAAAGCAGTTCCTGAAAAGGTGTTTTTCCCTGACGGGCAGAGTAGACTGTTTTGTTCAGTGAATACTGCGGCATAAGTTGGGGAAGCAACAGAGGGGTTCAGTGGGTCTGCACTCTGCCCACTCTTTGCTTGGATCCCTCTCCTCTCCGAGAAGGGCAGATGGAGCAGGGCTGCCAGAAGCGTTCTGCTAAGAGGCACCAGGATAGTCTCAGCACTCCTCAGAAAGCCATCTCCTGGGTCTCTGGGATTTACTTCTAGAGCTGAGGAGATGCTGCAGTTTTTCAGTGTCATTCCTTTGGCCACTGCACGTTTCCCCACCATCTCCTCCTGTCCGTGTCTCCTAACATTCTCAACAAATGCCTGACAGAGAGTATGCCCTGCCAGCCTCCCAGATCAGCTCAATTGTCTGGCATCTTTGTGAGTAAACAGGGAGCAAAGGTTTGCTGGTGGCAAGGAGACTTATCCACGCAGGGAGATGAGGAGTTAATAGCAAAGTGCAGAAGACAAACAGCCAACTTTAATTCATGTCACCAAACATAGAAGACTCCAATAAAAAGCCTCAGACAGACTAAAAATCCCAAGGGACAGCTCATTTTCTCCTCACCACCCATATTTCCCCAGCAACACACCAGAGTGTGTTCTTTCCTTTTCCAGAAAAAAAATACATTAAGAATGACAGAGAAGGTCTCCTCCCATGAGAGACAGTTTTTGAACTGCCGTATTTCTCATCCTGTCTGGACACAGGGGACAAAAAGGACAAACCCTAGAAATAACCAGCAGGCTGCCTCATCCAGAAATAATACAAGCACCCAAAGACTTACACTGTAGGACTGTACTGGGTCTGGCTGAGCTAGAGTTAATGCTCCCCACAGCAGCCCTCGTAGTTCTGTGTGATGCATTGGTAGCTAGAAAGGTGTTGGTAACACACCAGTGTTTTGGCTACTGCTGAGCACTGCTCCCTCAACACTAAGGCTGTATCTCCAGCATTCCGCCTCACCAGTAGGCTGGTGGTGGGCAAAATCTTGGGAGGGGACATAACCAAGAGAGCTGACTCAACCTGACCAAAGGGATATATCATCCATATGACACGTCCTCAGAACATGTAAGAGAAAGAAGGGGGCAAGGGGAGGGCATTTGTTGTTATGACCTTTGTTTTCTGGAGCAACTGCTATGCATAGTGATGCTCTACTTCCCAGGGAGTGGCTGGACATCACCTGCCAATGGGAAGTAGAGAATAAATATTTTATTCTTCTTTGCTTCTGCATGCAGTCTTTGCTTTTCCTTTAATAAACTAGCTCTATCCTGATTCACAAGGGTTTTTCCATCTCATTTTCTCCCCTTATTGGCCTTGTCCTGTTGAGAGGAGTGATGGAGCAGCTTGGTGGCCACTTGATGTCCAACCAAGACCAACCCACTACAAAGAGAGAAAGCAGACAATTCAAAGGATGCTGATCTTTTAAAGACTGGGATTTGTCTGGACTTAATGCAGGTGTTACTTCAGCCATAGTGCTAAACGGATGATTCATCCACAGTTCCCTAATGATATTTCCCCCATTAGATAACTAGAAATTAAAGGCCTTCTTTCTAAGCAGTAAATGAAGTAGAGCACAGCTGGAGTTAGGGTACAACTAATCAAGAGAACCCAGCCATGATGGCCATCAATGCAGTACAAGGATGATGTGAAGGTTACAGAATCACAGAACATGCTCGGTTGGAAGGGTCACTGATCACTGAGTCTAACTCTTGGCCCTGCACAGGACCATCCCCAAGAGTCAGGCTGGTTTAGGCAAAAAAAAAAAGAAGCTATTCACAGAGGCTTACCCTTCCAAATGGAGACTGCAACACATGATTTACACACACCCCTGTATATGCCACAGGAGCATTTACATGGAAACATCCTGCTCAACAAGACAAAGAGCACTTCTGATGAATTCCTTCAATAAGCCAACAAGTAGCAAATCACATCTCTCTCCCTTCCTCTCTCTCTCTCCAGGTGAATGCACCAAAACAAACATAGCAAACCTTACATTAATTTCTAACTTGTTCTGACTGGGTTCATCTTGCTAAGTTTTTAAGGAAAAGTCCATTTCCCTGCCTCGAAAACATGACTCAAACTGAAGAAACTAAACTAAAACCACATTTTGTATTGCTTATTGATGTGACCCTCTCAAGGCTCAGGTTCTGCAGAGAAGTACTACAATACAGCAGGGCTGTTACCTCACTGCAGGACTTCCCCTCACACGCACAGCACAGTGCTCAGAGCTACTCCAGTCACATCCTGTTTCACACCATGAACAAAATGGAATTTTAAAAAACCCACGTGATTTCATTCATTGCCTTACTGGGAAAACGGGGGAAGGCCAACTATGCAACCTTTAAAAATTATTCACTGCACCTTCTATTAAAAAATCTTTTCTTCACAAATGGATAGACACTGACTAAATCAATTTTAAAGAAAAAGCCAGCTATAACCAAATCTGTGATGGAATTTATACTGATGTAAAGAATTTAAGAGTTTTTAAATAATTTATTGTTTAATCACTAGGGTGTGGGTGGCTCAAGCCCATTCACATCTTGGCGAAAGCATGAAGAGTTGCATTTTTTTTGTATTACACACCAGCTGGATGGCTCATGCACTATCTTACCATCATTTTATACTGGTATGTACTGGTGCTGCCCCAGAAAAGGGTGTTTCTACCTTCTCCCTTTCCTCAGCCATTCATTCCCGGCTTTGTTCTTTCCCCTACCTATGCGCACAAGTGGATGAACTGAGCCCATACAACAGTTTTCAGTCTGCACCAGTCCCCCTGTTGAGGTTACAACACAGAGGATTGTCCTGGCATGAAAACACAGCCAGGATACGGAATGAGACTGGTTAACAGGTGAGACTACTGGGATCACCTTTTCCCATAGGTAGTCCTGACCATGCTAACTGACTAAATTATGAAACTACAACACTCTACGAAATGTAACTCTCAGTGTGGAATATTACAGCAAAGCAAGAGAGGTTGGTTTTAAAAAATAGAACTATTGAAATTATTGTTCAAAAAAGCAAGCAAGAAAAAAAAAGACTAGTTTTGCTACCTCAAATAATTCATTTAAAGTTTTTGTTTTTTTTTTAAATAAGTATACCCTCAGACTTTGAAAGTCTGGTTTACACAGCAAAAAGTACTTGTAATAGCAGTAGTAATAAATATGAAAATAGTACCTTTTGGTAAGACGATACTATTTCAGCTTCTGTAAATACATCTATAGATTTATAGAACAGAAATATATGTTTTTCTTCCCATACTAGTGCACATACAAATTACAAGCTTCAAAACCACAACAAAAAAGAGGGAAGGAATTCATTACTAGTATTTCCAGACACTATGTTAAACATGATAACATAAATAATTATTTCAAAACAAAGAAAATATAGCTAAACAAGCATTTGGTAAGAGCAATGAGAGTAATCCACATGAATATTTTGAAATAATTTTAATGTCTGTAACAGTTCTAAGTGTTAAGAATTAAAAAAAACTATACCAAAACCTATTCAAATCACTGCAGACAAGGTCATTTGTCACTTCCTCTAAACAATAAAGTTTTTGCTCACTTCAGCAATGGTGGAGAGACACAAGTTTAATTAAAAAATGTGAAACTACAATATTCAACAGATGTTTTCCCCAGAAGAAGTCACAATAGTTTAAGCTTTGTACAACAGAAGCAGTGTTCCCCTCCCGTTAAATGACAATATCCTCAAGTGCAAGGAAAGAGCAAATTCTAATTAACAGAATATTATACTGCACTTAATTATACTGTAACTACTCCTATTATCAAACAGGGTGTATTCCAGTATCATAAGAGCAACCTTTAGAGAAGTGAAAACATTTCATTTTAACAGTTTCATAAAATACAATGTTATGGGAGTTGCCTTGTCTTCAGCAATGTTTCTTGGTATCAGAAGAAAAACACAGGAATGAACATTTAGTGTGAGAAATAAAATTCAGCTGTCCAACTGAAATCCAGCCAGTTCTTTTTTTTAAGGTGCCTTGGTGGAGCACTCCTAAATGTAATTGCTATGCCCGAAGGGTTTGACTACTTCCCCTACAGTTTCAAAGCTTGGAAATCCCCTTCGAACCCTTCTAAACAGGAAGGCTTTTCTCAGTATTGTGCATGGTATCTCTATGTACTCTGGATTGCACATAGTTTGTTTGGCCTCTGTTACATGCATCTCTGAGTTTACAAATAATCCCAGAGTCAGGAACTCCTGTGGCTGTAGCCTTCAGAGGCACAGTCACGAACAGGAAGGTGCTTGCAGGCACCCTGGCTGCGATGTGTGCGGTGCTGCCCGCGCACAGCCTCTGTCCGCAGCGGGCACTGCTGGCACGGGAATGCTAACATACATGGGAATAATGTGGAGGAGGTAAATGGCACACATACCCTGGGCTGTGGCACATACTGTGCACACACTATCAGCTTTTTGCTTGGAAGCGCTTTTCTCCTTGTAGCCCCTGATCTTTTAAGGAGACACAGCAGTCTAACTGAATTAACTAGCCTTCCTGAGCTCAAGCAAAGAAACCATGACCTCCAGGTGCAAGATGGACAGCCATAATCACCCAGGCATCTCAGGGAAAGTAAGAGCAAACAGCAAAAGTGCAGGCAATGTAGCTGACTTTGACCACAAGTTGAGAGTCAACAAAGCAGGCAGAAGAATGAGAAGATCACAGTGGAAGTTGGGAGTGAAGGCACCACCAGAAGAGGTATAGCGCAGACTGCATCAGAGAGGCTTCTTAAACACTGGAGTGTGTAGAGGCTTTGGAAGTAATTAATTACTTCATTCAGAACAGGACTGACACGTACCCAAAGCCCCCTTTGGGTCACTTAGGCCTTTGGGGAAAATCATGGAGTTGGAAGGAGAATCAAAGCTTTACAGAAAAAAAAATTGTATCAGTCTAAAAGGTTAAGAGTTAGAACTTTAGCTTCAAGGTTCCTTAGAAAAAGTACTGCCTCAATCAGTTGAAAAAAGAACACTGAGATGAATGGGCTACTTCCTCTTTGTCCTCCCCTTATGTTCTAGAAGAATATGTAAAATCCCTGCTTAGTCCAGATCTAGTGTGGGAATTCACATGCCCACAAACTCATCTCTTCCTGCCTCCTTGACAGCACATACAGCTCCCATGAGCTTCCTTCCCACTGCACAAGAGTCCTTTCAGGCTTAACAGAGGTATGTAGGAGCCACAAAGGGAATGAAATTACAGCATTTGCGTAAACACCCAGGAGTGGCTGCAACATGAAAGTCATCACGGCAAGTTGATTCTGCGTCTTAGCATACCAATTATATCCTCTCAGGCTCAATGGCATAGCTCCCAATTAAATACAGCCAGAGTAAACAAGCATCTGACTGAAAATATCACATAGAAATTTGGTAGGAAAGGTGAATATAACAGTCTTATTATAACTGTTTTGTTTCTATGGCAGCCCAGAAGAGTCCAGCTCACTGAATGAGATCATCATATGACATCCTAATAGACCTTCCAGAAGCTATGCATAAGGATCTGAATTGAGCCTATTTTTAATGTGTAACATTTCCTTATCGCACATAATCATAGTTCACACAAGCCATCTTTTCAACGTATTTGTAAGTAGTGTTCACTACCATTCTGATGTACAAACCTATGTTGTTTGATTTTTTTTCCTAAAACTAATTACAAAAAGGTTTATTTTTTTTTTTTTTAATCACAGCACAATAAACTACTTTTGGGGGATCCTCAACAAACCAAGTCTTTGCTCCTAATTTTCTACTCTGATCACATTTATTCTTAAGTGATGGAAATTAAAATAAAGCAACTATGCTGTTGCAAAAGTAAGACAGAAGACTATTCCTGGGTGAAGAAAAAAAGATCAGATGTATTACATATTCAATTTGAAATACTTGGGAAAAAAATGGTTAGAGCTCAAAATAACTTAAATTGTTTCCCTGATTAGTCATTTCATTGCAAGAAATACAGATGCACTAAAGAAAACTAGTTAGGAGAAAAGAAGGAATACAAAGCTACAGTTTCCTACTTGAATTACAGCTACTATAAAAAAAAGTGACTGACTGGAAAATGAAATCCCCCTCACCTTCTCAGATATATTTGCTTACATCCTTATTTCAGCCTCGTCACCTAGTTCCCCTCTGGAAGCCCCTGGCTGCAGAAGAAGTCACACAGTCTGACATACCTAAAATGGGCGGCATATTTCCACCACCACGTCTGCTTTCACAGCACAAAATTAAAAAGTCCCAAATTCATTTCTGGAAACATCTGATACATCATGACACTGTTTCACCATTACCCCCACATCCATGCTCAAAATTCACTAAGGAAGCACACTTTAAGCTGTACAAACAACAGTAAACACACCAAGTTCACCTCCATTCAGGGACTGTCTGCTGATACAGAACTGGAACAAGATCAACTTGAAACTAGTGAGTAGGTGGCCCCAGAGTGATAAAGGATGGAATTTCAGCTATCACACAGACTAATAGAATCTACCAACATCAAAAATAAATATAGTGTATTGAGTCTTTGTTTCATTAAATTGGTAAATCAATCAGGTTCTCATACAGGGGGAACATAATTTCTACTACTGTTCAGATTGTATATGAAGGTCCCGTTGCCCAGAACTCCCTTCCTAAATCTCCCCACCTTCAACTGGTACTGCCAATCTAGCCCTGTCTACTTGACATATTTGAAATTTTCAAGCCATACAGTGTTCCATAAAACAGCTTTTTGTTTATTTTATGATATTATAGAACATCACTACCTATTAAATGCTTAAAATTACTGTTACATTTTTAAGGATTATTTTATTCTCCTGTACAACTGACAGCTAGATCAGATCAAAAGTCTGATTTTAGTTTATTGAAAATAAAACCTGTGTGGAAATTAGATGTCTGCACAATAGCCTGCATGTATTACAAACACCCCAAGATTACCTGTTTCAAGTTTCTGTAACTGATAAACATGTTTAACATCTGCGCCTGCAGAAAGCCTGAAGAATTAAACCTGGTGTCCACTCCCATATTTTCAAAGCTGGTGAAGAACTGAGGTGGCAGCTGCAGCAAACCTCTAAGCAATACTCAAAGATAAAGCAAACCTGCCCCAAGATGTGGTGTGGGCTCCATCTAGTGGGGCTCAGTTTTGTTCCATATCACTACCAGCAAATCTGTTACTTCCACACAAAATTCTGACAAAATGTGTCAGAAATAGAAACATTGAGTCATTAAGGTTGGAAAAAACCTCCAAAATCATTGAGTCCAACCTGTGACTGTTTATCACCTTGTCAGCTAGGCCATAGCCCTAAGTGTCCCATCCAGTTGTTTCCTGAACACCTCCAGGGACAGTAACTACCACCTCCCTGGGCAACCCATTACATGTTTTACCACCCTCTCAGTTAAGAAATTCTTCCTCATGTCCAACTTCAACCTCCCCTGAATAACAGGACATAACAGCTCGATGTTATGTCCTCTTACCCTGTTGCTAGTTGCCTGGGAGAAGAGACCAATCCCCACCCGGCTGCAGTCTCCTTTCAGGTACTTGTAGAGACCAATAAGGTCTCCCCTGAGTCTTCTTTTCTCCAGGCTGAACAACCCCAGCTCCCTCAGTTGCTCCTCCTCTGACTTACTCTCCAGACCCTTCACCAGCTCCATTGTCCTTCTCTGGACATGCTCCAGCACCTCAATGTCCTTCTCATGGTAAGGAACCCAGAACTGGATGCAGGCTTAGAAATGTGGCCTCACCAGTGCCAAGTACAGCGGGACAATCACTGCCCTGGTCCTGCTGGCCACACTATTTCAGATACAGGCCAGGATGCCCTTGGCCTTCTTGGCCACCTGGGTACACTCTGGATCATGTCCAGCTGCTGTCAAGCCAACCTCAGGTTCCTTTCCCCCGGGCAGCTTTCCAGCCACTCTGATCCCAGCCTGTAGCATTGCCTGGGGTTATTGTGACTAAAGTCTAGGACCTGACATTTTGCCTTGTTGAACCTCATAGAACTGGCCTTGATCCACAGATCCAGTCTATGCAGATCTGTCCGCAGAGCCTTCCTGCCTTCCAGTAGATCAACACTCCCACCCAGCTTGGTGCTGTCTGCGAACTTGCTGAGGGTGCACTCGATCCCCTTCATGCAGATCACTGACAAAGGTGTTAAACAGGACTGGCCCCAACACTGAGCCCTGGGGAGCCCCACTGGTCACTGGCTGCCAACGGGATGTAGCTCCATTCACCACCTCTCTCTGGGCCTGGCCATCCAGCCAGGTTTTCACCCAGTGGAGAGCATACCTGTCCAAGGCATGGGCTAACAGCTTCCCCAGGAGAATGCTGTGGGAGGCAATGTCAAAAGCTTTACTGAAGTCATAGAACTGCAATATTCTATAGTGTCTGGAAATTGCACCCTCTCATATGTTTATAAGACCTTTGAAAAGCTTAATAATCCTAATGTATACTGTAATTATAAATATGAAAGTGTATCTTTAAAATTGAGGAGTAGTTGATTGGTTGGTGGGTTGTGAAAGGTGACAGGACAAAACTGTAATTGGTTCTTTTCCTTTTTTGCAAGCTCAAAATACTAGATGTCTTATTTGGTCTATTTACGGGGTTTTATTCCATATTTAAAATTTAGCTTTTGGAGGATTAAAAGATTTTAATTTTTTAATGTAAAAACCCCCCACATTTTAATTATTTCAGCATTCATTAACAGATGGCTGAAAATATAAGAACAAATAAAATACAAAAGATGTTGAGATTTAGACCCCAATTATAAACACAACTGAAAACCACACATAGGATACTTCATGATGGATCTAATGGCCCATCAATAACTAAAACAAAGAAAAAAATTGTGGTGTTTTCGAAGAGTCTGAACATTACTTGTATACTACCCTTCTAGCCAATGAACCTGGTAGTGTGCAAGACCTACCTCTGGACTTGTCTTTCTAAAAGTGTCAGTTCCATGTATCACGTCCCTTATTATTCTCTCGCTGAGATTACTGTACTCCTCTTCAGTGAGGTTACTATCCTCCAGCTGATGGTTGCAAACTGGGCATTGTCCACTGCAATAACAGTGAAACAAGAAAATAAAAGGAAAAAGGCTTTTAAACAAGAAACTCCTTAAATATTACTAACTTATCAAGTATAGTAATACAAGCACAATTCTTTACAGGAATCCCAACAGAGAACAACCATCAGAAAATCAGCTGTGCTCTGCCTGTGATGCATCCAAAACCTACTAAAGTCACTAGAATTAGTTTTATGTGGTTTAGTGGGATCAGCACCAAACATTTAATTCTAGTAACATCTGAAGATTTAATAGTAAAACTCTGCAGGAGAGCATGGGGGAAAACAGAATCTTTAATTCATCAGCATTTATTTAAGCCTTGAGAGATAGGAGTTCAATCCTCAGCATTACCACAAATTCCCACATCTCAAACATCTGAACACTCCCCTACTAGAAAGGAAAGTCATTATGGATACACAGAGCCCTGATCTCAATGTGGGAAGGTGATGCTGTTGCACTGGCCTGAACAGACCATACAAAACAGCTGTAGACATGTTAGTTGAAGCTAGCAGGCACACCACAGAGCCTTTGTCTAGCTATAAATTCATTCCAAAGTGTTACAACAAGAAAATGCACCAGTGAAATGCTCCACTGTTGCGCCAATGACTACTCCTAATAAAAAAAGCTAAGCTATATGTGCCTGGTTTATTGAGGTTTAGAATAACCAAATCTATCACAGGTATAGGAATAACCCTGCTCGAAAGAATAAGGAAAAAAGAAAAAAAAAAAAAAAAAGGAAAGCAAGAAAAGGTAACATAAATCTGTTGTAAGGTTGGAAAAGCAAATAGTGAGCAATACTGACTAATCTGTGCCACTTGTCTTTCACTACCAGACTTCCCCTTTATTCTAGGTTGTTTGCTCAGATCTCTCCAAGGTGGTCAGAGTGAACAGACTGAGAGCAGAATGTGACTAAGACAGTAATACTCTTTGCTCTGAAAGCCCTCAGGAATATTAAGTCACACTGGCACATCTGTACAATGCCAAATAACACCAGGGACTTTCTAATATCTGTCTGACTGCACCCAAGCAGAAACCAGCTTTACACTGCTATCTCCTGACAACTAATCACTACTAGTTTATTGCTAAAAAACTTCCATTCCTCGTCTGTAGCACAGGCTGAGTCTCACACGGATCTAGAAACGCAGACTGCTGCAGATGAAAAAGCTCTGCAGCTACAGTCAACCAAGGCCACCAATCAGTGTTCGTTTCCCAGAGCCATGAACACTTCCATGAGGAACAGCTGTGTCAGGGACTGTGTGACTGCAGGCAGCACTGGCACCATTTCCTTATTATTTACATCATCCACTTCTCAGTATTCTTTGTTTCCCTGTTGCATGGCCAGCAGCTATGGTAGCAACTGTAGTCTGCAAATCCCAAATCATACATTTCTTTGTCTCTGACGCATGCAAGAACTCTCCACTGATTAGTCCGTGCGTGTTTTTTAATACTAGAATGTGAAAGAGATTGAAAATCCACCATAAAAGAAAATATCACAGAATAGAACAATAAGAGATGTGAAAAAACAGCCCTCAAACTCTTTAGTTTCCTTAAGAACAGTGCTGTCATGTCACAGCAGATCCTGAAAAATTTTCAGCACGAGTGAGGTTACAGTACAGAGAACACTCAGATCCATGCCAAGAGGCACAACTGTGTATCTCACCAACCTAATGCTGCAAAACCTTACCAGCACTCAGAAAAGGCCACAAATGAAAAGTCTTATAACTCTCAAAAGAAAAATGGTCAACAAATTTCAAGGTTTGTTTGTAGGGGGTTCAAGCTTCTGACTATCACCGTTTAAAGAAACTAGCTGCTCAGTGCTAGAGGAAGAAGAAAACATCCTGCATATGAGCATCTTAGATATAACTGCCAGTATTTATGCAAAATCAGAATAACCTATGAATAAGCCTATTAACTTGTCAAAATCAGTTTAGGAAAAAATAGTTTTTAATCACGGACTTTTTAACTCAATACTCATGTTTTAAGATATCAGTTATGCTGACTGCAGAGATGAGTCTAGTAACAATAACTGCATGAGTTTCAGAGATATATTAAGGACTTTGTCCCTTATGATTAGGACCAAAAAGAAAAACCAAACCCACATAAAAACACCAACAAAACCAAAAAACTCTTTTTTGTCTTATCTGTCAGCACCCATTTTATTGAAACAAAACAAAGCTCTTATATTCTTTGTATTTCCTTGAAACCATTCTTATTTTCTTCAAATACTTACCCAAGTAGGCTACCTCAAACTTGTTTAGTTCAAAATAAAGTGTTCTTACAGTTCTAACAACATAACTACTATGTAACTACTTGTCACCACTGTGTTCATAGATTCTTAATCCATGATAAGATGAGAGGTGATCTAAGTCAGTTTAGCTCTTAGAATCTTTAACTGTTTACAGACAGTAAAATAGACAACAGATATAGCTCTTAGTCAAGACAATTGAATTTAGAATTTTGAAACTCTTAAAGGCTGGAAAAGGTTGTCTAAAATATGATTTATTATTGTAATAGAGTACAGTACCACACACATTCACACAAAATAATGCTTAAAAGAGTGAGTTATGCTGTTGTTTCAAGGGCTTCAAAAGCTGCAGGTTCTACATCAGCTTTTACTTCAGAGTATGCAACAGAGTGTTTTTATAAACCACCTGAAAACCCCATCATCCATTTGAGACATTCTCATAATTAATACATTTATAGCTGCCAAATTGCTACAAAAGCATAGAACAAGGTTTCAAATAGAATAAAATTTAAAACATCAGTTCACAGACATTAAGAAAACAGCGAAACTGCACTGTTATAGAAACACACATCCAAGCTATGCCTGTGAAAATCTAAGAACCATTTTCTCTTCACTGATAATCAGATAGGAAGGGAGAAACCTTCCATCTGTACAAATTAACTGCAGTGTGCAAACAGTATCAGTTTTCAAGAAGGTAACACTTTACACACCAAAGCTGCTCTGCTATATATCATATCATATATATATAAACAACAGTATTATAAAGCCAACAAAAAATAAAGGCTTTAAATCCTAAACAGTAGATAAGCCACACAGTAAAACTTTTTTATTTAAAAACTCTTGTATTTTGCTGTGTTTTTACACAGGCTTTGCTTAGCATAACTCTTTTCCAAATGTGCATGTTGGGTCCTGTTTAATGTACAAGAATGAGTTGGAAACTAAAGTTTGTGAAATCATACGTCACAACATAGGCTCATACCCTCAAGGATTAAAAAATTGTTGTATATAAGGAAAGCTAATTTTTTTTTTTTTTAAGAAGAGTTCAAGATAGAATAATCAAGACAACACCTCACTTATAAATAAAATGTTGCATTTACCTGTCTTTAATGCTGGTCAGCTGTCCTCTCCAGTTTCCTCCTGGTATACTAATATGTACAGAAGGAAAGATAAATAAAAACATTAGATTCTTATTTAACAATATCTGAATTACATGTCAGAATAATTACATTTTGGTCAACATTTAGAAATAAAAAAACCACACAATCATCTACCCTGCAAAGAAATTATACAAAGATGCTTATTAATTTAGTAACACCTGGAAATGTTATATAAGGAACCAGCATTTAACAACATGTAAAGAACTAACACCATCAACCTCAGCAGTTTATGTTGTCCCCAAACTTTAAGAACCATACAATCAGTGTGCACTGGCAACTTTTAAGTTACTGCCCTACACGTTCATAAACCATTCTAATAACGGTAGTACATTCCCACTGCCACACTTTCCATCCAAGAAGACTAACTTGTAAAATGGCTCTGTAGTTCACGTAAATCAAAGCCAACAGTTTAAAAAAATATCACAGATGGGCTCACATACAACTTCATGACAAATATGGAATGGGCTCAGGTGAGCCCCATTGTGCAGGTGCATTGTAACAAGTTGTAATCTGCAGAGTCTGACAAACACTACTCACAACAAACTGTATGACTTGCTAAATACTGTGCTTAAACAAAGAGTCTCCCATTAAGATTGTATAGAATACTAGGAGATGAACCAAGTCAATACATTTAATTTTCCCTTTACCTGGTGGAATTTGCTACCTCTTTCCTTTAAAAGAAAGAAACAATCAAACTTTTAACTAGCTTACTACTTCTACACTCCAACAAATTATACACCTGTCAATATTCTTATAACACCCCAGAAAGAAATTAAGTCAACTATTTTGAATTGCCATGACCCACCACAATTTCCTAATTTTTGTATCAAGGAGTAATATTTATCAGGTAAAAGAAAAGGTGAAATCAGTAAAAATTTTAAAATTCCATAATAATTTAGGAGCAAAAATAAAATGCAATTTTTCATGACAACATGTCTCTTGTGGAGAAGCAAAAATCAAAATGAGACGTTGAGGGTTTTCAGAGCTGATCTGCGGGATTCAGCTGATCTGAATCTCTCCTCCTCATGAACTGCACCTTGCTATTGAAACATTATTTACCTTTCAAACCATAGCTTTATACTCCGCATAAATGTTTCATGAGGGTATATCTGGTTCTCTCTCAAATATAAGAGGATACCAAAGAGCTCTTTTTGTAACTCAGCATCTTTCATACCCCTACTGAAGTCAAAAAATGATTGCAGGACATCCAAGGTTGGGATCACATCTTTAGCCAACATTTCATTGTACAGCTCAAAGGCGAGTTTCATTTCTTGGTGACAGCTGGCTGCTTTGATACAAGATTCATAGCATGTCCGTGAGGGAATCGTAATCTTTTTTACTTCTTCCAAAAGAGTCAAGGCCATTCTCCATTGATCTAAGTTGCTCAGCCCCTTGATCAGAAGCTTATAAGCCCCACTTTCCAAAACCTTAAATCTGACTTTCATTATATCGTACACATCACGGATTTCTGAAACCTGTCCCTGCTGGACACACAGTGTCAGGTATTTGACCAACACATTATATGCAATGTCACCATTACGCTTTGCCAGGTGGGTCAGCAAGGACTTGGCCACATCAATGGGGCTGTTGCACCTGATCATCCTGTTCAGCATCACCTCTTCAAATATTTCTGGTGATTGGAAATCTTCCCTTAGTTTGTTCCATTCCTCAGCCTGCAAAGGTTTTTCTGGAGGTAGTACATTGCTAAACTTACGCCTTGATCGAACATGACTCATTGACCACTTCTTTGCAGCTTTAACAGTGGAAGAAAAGTGGAATTTCCCTTCAGGTATTTCTTTAGTCTCCTCATCCCATCCTTTTCCTTCTTTGCAATCAGTTTCAGACCTTTTCTTGGTAGGTAAGACATCAGTTTCTTTGGGGTCCACTGGTAACGCAGCGCTGGAAGATGTCATAAAACTGAAAGAGTTAATTTTTTCTCTAGCGGGGATGCTGAAAGAGGCAGCAAACAGCTGTCGGCATCTTGAAACAGGCCAGAACATGTGACATTTCAACAGCAAAGCCTGAAAACCCTGCTGACTAGTTTGAGAAAAGAGTGCCATCACAAGAAAAAATTTTCTCACTATTAGCTCACTGAATCTAATGAAGTTATAAAATGAAAAATACAGTTTTCATGGGGATGTTTATTAATAAAAGCCCAAGGGCTGTCAAGCCATATAAGCTTCTGTTTGAAAAGGCTTGTTCTTTGAGTCCTTTTCGTCTCTTAGGGACACAAAAAATGGTAAAATCTTTTTTCACAAAATCTCTTATACTCTGAGAACAATCATCCAAAATGAGAGTATCTTTCTAGAGAAGATCTTTTGCTTATTAGGATTCCTGTTTGTTGGTTACAGCAATGATGAGTACTGTCTACGTTGTACGCAGAAAGGCAATGCTGATGCAACTACGCAAAAAGCACAGGGCTTTTCTTCCTGTCTTTGTCCAAGTCAAGTCAGGAGATTTCCTAAAAATAAAAAAAACACCACGACATCATGACCTGCTCCGTGCTTTCCTGTGCTATTTACATCTGCATGCTAGCAAACACGAAACTCAACACAACTCGACGATTTCGGGTGAGGAATCCCAATCCTGCTCCTTCAGGCAGTACCAGGACGGGGTTCCTACATTGCTTCCCTCACATTTTTCACCTGGTGAAAAACTTCCGTGTAACTTGTTTCCCCAATCCCAAATCCTTGGTACCGCCGCTGCTGAAGAGGCAGAGCGGCACCGCGGGCGGTAATTACACTGAAATCCCAGGTACATATTAGGTTTTCCAGGGAAATACCGGGAGATCCGCAAGCGGGTCCGCCTCACGGGGAGACTCCCCAGGGCCCCACGTCCATCGCTCGGTGCCCCATGGGCCCGGTCCAGCCGTACCGCAGAATTCCAGCCTTTGGGAAAGTCTCCCTCGCTCCCGCTCCCCCCTCACTCCCACTCCCTCATCCCCCCACGCGATGCCCACCTGACCCTGTGCACAACGGCCACGCGCGCCCCAGCGCAGGCCGGCTTCCCATTGGCCCGGAAGCTCGTGGCGGGCGCGCGCCCGCGAGTGGAGCCAATCGTGTCTCAGCGGGCGGGGCGACACGTGATCCGCGCGCCCCGTTAGAAGGGACGCGGTTGCTCCGCCATGTCGGGTACGGGCAAGGAGCGCTGAAGGGCGGGGGCGCGCCGCGCAGGGCAGCGCGCATGCGGGGAAGGGCGGCCGGCGGCGATCCCGTGCGTGCGTGCGGGGCTATGGACTGGGAGCGGAGGCTGCGGGCCCGGCTGGCCGCGCGCAGCGCGCGTGAGTGCCCCGGGATCGGGAGCGGGCGGGGAAAGCGCCTCGGGGTGCCCGCAGCCATCGGCGGGGTGGGGGCACGGCCGGCAGGGCGAGCGTCGGCCCTGTCCGCCGTAGTTCGCCGTGTCCGGGCTGCCGCAGGGGCCGGGCAGGTCCCGCAGTCGCCCTCCTCAGAAACAAACTCCCGTCTTTCAGGGGTCAGCCAGAGGGAGCGGTGAGGAGCCGTGAGGGCTGTGCTGCCCAGCACCTGCCCCTGCGGCAGCCTTGGCTGGGAGCGGTTTGTTCGCGGTGAGCGCACCCGGACGGGCACAGGTGCGCAGCGACATCCCCGAGCCGGCACCGAGGCGGTGTGAGGCTGCGGCCCGGCCTCGCCGCGGCTCTAACGGCGCTGCTCTGTCAGGCGCCCCGTGTAGCTGCTGCCCCCGCATACACTGCGGTGTGTGTGCAGTCATTGAAAGAGGTGCTGTGTACATACTCAAAATGCTGATGTGACGTATTCTTATGTAATGCGTGTGACTGGTCTGTGCTCCACTCATTTCCACCTAGTAGTTGTTACTAAACAGTACAACCGAATAAGCCTCAGTATTAACTTTATTTTTCAAGCTCCTTGTTACATTAGAACTCTAGAGTACAGTGTGAGCATTCTTTTCTGTGTCAATCAGCCAAAAAGAGTGAACAAGAGCTAAAGGATGAAGAAATGGAATTGTTCACAAAATATTACATGGAATGGAAAGGAGGGAAAAAAAGTGACAGTATATCATATGCAAACATACCACGATTTTACTACAGGGTAAGTGAAGTATCCAGATAAACTTTTAACAAGAGGCTATTTTGCGTTATAAAGAAAGTTGTGGTCATTCATAGGGACCCCGAAGCTTCAGAAGCTAAAGTAGATTGAAATCTGAGTGATGTGGATTGCTTAGTGTAATTTTTTATTTTCTACAATTGTGAATTTCAGCAGTTTTAAATAATTACTAAGAATCTTATCAACGGTTATGAAATGGTTTGCTAATCAGGCTTCTTGGTAAAGATAGGAAGTCATCTTTCTCTTTCAGAGGCACTTAATGTTCTAACCAAATTTTGGCATCCTGGTGTTACAATTATATATCTTCCTGGTTCCTGTTTAGACACAATGGGATGCTGCCTCATGAAAATGGTGGGTCATTGGTTTTGCAGACTAAAGATAAATCTATTGCTTGCATCATTCATCAGAAATGCTTGGTCCAGCAACCTCATTGTGAGATGAATCAGATTGGGATGGGAGCACATGTTGACATCTCGATATTGCTGGCACTCACCAACTTGACCGCTCAGCTTTTGTCAAACCTGTCACGGTCGTGTATTCCTTAGGATCTCATGTTTCCACCAATTAAGTTCTTGAGTACCTGTGTTTGAGTCATTGGATATACGTGTGCGACTCTCCAAGTTCTGGTGGTGCTGTACAGTTTGGCACGTAAATATTGGCAGGACTTTCACACTAGGTGTTCTTTCATCTTATTTGCTGGCCAAAACAAGTCTAGTAGACATTCACGCTTTTTAGAGTCAGGCCTACCACGAAGTAGAACATGTCCCGAACATTATCTCCCAAATAAAACACAACAGTAAGTGTCTTTTATGTGTGAGCCCTCATATCTGGCATGGGAAAGTGCTTACTCGACGGGTTATCAGGTGTGAGGTACTTCTCCCTCTCATGTTAAAGATGTCCTGCTTTTAATAAATACTTCATTATTGAAATGATTTGAGACAGTATGCAAGTGATATCCTTTGCAGCAGAAACAAGTCTGGTAGACTGGCTATTTTCTGTCACATAAACAACTTCAATCAGAGCATATGACTCTTGATGTATGTGTAGTTTTTGAATGGTACCACTGTGTGGAAAATTAAAATGCCGCAATGTTTCCAGCTGCCAGCTGAAGATGAAGTCTTGCTCCAGAAATTAAGAGAAGAATCTAGAGCTGTCTTTCTGCAAAGAAAAAGTAGAGAACTGCTGGATAATGAAGAGCTGCAGGTAGGAAATTTAATTTCTGTACGTCTTGTAATGGCTTACAAATGGATTTAGGTTATCTCCTGTCAGAGTTTGATTACCTCCTGTCTGCCCTCAGAATTTTGCAGTAAGATGCTCTGTATTTGAGCACACAGTACTAAGCTGAAGTGCTACCTAGCCTTGGGCCGGTAATGCCAGTATGGAGCTTCCTTGTTATTATGTATGTGAGGACTAAATGGAGAGCTTCTGGTTTTCCAGCATGCTGCAGTGATTTCCCTGGTGGACCCAGACGATGAAATAAGTTCTGTTTATGTATCACTGAGAGACACTCCAAAGATGGTTGATTTTATTGCCCTGCAAAGACGAAAGGGGTGTGACCCTAGAAATCCATAGTGAGGGAGAGAGAGTGTGCGTGTGTTTGACAGCATTTAAGGCAGTGGAAGTAGTGCATAGTCACTTTTCTGGCTGAACTGACTATGTGTACTGATTAATTGAGAAAACCTTGCATCAAGCCCACATTTTTGCTGCGTTTCTTAAAACACTGTGTCTTCAGTACGCTGACATCTCTGGAGAGATTATCTTCTTAACCAAATATAAATGCCTTTTAAGAATCTATGGTTTCTACTGGACAAACATCAGACATCACCAATGATTGGGGAAGAAGCAATGATCAATTACGAGAACTTCTTGAAAGTTGGTGAAAAAGCTGGACCAAAATGCAAGTAAGGCTTTCCTCTTTTGTATGTGCTCATTTTGACTAAACCTAAGTGCTTCTGTAACTTTCAGCTGCTAAAATAGATGGGAGCAGTTTAATGGTGAGAAAAAATAATATCTGTGTAGTTATTGATGAACTGGTTGCTTGACATCCTTGCAAAGGTGTACTCTGCATCTCTGAGGTGACTTTTAATGAAGGTGCATAAAAGAATGGTAGTGCATCCTTTTGAAGAAGAGATTTTTATCAGCATTAGAATTTTTATGATGTTAGTGGTCAACAAACAGCACATTATGTATTTGAACTGGAAATCAGGTCTCCATTGATACTGCCCAACCTTCCCTAATTTCTGATGCAGAATTTCCTACCAGATGTTCCATTCACAGCATGCAGTGAATGGTCCTTCTTTGTGCTCCTGTTGGAGATGGCTGTTGTGCACATGGCTTTGTGATTGAGTTTTGGGCAGAAGCAGATTATTTATCAGTACTGGCAGTTTCTCTTAAGTGCATATTGTTGTAAAAGATTGGAAGCTACCAAACATACTGTAGTAAAGAGAAATTAAATTGAATAAAAGCTCTCAAAAGTTCTACATCACTGAAGAGTCTCATGAGCAGAAAAGGTAGATGCTTTCTATTGAGTTTACCATTGTTACTGTTTACTGATTATTGTAATGTAGCATATTAACACATTCTGTGTTAAAATATTATTTCATATAAATTCATATTACAGGATCTGTAAATTTCAAATACTGTAACTGGATCTGTCAGTGCAGTGTAATCAGATGCACAGAAGTAGCTTTGTGTTTGTTTTACAGACAATTCTTTACAGCGAAGATCTTTGCTAAATTACTCCATAATGATCCTTATGGGAGAATATCTATCATGCAGTTTTTCAATTATGTCATGCGAAAAGGTTAGTGGATGCTTCTTCTGCTTCAAGAGAAGTTGTTTCATTTTAAGGCTATTTTTAGTTTTATCAGTTACTTGATGTTCCCTTCAAGAGCAGTGAGATCTGCCCTTAACTGCAAATACTGTCTTTCTTGAGGCTTGGGATTTTTTTCTGGTTAGTAGAAGGTCAGAGTCCACCATACCTCTAAAATCCACCTCTCCGTGGCCACAGATGTCCTTGATCTGTTTGTAATATATATTGTTATTCTGATTTCCTTTATTCAGGCAATGTTGTGAAGTGCAAAACAATAAAGTTCCATGGCAGGCGTGATCTTAACCACTGCGATCAGGCAAATAGCTTTATTTGCTCTTTGTCCTTTTACAGAATGGTGCTGTCTGTGTTTTCTAACTGATTATTAAATATGTCAATACGTCACTATGTTTCTGTGCTTGTCATTGTAGCCTTACCATATTTTTAGCTATTTTTTATTATAAATAGCCACTTGGGCTGAAAAATGCTTTTTTTTTAAAAAAAACCCATCTGTATTAGACATTGCTTAAAACACTAGGCTGACTAGCAGAAAGTAAAACTGCCTTATTATCTTTTGCTTTGGCTGCTGTGTTCTTAGATCTGCTAGAGCCTTCAGGAGAGGAGAATGGCACCTTTCTCTGAGCAGCTCAGCCTGCTTAACTTAAAATCTTGTGCTGCAAGGGATGAGAAATTGAGCAGGAAACGTGATATGCAGGTGTGCACAATATGCAAGAAATGAGTCATAGACCCATTTCCAACCAGAAACCCAAAAGCTGAAGGATAGGAGATTTGTGGCAAAGTCTGTTAAAATTGTATGCATTTCAAAAAGGCCCAACCAGATGGACACAACAGCGATTCTTTGAGCCTTGTTTCACTCAGAAGTTTTAAGTCTTGGGTATTTAGGATGCTGCCTTTTTTCTAAGCAAACAAATAAAATAATAATAAAAAAAAGCCACTACCACCACCAAATTATTTTGTGTGTGATGCATTTACCTTTAAACTTGAGCCAACCAAGAAACAGCCTCACTGTAAAACCTCTGCCGTCTGAGTGACACTTAGCCCACCGTGAGAAACACTTATCTTGAAGAGTGAATGTTATGAAGGACAGCTCATATTGCATAAGAGGAACTTTTGAACTGTTTCTTCATAAAATGGGAGTTAAATTTAATATTGAGTAAGTGAATAATAGTTTTTATGCCTAATCTATACTCCATCACTGTTACAGTGCTTTAACAATGCCCTCAAGCACATTGTCCTGTAGATTGTCCAATTTGTGTGCCTTCTCATTACAAAAATAGATGCTTGTGCAATTCTAATTCTCCTCTTGTAGCTCAGAAGTGAGCACAGGACCTTTGGCTGTAGCTGCCGTGTCTGGTACTGTACAAGGGGTTGTAGAAATCCACGTGTGTATGACTTTGTACAGCTGTTAATTGCAGTGAAAATGCACTGCTACACATTTCTGAGTCAGCTTAGAGAAAGAATCCATACGATTCCATGTAGCCAACTGTGTGTGCTTGCAGCCTGGAAAACCTGGGCCGCGTCAAAAGAAGCGTGGCCAGCAGGTCAAGGGAGATGATTCTTCCCCTCTGCCCTGAGGCTTGTGAGACCCCACCTGTAGTCAGCACAGAAAAGATGTAAACCTCTCCTATGACCACAGGCTGAGAGATTTGGGATTGTCCAGCCTGGAGAAGAGAAGGCTCTGGGGAAGCCGTCATTGTGGACTTTGAGAACTTAAAGGGAGCATATAAATGGAGGGAGAGCGACTCTTACAGAGGCAAATAGTGATAGGACAAGGGGAAATGGTTTTATATTAAAGAGGAGGCCTTCAGAGTAGATGCTAGGAAGAAATACTTTACTCAGAGCGTGGTGAGGCACTGGAACAGGTTGTCCAGAGAAGTTGTGGATGCACCATCCCTAGATGTGTTCAAGGCCAGGTTGGATGGGGCTTTGAGCAGTCTGATCTAGTGGGTGGCATCCCTGCCTGTGGCAAGGGCAGGCTGGAACTAGATGATCCTTAAGGTTGGTTCTAATCCTAACCATTCTACAATTCTGTGATACACCAAATAAAATGTGTCTGCTCAGCCATTTTTCACATCTAGTTATTATAAGGTAGTCTTGGCGATGGTGCATGTTTATATTAGAAATAGTATATATTTATAAAGTGTCTATTTATAGTATATTGCCAGTGACTCTTACAAATTTAGAGACTGAAACAGTGTTTCTAAACAGTACATGACATGGCTTTGCTTAAAGCTCAGAAAAATGGGAAGAGGCACTTAAAATCCAGCTGTGCCTTGTGGCCTCTAGAATAACTTCAAATTTTGGCAAGCATTCAAAAGCTCCATTGGTTTCTTGCATTGTAATTCTGCTTTCTGTTTCACAGTATGGCTTCATCAGACAAGAATAGGTCTCAGTTTATATGATGTGGCAGGACAAGGCTACCTCAGAGAATCAGTAAGTAAATTCTTGATTAACTTAATGTCTCTCTTTAATCAGATGACAGAGCATCAGAAAGAACCAAAGTTTTTTCAAGTCTTGTCTTGTAAAAACTTTTAACATAGATTTGGGGTGGGCACATTTGGATAAATTGCAATTCATGTATTCAAGAGGTTTGGTGGTGAGAGTGGTGCTAGCCTTTCTAATTTATGGGTAATTTAATGAAAAAGGGATTGTATCTACAAAGATATCTTGGGCACTTTAATAGATTTAGTAGGATATAGTAAAAATCACAAATTACTCTTCAGTGAATTATTCCCCTGTTCTAACAGGAGGTAATATAAAATAAATAGAAAAGTCCTAGTTACCACTCAACTTAAAGAAAAATGATTTATTAAAGAATATTCAGCAGTGGGATAATCCAATCAGAACTTATGCATTGGTATTTGAAAAAGCTACAGTTGAATGTATTTATGTATAAATATGGTGTACTTTGTTAAATTCTGCTTTATTAATAGATTGTTTCAGCCCTTGAATCATATGTGTTTGTATATGGGATTTCTTGCACAGAGACAGAAGCTTTTATACTTGCTTTCATGCTCTTTTCTGCAGTGTTGCAGGACTGTTTATTTTTAATAAAATACACTTGAAATTCAGGGAGGAATAAAGCAAAGATGCAACAATAGTGGTGTTTAATGCTTGTTTTCTTTTCTTTCTTAATTCTGCAGGATTTAGAAAACTATATTTTGGAACTCATCCCTACTTTGCCACAACTGGATGGCTTAGAAAAATCTTTTTACTCCTTCTATGTCTGCACAGCAGTTAGAAAGTTCTTCTTCTTTCTGGATCCTCTCAGAACAGGCAGGTCTCTTAAAATGTTTCCACTTAAGCTACCTTTGTTTTCAAAGTGAGGTGTGTCCTTGTAGGCTTCTGTTCAGCATTGAAGATTCATCTCCACTGAAGACCACAACTCTTTATTGTGGGTCTAATAATGTACTTCTACAGCTAATGAATTTCTGTGAGATAGCCATCAGTTGAGGTACTATAGATTTATCTCATAGAAACTGGCAAATAAGATATTGTTTTGTCATAATGAGCCATTAGCAGTAGCTAATTTTTTAAGTGTTATGGGTGAATAGAAAACACAGCAACCAACAACACAACTGCTTGTCAGGACATCTGCAGAGCTGTGGAAATGCTCAGGAATGGTTACAGTGATGTGCTTTTCCTGTGAGTAAATCTGTGTGCACGAATAGACCCACTAGAAAAGGTCTGCAGTTAGGTATGATAATCCTTGTTACAGGTGTAGCTCCCTTGTATGCCCTCGATTTAAATCACAAACTGCATGTGTTTTGAAGGTCCAGCTGTGCCCCTTGTAAAGGTCAGAATTGTGTGGGCAGCAGACTCTGACAGAGGTAATTACAAACGTGTGGAGAGGATGTGTGGAAGTTAGAAGGCCATTATTTTGCACAGCTGTTAGCCCCAGTCAGAGCTGCACCAGCAGAAGTGCTTTCTGCTACCTTAGCTTTGTGTCACATCTGTAGTTTTGGAGATAGAAGAATACCATGTCACTTGGGAGACTATTTAATCAAATATTTCTTCACAGATTTATTTTACATTTTGAGTTAATATTGAACATTCACATTTATTTTAATCTAGTTTTCTGGCTTTTAAGGCCTCAGAATAACTCCTGCCAATATCGGGCTAGTTTTGTCCAGTCATTTTAAAAGGTATTTTATTTTATCTCTGAAATTAGTGCCTTATCCTTGATGTTAGAAGTGGGTTTTGTTTAGCTTTGATTTTTTAAAAAGGTATTTTTTTTCTGCTTCGAATACTTCTTTCTTAAGTAGAACCACCTAAATGAGAACAGTCAAATGAATATGTTGGCAGAGCAAATGTTAAAATGTATTTTCCTTTTCTTGCTGCAGGGAAGATAAAGATACAGGATATTTTAGCTTGCAGCTTCCTGGATGATTTACTGGAGGTAAAGGTCTCTAACATATCCTATTGTATTTTAATTTACTCTTTCTGAATTCTAACTTTATGTTTCACTTAGTTAAGGGATGAAGAACTTTCTAAAGAAAGTCAGGAAACAAATTGGTTTTCTGCTCCTTCTGCGTTAAGAGTTTATGGTAGGTTCCTTTATATGTCAACACTTCTCCTCTTTCTTGTATAACTTGGTCACATTATTACTACTATTTTTCCTATGCTTTTGTCATGTTAAATCCTCCTACTAACTCGTCTTGTCAAATCCTGTATCCACCCTTTCAGTGTATCTTCCTGACTTTCTTTATAGTTTCAGTTCTCCGCTGTTGCTAATTATCGTGGTGTTATAATCTGTAAGATTCCTCTCTAACCTTCCCTTCTGGCTCTATTCATGCCTTTGCATCACCTTTATCTCCTTTTTCATGCTTACAGCATATTTGTATAAAATAATATGCTCTTAGCCTTCTGCTCCTCTCTCAGTATCCACAGCCATTAACTTAGATTAGAACTACTAACAGCTCGTTATGGGAATCCCACTTCCTCTCCCTCCATGTTCTGTGCTTATTTCTGATGCTTATTCAATAATGAATATTATTGTGGATCTAGCGTATTCTCACTTAACTGTTAATTTTATTGTGGAAATTAGAAAATTTAGCATTTCAATGTTTATTTTTCTCCGTTGAAACAGTTCTTTTCTGACAGAGGTATATTATGGTTTCCTTTTTATGTCTCCTCCATAGGTCAGTACTTAAATCTTGATAAAGATCACAATGGCATGCTCAGCAAAGAAGAACTGTCCCGATATGGAACAGGGACCCTGACCAACATATTTTTGGATCGTGTCTTTCAGGAATGCTTAACTTACGATGGTGAAATGGTAATCACATATTTTCACTCTGTCCACAGCATAAAAGCTTTGGCTTTTATTGATTTGAGAAATGTCTAATAATCAGCATCTTTAAAACAAGAGTAGCTTGAGGTAAAGTAACTTTTGTTTATCGTTGTGCACACAAATGACCATGCAACATATTAGAAAGTTAATTTTCTTAAGAGCAAGGTGATTACACTGTGACTTAAAAATAAATTGCTTGTTTGAAAAAGCAGCGGTGATAAAGAATCCAGACAGGCTAGATCAGGCAACTTGTAGCTTCAATTACAAAAGTGCATGTTGAAAAAATGTATAGATGCAATACTTTTTAGTTAAATGTAATGCCTTAAAGAGAACCAGAGACAAGTGGCACACCTGAGGTTAGCTAAGCTGTCTACTTCTTCAAGAAGACAACTGTGGTTTTCATTGGAAGCTTTCCATTGCTGTGAAAAATGAGAAGTCTAACTAATTTAGGGAAATACCTTATATTTTTTGAAGCTTTACTTAATATTCAGCCACCATTCTTGTCTGCATTCAGATGACTGGAGTGTGGAGTTACAAATTGACTATGCAGCCCCTTTGTCACCTTAGCAGTTTTTTGTTAGAATCACATAAACATTGAGGTCATGAGGCATCCTCTTAGTTGTGCTATTCTGGACTTGCAGCAGTAGGTTCATCTCTTGTGTGGGGGAGACCAGAGCAGGACCCAGTGCCTGGATGTAGTGTAAGTAGTGCTGAGGAGGATCACTCAACTTCCTCAACTTAGCAGCAAAGTGTTTCCTAATGCAGCTGAGTGTGCTGTTGGCAGCCTGTGCTGCAAAGGCCTGTTGCAAAGCTGCTTTCTGAGTGGTCAGTCCCCAACTCTACAGGTACATGGGGGTTATTCCTCCCCAGATGCAGGATTTTGCGTTCCCTCTGTTCAGCTTGATGAGGCTCCTGTTAGCCCATTTTTCCAGGCTGTCAAGCTCCCTCTGAATGACAGCACAACTCTCAGGTGTTACAGGTAAACAGGGTTATTATACACATAGGGCTGTAGGATTTCTATCTTTGTCACAACTCTATCTTGATTGGGAAACCAAGAATCAATACTAATGAAAAAGAAAATTGTCATACTTATTTGTAATGGTAACTGATGTTTCTAGCACATAATTTGCCAAACCACTGACTCTGGTCTAAGGATTATATACTTAATTGGCCATAGAGTTCACTATTGGTAACAGTAGGCTTACTGCCACTAGACATATAATTTGTGGTAATGAAAACATTTTACATGTTTTTTCTTCACTAGTTGGGTATGTTCAGCAGTTTAAAAATACATTAAACATTGTTTAAAAACATATATATGGCATGTTTAATTTGGATTTATACTTGGAATGCTATTTTGCCTCTAAAATGGCAGGATTTCCCATTATCACCAGTCATTAAAAAGTAGCTTTCCTGTGCACATTAGTGGTAGCAGCCATTTTCTATTTCATGTTGTCTTTTTCAGAAAATAGACTGATCTCCTACAATGAAATAGCTGCCAATTATAGAGTTCCTGCTTGCAAAATCAATTTAGAAAGAAGACTATAATAAACATGATTGTATCTACTTCTAGGACTATAAAACCTACCTGGACTTTGTGCTTGCATTAGAAAACAGAAAGGAGCCTGCAGCGCTGCAATATATTTTCAAACTGCTTGATATAGAGAACAAAGGACACCTGAATGTCTTTTCCCTTAATTATTTCTTTAGGGTAAGTCTCTTTATACAAGTAGGCCATTTTCTGTGTTTATAATGTTATAGCCTATGTGCTTCTGTGTGCAGATCTGTAGGAAATCACTTTAAATTACCAATAGCCACAGGCAGGCTAGTAATGACTTCTAAGACGATATAAAATATATATTTTTTTAAAAAGACAAAAACTGGAAAGATTTCAAAAGATATTTTCAGTAGTTTATCTGCAGTTGAAATTAACTGTTTTGATTTTTGGTTAGGAAAAATATTTTCTATTGATTTTGATTTTTTACGTAAATTGTCCTAAAATTGCGTGATGATTGCCTATAAAAATTTTTTATGATGGTTCTAATTGATTATTGCCCATGGTTTTAATTTCAACTGTAATCCTAAAATTCAGTAAAAGAAATTAAGATAATGAAATTTATTGATAGTCCTGTACAGCTGTGGGATTTTTCATTCAGTGCTTTGCTTGGAAAAAGCTTCTTGCATTTTTCATCGTCTGCATTTTTACCTGTTGCTTCCAAAATAGATTTAAACTAAGCTTAATGTTTTTTAGTTTTTGCTAAAATTAACTTAAGATTATAAAATCTTCCTCCAAACTGTGGTTTGTGTGTGATGGAGTTTTTGTTGGTTTAGGTTTTTTTCCTTCTGACTGGTGGTGATTTTGGTTTGGAGAGGGGGCAGGTGATACCTGTTGAGACACAGGGACAAGCACTCCAAATTTCTTTATGTGGATCTTTGTATTGTAACTGTAAAAATAGATAATGTCATTGTACTTAGCTGTGTGCTTAAAGGATGAGGAACAAGGTACATACTTCATTAGTCAGTAAAGCATTCAGACCTGCACAAGGCATAATCTTATTTCTGTATTGTAACAAGTCTCCTTTTGGACATGGAATGTTCTACGTTTTCCTTGAAATCAGAACAGTTCCTCTTGACTCTGTGAATGATTGCTTTTCTGCTAGCTTTAAGTGTAAATAGGTCTGCACCTACAGAGGCTGTGCTGGCAGAGCTGTGCTGACAAGGCTGCACAGCTTATGCTAGTGAAACAGTTTTTTGTTCATATTTGTTACTTGCAGATGTAGGTTTGCTGATGCAGGTGTTTAAATAAATCAATTATTTTAATGTGGTACTATCTTTCTGCTGATTGGTCATTTTCCTTCTCTCTTTCCCTAGCCTGTATTTCACACTGTGTCAGAAAATGTAACCTTATCGTTTGAGTGTGTTAATGTCTTAAGTTTTGAGTGGTGAGGGATAATAGGCAAATTGCTCAAACACTGGTCATAATGGAAGTGAGATTCATGTCATACTAATTAAGAAGTGTGAACCTTGACATGTATATCAATGATAATGCCATAACTCACCCTTGCCTCACCTGTACCATGAAAGCTTTGTTAGAGGGCAATACAGCTTAAGATGCAGAAGCATTAAAAAACTTTCATACTGTGTCAGTGTAACACTGCACTAGTCATCCCTAACTTCTCTTTTTTCTAGGCTATTCAGGAACAAATGAAAATTCATGGACAAGAACCAGTTTCTTTTCAGGATGTCAAGGTTAGCTTTACCAAATGGAGTACTGTGTAAAATCTTCAGATAAGCATTTCATAATTTAATTATGTCATAATTTGTAGGTTGCTGTATAGTTACTTGCAGAGTAGTAGAAATGAGTGGACTTGTCCTTTTCATAGATTTGAAAATGCCTTTCTGGTTAGCAGTTGCTCTGTAAAATAACTGATATGTTCTAGTAGTTTCCCTAATAATTAGGATTAATTAATAATTAATAATAGACAAATTACTCTCTTAAATACATGTTGCTGTTTCTTACACTTGAAGGTGCTTGCTAAGTCCATTTTACATTTCTGAGGATCATTCCTTGGGGGACGGGGGGCAGACTAGTGACTTAAAAAAATCTAAAACTGATTACTGCTTAATTTATATTTAGCAGTTTTAGTATTTAAAAAAAAAAAGTGCAACAGTTTCTGCAAAACTTAGCTCATACAAGTGAACTGAGTTTCATTTTGCCACTTTGAGGCTGAAGCCTCCCCACTAAAGCAAATTCTTACTTGAGATGTGGGAGCTGAGGACACTGCTTCTAACTGTGGCCAATCAGTCAGTGTGCTTTGTATCTTAAATGCTTTGGGGCTTAACAGCTGCTTTTGGTAAATTGGTGTGGGTGGCACTAGTTAGCCAAAGATCATTCTGTGTTTGGTATGAAATAGCCATTATTCTGCTCATTAATGTGTGAGGGCTTTTCTCCCAATTTTGACTTGTCTTTCATAGGATGAAATCTTTGATATGGTGAAGCCTAAGGACCCTTACAAAATCTCCCTTCAAGACTTGATCAATAGCAGCCAAGGAGACACTGTTACCAGCATTCTAATTGATCTGAATGGGTTCTGGACATACGAGAACAGAGAGGTCCTTGTGGCAAGTGATAATGACAACACTGCTGATGTTGATGATACGTGACTTCCAATGGGAGCAGACTGTATCCATAGAGAGATCTCCATCTGATGGGCCAACTCTTGGAAGCTGGAAACATTCATTATCTGAATCAATTCCTCTTCCATGTTACTTCTCTCCCTTCCTCCTTTGCCCCCACATATGATTTAAAATGTGGTACATAAACGAATCACAGAACTCATTTCTGAAACCAAAAAAGCAAAAGCAAGTGTTGTTTAAGAGGCAAAAATTACCTGTTTTTTTAATAAATTTTTTTTGACTTTTTTTCATGTGTACCAAGCCCTTTTCTTATTTAAATACCTTATTCTAAGTGTTAATTTACCCTGAAAGTAAGAATGTGGTTCTTGGTATCTTCAGCACTGCCCTGTATCCACTCAGCTATCCCACTCCATTCTGTATGGCTTCCTCTAATGACAGCACTGTTGAGCATTCTTTGTGAAGGCAAAAGTTTTCAGTTAAGTCAAGAATTTAGGCCTCTTTCTTCTATGCATGACCAGCTTTAAGTGTGTAACAGGAAGGATAAGTAAATTATTGAACTAACTGAATAGTTACCTAATTTTTAAGAGTTTCATTAACAGAAATAAAACTGCACTACCTTTAGATCTAGTTAAAACTAATCCAGACACCTGTACAGGGGCTTTCAACAAGTTAACCTCCTGTGCAAGTGTTTTATGTAATCTATCTTAATTGTACAACTGAGCTACAGCAATAGCTAGAGCTGTGAGAGTCCCTTAGTCCTTAAGAAAGCCATTAAAATGTTTCAAATTTCAAACAGAATTACAATAGTTCCAGGCCAGAAATGTTTGCAATCCTGCATTATTTATTAGTTTGAGGTAGTGTTGAACACAGGGTACTACACGAGAGTCTGAGGAAGGGGTGGGGGTAAAAGGTTATTTTGAATTCTGGTGCTTGAATATTCAACCACGATGTGTGACTTAGTAAAGATGAAAACAGTCAACAGGCACACACACCTGTGCACAGGCATAAAGTTTCAAAGACCACACAGTTTTAAAGGAAAATCCATAGCCAACTTCCAGTTCAAAAATTATATTAAATATAAAATAATCAATTAATGCATTTACAGAAAAATTAAGCCAATACGAAAGTAACCACTTTCATACAGTTTGCAAAAAAGGAAGAATTAAGTTAAGGCACAGTGAGTAATACAGTATTTTATACAAAGAAGGCAGTGAGAGCATTTGTTATGCAACAAATAGTAGGGAAAGGAGGTAAAAAAATCAACTGACATTAATTTCTTGGAAGAAAAAGTATCCTTTAGCTGTCAAGGTATTACTCAAGCTATGTGAGGTTGTCTTTCTTTGATGCTATAAGAACTCTTAAGAGAACTCTTAGCTCTGTAAGAAAACAAGCTGGTTTTCTGTGTATTCCCCAGGTGTTGAACCAAGCTCTCCCTTGCAGATGTTCGGGGCTAAGGAGTGATTTTACACTGTTGTCAGCACCCTCTGTCTTACAATTCAGAAAAGGCAGAGAATGGAGTATCAAAACAGATGGACTAGAGCTGATGATTGAATCCTCCTCCTTAGATTTTCTGTAGTGCTGGAGTGCCACAGACAGATGAGAGGAAGAGTTTGTGCTGTACAGGACAGTGGTTCAGGCAGAGGGTCATCTGAAATACGTAACAATTCCAGAAACAGAGCCAAGTTACCTGGCCTGTGGTGTTACATCAGGCTCCTCTGTTGGCAGTGGGAGCAAGGCCAGGGACATGTCATGATACCCAACAGCCCAGTTTTGCTGAAGACTGTTTTTAAATTTTTGGTTTTTTTGAAATCTCAAGGACAGAAGTAATGTTTTACATGGTAACTACTGCAGGTTCTCTGCTCCTTTGCTTACAGCAGTTGTCCACAGAAAATGACTGGGGCAATGACATCTGATCGTTGCAAAGTAAACCATTCACCTTTTACAAGCTACAGGTACAACAGTAATTGCAGTAAAATAGCCTAATTGCTATTTGCTGTGGAGCTACCTGCACTTCATTTAGACAAAAATTTCTGTTGTTGCAAGCGCAGTATCACAACATATTGTATTTATTTAAGAGAAGGAAAGAGTCTTAAGTTTGGTTTTGTTGTTTCTAATTATTTACGTATTCTGTGCTAACAGGGTGAAAACCATCTGCAGTGGCACATCCCTACTGGTAATTTACCATTAAACACACAGTTTGTTTAGGTTACTTAAGTACATACTTAAGACTTGGGTAATTGATGTCCAAAACGTTCATAGTTCTAGACTGGTATTACACAGAGTGTCAAGTGCACTTAATATAATTTAGCAAAACTTCAGTTTCTTTCCCAGGACCATTGAGAGCATGCATTTAAGCACATGCGTCTCTTAATTCTTGGGCTTGGAGTGAGAACATCCTACACTGCTGTTAGTTCTGAACTTTGCTACAGCACTGAATGGAGCAGCTGAGCACTATTAGCCTCCAAGAGAGCTGGGACTTGTTACTAAGTTCTTAAGGGTGCTTATAGCCTCCTGGAAAGTTAGCAGTTTTTTACTTGAAAAAAAAAAGTCAGTGAACCCTTAAATCTAATTAACATTAAATCTGGTATTTCTCTCTTGTGTTAACAACAGAAAAAAAATACATGCATACAATAGTGACAATAAATAGGGGAAATAAGACACTATTATAATTACTTTTGAGCTACAGGATATTAATTCCTATTAATCTATTCATAGAGAGCCAAGTTGCAAACAATGTGCAAATCAGGTTTTTAGAAGTAGGAAACAGCACTGCCTCTGCAATCCACAGGTGTTAAGAGACACAGCAATTCAAAGAAAAGACATTTCTACTTGCTTTACACAGAAATTAGTTCACACATTCAATTTGAGACCACATGTTTGTAGTGCAATTTTCATTTTAACTGAAGTGCCAATTTGGCAGAATGCCTCAGCCTTTATTAGGCAGACAGACTGAACAGACATCGCCTAGCTCTCTCCTGATCAATAAGAATGGTAGGAGTTGTATTTCACTGAACAAGTATAATCCTATTTTTCCTGCTTATATGCAGATTGTGACACCTGACAGTTCTTATTTCCTACATTATACAGAGCTTTACACTTAAGGAGGGGCAGGAACCACATCCTGTTTATTTTCTGCAATGGGCGGGCAATCTCCCTCACTTTCAAAGTTTACATTCACAAATGAAGAGCATGCTGTTGCTCCAGGCTGGTCTGTCTGGACAGGAGCTTCAGCTTGGGGCTTGTTCTGCTGTTCCTGATGCTGTCTTTCTGCTTCTTCTGACATCTTGTTTTCCTGTTCCTCCTCTTCCTCCTAAAAAGAGATAACCAGATTCATATGCTACTATTTACCACTTACTTAGATTAACTTGAAGTCTTTCCATAAGAGCATACAAGCTGCTATTACAAGGTAAAGACATTTGTTCCACTAGAAAACAGTCATAGTTGATCATAAGATGATGTACATTCCAGAAATCCCATTATGGAAAAAAAATCACCAAAAGTGAAGGATTAACCAGTGTTACATCAACACAGAAAAAAGACACATATCTAGATAAGCAGTTTTAGTTAATAGCAATAGTGATAGGTCTACTTCCTCTAAAGGTTTTTCAGCTCTCAATAAAAAAAATAGTAATAAAGCTTTAAGTTAGGTTTTTTTGCCTAAAGCACTGGATCCTTATCATCCAGTTTATGCTTTAGAACAAATGGTAACCTTGTGTTCAATTTACCCTTGACACTGTGTTGAACAAGTTTTAGAGTTGGAAAGTGTATTGCTAGCAGCCTCTTTACAGTGTTCAGCACTTGTCCATTCAACTTTGTCATAGTATTGACTTGAAAATGCATTGTACAAGAGAAACGGAGCAGAGCTCAGGACCCACCTGTTTCTACAACTGATGAGCTGGAGAGAAAACGCTGATGGATAAAAAAGTGTTAATCACTCATTGAATGAAAACTGGAGGCAAGCTGAAATTGAGGGTCTAAAGCTCCAATTTAATGCTAGAATACAAATTTTCTTTTTTAGAATATCAGGGAAGACAAGTTGGGAGAAAAGGAGTACAAGAACCCTATCTCAAACACATACCTCTCTCTTCATTCTGTAATACTCATCAATGGCATATTGGTATTTTGGTGTGCTTATCCCCAGAACAGATGCAATCTTTTCTCCCAGGAAATCACATACTAAAAAATAAAGAGAGGTTTACATATGATTAGTATCTAGAAGAAAATTCTTAAACACAGTTTTATTATAAAAATTACCACCATCTTTCCTGAATGTTTTTCTGTAGTCCTACTTCACTCACAAAATAAAACAAAAAATCTGTGAGGCTAATCTCCTTACAGGTAATTTTTAGCTGAATATAATAATTGTTCTTTAGGATAAAGAATGAACAAAAGGAAAAGAATATGAAATTCATTGAAAACATATATGGTGGTAGTGTTTGAATTCTGCTAGTTTCAGCTTTGGATCTCAGTTTGTTTTGCTAGGAATCAGTTGAAGGGTAAGCCTGGAGCTGAACTTCAACTGAAAATTAAGGTGAGACAAAAGTACATGGGTACCAACTGTACTGGCAGTACAGTCTAGTGGTACTAGCAAAGTAGACAGTATTTATTGATACAAGCATACTTCAAGTCAGTTTTAACAATGCTCTGTGTTGCATACTAATGGATTCATAAAATATTTATGTTTCAGCTGTCTCAATTTTCAAGCTCTGGGCTACATTTAGTGCTACGTTGCTAAAAACAGGTAGGGCACAGTCAGAAGTGTGGAACAGGGGGAAGCTTGTGTCAGTCAGTTCCTTTACCATGGTGATAGCTACAGCACTGGTTGAGTAAAGGCAAACAAGAAGTCAAATATACTGCACTTCAAATTGTAAATCTGCCCCAAGGATGCAAATGAGTTAAGTCACCTTCAGGGAAAAAAATAAGTTAGCAACTGATTGTTTCAATGAACATTCACAATAACTAATTTTATAGATATCCTGGCATCCCAAGCATTGTGCAAAAGACCAGTTCAAATTACAAATGTGAGAGCCAAAACTGAAGTGTGAAGAAGAAAGGACTGATCTTCAAGTTCATAAAGGACTTCTGAAAAAAGGAAAGCAATAGCTATCCTTGTGTATGAAGAACAGATGTGTCAAGGAATATAATTACACGGTACATAGGAGAAAAAGTGTTTCTAAAAGTAAGGATAGTTTAACTAACACAACAGACTGCCAAAAATTTTTGAAATGTTCAGAATTATGTGTACAGTGACAGAAACTCCATAATATTTGGGGGAAAAAAACCAAAGAAAGATACTTTACACCTTGGAAAGAAGACAGACTATGACAAGCATTTTTAAAACTTGGCAAAATTCCAAGAGGTCCATGAGTCAAATAAATTTCTGTGCAGTGAGTTTAAGAGCCTTGACAATAGTCTTGTTTATTTTGTAACCTCGGAAGTTCATTGAATGGCACAGAACTAGATGTGTTCTTGGGATAATTTCTAGTTGTCTTCAGAAAAACTGTCAGTTTAGTTACACCAGCCAGCATTCTTTTCAAGTAACATCACACAAAATGGCTCCATACAAAACCTAACAGAAAGCTGATATATTCCCTTGCCAACACCAACCTATCTCCATATGAAGAAAAAGGGGGAAAAGTGATCATCAAAAGGGTATTTTCTGGTCATTCTTCCATGCAAGAGTTGTTGATTGAAATGAAAAGGTTTGGGTTTTTTTTAAAGTGCCTAAGGCAAGAGAGTACATCTCCACAGATTAAATACAGTTTGATTCATTCTTTTGAAGAAACAGCAAGTAGAAGCCAAAGATGATTTACAGCCTGTCAACATGACTTTGTGACTTTCAATATTCCCTTTCTGGCTAACCCAAGAATTAAATAAAGCAATACCTGATAAGGTTGAAGTGGCAACTCGCAGCATGTGAAACCACAAGTAAGGTCCCCACGTGAGCGTTGTCTGCAGGAATGAGAGCAGTATGAATACGAACAGCTGTATGTTCATGGCACAAAATAACACATGCAAAACCTCAAATGGCTGGAGAAGAAAGACCTGCAATGTTTTCTGTTTTCCAGCTACTGCAGTGTTTTTGCTTTAAAGGAAGTGTAGACCAGACAAATGAAGAAAAGTATCACCATAATATATAAATATAGCCATGGTTTACCTCTGGGAAAATTTCTTTCACTGCTTTTTGTTTCCCGTTCCCAGACTTGGGAAATAACAAGCAGCGAACTCAATCCCTGACTATAAAAAGCTCTCCACAACGTTCTGAATTCCATCAGGCCAAGAGGAGAAGTGAGGTAACAAAGTAGTCCCTCCTTACAATAATGAGTGAACTGGAAATGACTGTTAAAAATGAAACCAGACCTTCAAACCTCTTGAGGAAGAGGCTGCTTTCAAACATTTACGACCAGATGGGAATTATCTCTTGAAACTGCACCTGAAAAACAAAACCAGGAGCCCCGAGGGAGGGGAGAGTTACCACAGCTCTGGGGGAGTGATGGAGCCAAGCAAAGAGCCAGGGGTGATGTGAACCACGAGGAACAGAAGATGAATAAAACAGGGCTCAAGTGGGGTCACCTCAAGCATTTGCATGTGAGTGAGGAAGTCTCTCTGAGGAGCCTGCATACCAGGGCACACAACATGGGATATAAACATGTGGAATTGGAGATCTGTGTGCAGCTGCAGGGGTAGGATCTTGTCAGGATCCCAGGGATGCAGTGAATGGACTGAGTTCTGCCGTGGAGGGATACAGACTCTTTAGGAAGGGCTGGCTGGGAAGACAAAGAAGGGGAGTTGCTCTTTGCATGACTGGTGTATTCACAGCTACAGCAAAAATACTGCAGCGTCCAGACAAACTGATATATATATATATGTATCGCAAATTAAAGATTTAGAATTAAATTAATTATGAAATAATGGGCACACACAGGCTATGCTTTTCATCAAGCGTATCTGTTAAAAAAAACCCAAACAAAACCATGTAATAAAAGGGAAAAGGGGAAAAGCAGATTCCAAGCTAATGGGGAAAAAAATTCTAGGCTTTCATTTTTGTGAAAAGGCAAATTCAACTTTCATAGTGAACTAAAACATGTTTATTGTTAACAGGCTGTTGTGTTCAGGCGAGCTCTTTGTTGACTATTTCCCCCCAAAAAAGATCTGTGTAGAAGTACTTTTCTTGTGGAAAGTAGCAATTAAAAGTGTCAGCTTTTGTTAAGTAAAACACATTAGCTCTACTCAGTTACATAAGTATTTATAACTTGCTACTAAGAACTATTTGTAGTAACCTTTTCCTATGATCTTATTTAACAGATACCTGCACAGAAACAACCTATATAATTGTAAATAATACAGCTACAGAAACTAGCTGGTATGGCCTCAGTATGCATGTACTCAAGCTACCAGACTTTGGTGCTTTCTAAGCATAGTCTCTACAAATCAGTGCAGCAAGAAATTGTCTGTCAAGCCAGAAACTCAAGTTGGGCAGGCTGACAAAAAGCCAGATGCTACATATTTTTGGCAGTGCATATGGAAAATGTCCTGCCAAGGTAAAAGTGTAAGCAAAACCAGCTGCTATCCTGCTCACACAAAAGCACCTCCAGCTCATTGATTATGTGCTCAGCTGGCAGACAGGCTAACGAGGAGTTTGTTCAGTTGAAGAAGTCAAAAAAAGTGCTGGAAAAGCTTGTTGCCACAGGTGCAAATAATGGCACTGACAGGGCTCTGTACAATCCTTCATGATGAGGTGACAGGGTTAAAAAGCCTTCATGCAGGGCACAGGACAAACAAGGGCCTGCTGTGTGCTGTAAGAAAGAAGCTACAAGAGCCCCCATGACATTTCAGACTGAAAAGACAAAGCTGAACTTCAACGTGACAGAAGTAACTCGGACCCAGAACATTTTAACAGGTTTGTGGTAACACAAAGGTGGGTAACAGCTGAGGCTCCACAGACACAGAGGTTCTACTTCTACTCCTCCCCCACCACAGTTAAAAATCAGTTTGGTACATTAGAAGCACTTCTAAGTTCAGCTTCATGGGAACCTGTGCTTTCTGACAAAGCCCAACCAGATAATTCCTCATCCCTGACAAGCAAGGATTTGCTAGAACCCTCAATTTAAAAGGTAACTTTGTTTCCAGTGTCTCAAAAGGCAAAATAAAATCATAGGAGAGGCTATTTAACAAAAATTCAACAGGAGAAAGGAGATGGCATGGAAAGTAAACCTCCAGGAACAACCAGGAACAAGGGAATGCATCCAAGGAATCACCTTCTTTTTCCACAAAGTCCCCCTTTACCTCCTCAGGGAGGCACCTTTGGGTGCCTTCCCAGAGCACCTCAGAGATGGAAGCAGAAATGGCAGATGTGAGGCAAGAACTGGTACTGGGGAAACCAGAACTGTCCGAGTGACATGAACAGGGCTCTTAAGCAATGGCTCAGTACAAATTAATCCTTGCCTGTGAAGTAGCTTTAATGCACTGAGCTGGAAACTGGAAAACCATACCCAAGTCAGGTCCTACAGACCTGCAGAACCACATACTCAGATACTGTATTTCAGCTTCCTTTGGCCAGCCAGAGAAGCCTTAATGTTCAATCTTTAATCAACTTAAGGACACAGCAGTACTGTGTTTCTTGACTGGGAACAAGGGACAGTATGAAAACACAGTACACTGGTTTACTGTATTTCTCCTGCAATCCATCTCTTCAGTATACGTTTCTACAATGTTTAATTATATTATTCAGCTATCCTGAATTTATTTTGTTGTTAAAATGGAAAGTAAAATGCTTTTGACAGCTGATTTTTAAATTATAAAAAATCTTAATGTACAATTTTAATTTAAATAGGAATGAACATAATGGATTCAATCACTGATGAAACCAAGGGGCCTCTGGTTCAATAACAGAACAGGGTTTTGTGTCCTACTATGGGGCTGCCAAAAGGAGCACACATGTTCCCTTGAATTTCTGAGTGCATCATCCCCATATATATTTCTTTCTGGCAGATTTCAGCCCTAATAACACTTAAATATTCCAAGGTATGTAGGGTTTCTTTTTGTCAGAGAAAATGGCAAAATTAGAAAAATAATAATTTCCTGATTTAGGAAAAACAAAATCCAGTATTCAATAGTTAATATTCATTGTTTACTGGGCCAACAGGCTAGTAAAAACAAGATCAGGAACACACATACCATCCTCCATCAAGAGCTTCTACCATATTATGAGTAGTTATTACTTGGTCAGTGACTATTTTTATCCTTCATCTCCAAATTCTTAAAATCAGAGTCTGATGGTCCTCAAGAAAGGACTTTTTGCTATTTGAAGTTAAGGCCCTTTTAACTACAGAATATCAAGATAACCTTCCTGCAAGGATGTCTTTCAAACTTTTTGAGCATTGAAGGCTAATGAAATTAAATCTGTCCTGGAGCTTTGTTGCAGATGTCTTGTTGGGATAAATTCTAAGGTTATCACACCAACAGTCATGTTGCTTACAGTTCCTCTGTGAAGACTTACACTCCACCTTCTGCCTACTCATCTAGTAAGTGAATGTGGCACCATCAAGTGTCCCTCCAAGGATAAACAGAAGGATTATCTTCTTAATTAATACAAAACAAAGTTTTGGTGGACAAAAGCAAAAGAAAATTTACATATAGAATGCAAACATCTACATTTTAGGACAAAAGAATCAAAAATACATTTATGCTATTAAAGCATTTGTATTTCAGTGTGAGGACATTCAGAAAATACCAAATGCTATTATCTAAAAAATAATACCCTGTGTTCTGGAGTATAAAATACAAAACATCATAGAATGTTAATGAACTGAGTGCTGACCTATAGAAGCACCAGAAGTTGTTTCAAAGAAAATTTAAAATCCAGTTCTTTTTGAGAATTTGTTTTGTTACGAGTAATAGGAATCCACCACACCAAGTGCTCTGGTTATGGTATTACCAGGATATATACATACTACTTTGCTTAGTAAGAAACACATTGTCATTGCCTGCTTAGCTCTAAAACACAATTAAACCAAGGTACTTACTGAAGGCATTTCTTTACAACCCAGCAAAATATTTCTTTCCCTTAAATGCATTGAAAAGCTGCCAGGATGCTAATACCAGCACAACTTTGAAATTTCATGATAGAAAGTTTCTATTCAAAATATTAAATGTGCTTTTTCTAAAAATAAACTGGTACAGAAACAGCTTTTACTTGCAACATACTTTTTTGCATCCCAGCTGAGATAACAACTTTTAGACATGCTGGTCTCGATAAACAGACTATTTAATTGCTTTTATAGAAATCCTACAATAAAAACATTTTAAAAGCAGCTGTTGGCTAAAACATCAAAGCTCAGCTTGGACTAACATTTCTTCAATTGTCTGGCTCAGCTGGGATACACGAAGCATGCAGGAGATAAACTAAACCTCACTTAATGGCAACCCTTGCTCTAATCAAGTTCATTCTGTCCAAGGTAAAAAGCAATTCATAATAAGGCATAGTGTGCTCCACAATAAACTACTCTGGTTTGGGGGGTCCTTTTATTAAAAAGTATATTCAAAATTAAGGATTTAATAAACTATGAAAGGAGAATAACACATTCTTGACTCCACCATACAATATACTTTTTGGTATTCAGAAAAAAAATAGGTATTAGGAAAGGAGGGGAACAATCATGCAGCATTCCTGGCTGTTGCACACACTCGAGGGCTCTTTAGTTAAGTGTCCATTTGCACAGCAGCATGCAAGTCTCTGCCCTCACAACACCTACATTAAGGCTTGTGAGCCTTCCATCACTGCACCACCATGGAACTCTTTTACTGTCAGAAAATGGCACAAAAATTATACACATCTTGTTGCCTGATTATTGTAATTGGGAAAAAAAACCTCACAGACATTCACAGACATCTGATATGACTGCCTAGTGGGGAAGAGACCTCACTCTGAAGATACCTGAACATTACCATAATAGTCAGTAAGTTTTACACTTCTTGTATTTCTTTGAGAAGACCTTTAAGGGGGGAGAAAAAAAAACCCTAGTACCCAGCAAGGCAGCTTAACGTCTTACACATTATTTGTGACTACAATACATTTCTTTTCCAACTATAAACTTCATGTGTATTTTATCCTGATAATATCCTACCTGCTATCAGGCTAATGTTATTTTTTGTTGTATACAAGAACTGCCTACCAAGAAAGAGAGAACGGCCATCAATCCATGCAAAACACAATGCAACAGCTTAACCTGTGAGTCATTAGGAACCCCAGTCCCACCTAAATTCCCATAGTCTCACTGGGGCTTAGTCCTCAACCCATCTTTTTTCTTCTTCAAGATAAATTCATTTTACAGAGGGGAAGAGAGGTATTGCTTGACAGTCGGAGCAAACCTCTTATGGTTCATTACTTCTTCAGAAGAGCATAACCAGAAAGTCAAACCCTTCAGTCCCTTCAAGGAAGCCAAGTTCTCCCAGGATGGATACACATAGTAATAAATACAGGGCCTACTACTGTAGAGTAAACAGAAAGCTTCAACCACAACATTTCTTAATTATGGATTCCCAAACAATGGTGCAGAAGTCATTTCAACAGCAATGTCAAGTAGAAAGCAGGGCGCTGTTTTCTGTGCATGTAAGGACTCTGAAGAGTGGGAACAAGCTGTTCCACACCGCAGCACAAGGCTCCTGGCTGCCTGACCACGCTCCACACGCCGGGAAGGACCCAGCCAGTCTGGGAGTCAGGCACCCAGGCACAGAGAGGTGAGAAGAGAGCTCCGCCAGCAGGCACAGAACAGCACTGCAGACCCCATTTATTGGGGCAAGGATTGCTGCACAGGGGTAAGGAAAGAGGTGGATGGCACACCGGTTTCTGGGGCTGTCGTACAAGAAACATGAGACTGGGCACGTGGAGGTACGAAGAGCAGGGTGTGGATCTTCTCTGGGACTGACTGCCAGAGGGTGGGGGGCTGCTGCTGCTGGTGTTGGCACACACAGCTGTAAGCTTTGCGATCACACTATCACTACAAAACAGTTTATCAGACAGGCCAACAGAATAAAACAGATTATGTATTTCATTCTACCTCTAAGTATAGCTCCAGAATCAATGACAAAAAGGAAAATGCATTACAGCAGCTACAATGCACACTACTGGTTTTAATTGTTGAGACTTCCCTTGAATTTGGACAAATAAAAGGAAACTCCATTCACAGGCTGAGCAACATCTCAATAACTTACGAATCAGATGAACATTACTTACAACAACTAGGCGGGTCCTTTAAAATCTCGTTTTTATATATCATGAATTAAACCAGTTTTCCTTTATTTCTGCAAGTCATCTGTTTCTTTCCCTCCTAAACTATTTTAATTACATCAAATTGTTGGTATGGTAACCCTAAACTACGGGTTTAACTCTCCACTGTCAACAAATATAAGGAAAAAAAATGTCTCCCCTGCAATTTTTTTTTAAACCAAAGTACAAATCAAGGAGATACCAGGCAAATATTATTAGAAAGGGAAGTGCTGGAGAAGACAAACTAGAACAGTGAAGAAATGAAACCCATTTCTAATTAAGAAGGCTACTTTAGTGGAGGAGAACTCCAGGACAAAACTTCCCAAGAATACTTTTCACAGATTTCTGAGTCCCTTAAGACAGTCAAATTTATTAAAGTTTATAAGCTAAAGACTGTACCAGACTTATGACACAAAAAATAAAGTATAAAATGTTGATAGCTGCCCACTAAACCAGAAGTAGCAATTTATCAAGTAAAATACCTACAGGATCTACAGGTGGCAACAGGTCTTTTTTCTCTTGTTCATCTTCCTCTTCATCTGTGCTGTATTCTTCCATTGTTTCTCCACTTGCAAAATGAATAACTCTCCTTGGAATTTTCTTTTTCTTTCCTATGACACCCAGCTCCACATTCTCAAAGCCACTATCTCCCTTTGAAATTTGCTATAAAGGAAAAAAAAAATCATTATCTCATGTACATGCTTCTGGAACTGGAAAGCTTCCCCTCACCAAACTTCATGAGATATTTAAATATTTTAGATTGATTAGCATATACCATGGACATTTAAAAGACATTTGCCTGTAGGTAAAAGACTGAAACATTCTTGTTTGCAGATATATAAAAACCGATCCCTTCTTTAGAAGTAACAAAAAGGTTTCTTATGGGGGCATGTTTCATTAAATAATTTGGTAAGCACATAAATTTTAATATTTAAAAGTATTGTTGGGTTTGGAATTAATATCTAATGAAATTAATCAAGCAGTTCATAGTCTGTAGCCACCTCTTTGCAAGCTCAGACACCTCTAGCACAAAAGAGAACTGCATAACTAAGCAGCCAGGCTCAAGCTTTAAAAAGATGCACCAAGGAATCTGCCCCTGTGGGCTTTCGTCAGCAACCATGATTAGTACAAGGGACCAGGGTAAAAGGACAACACTTAGTTTTGTGACTAAGAACATACAAAGTGAGAAGTACAATGTCTGGCCGTTCTTCAGCTGCTGAATGCTACAATGCAGTCTTTGGGCCACAAGCATTAAGAATACACACCTCTAGTTCGAAGGCCAGTCAATAAATCTTTAGGCTAGTCACTCCTGCAGGCAGAGAATTTTAGTAAGGTTTTGTATTGCAGCTACCAAAACAGAGCCTTCATCTTGGTAGAGCTACTGCATCGAATGAACAAAACTGTGCTGGAAACACTTCTGTCATGTAGAGAAGGCCACAGAGGTTAGGAAATGTCAACCACATGTTTTTAATGTACCATGAAGGTTTTTAAAAATGCATGAGCTCATGTAATTTGAAACTGTATAAGGAATGACGTGTAGTGTGCGCAGAATCCAGGTTGCATAAAATGTGCACATTCCAATTTCCAACTTCTTCCCTATACAAACCTAATGGTCTCCACAGAGCACAATTCAAAATTATTAATAAAAATACATGCTTTATCACACATATGTAAGACATCCCTTAATCACTGCAAGTGCAGCATCACCATCCCCATCTCTCGTGCTAGATTACACAGCACAGCTTTGCAAGGCAAGCAGGCTTGGTTAGCTGGGAAAGACAGTGGGCATGGGAGGGAGGGGCAGCAGGGGGTCGTGGGGAGCAGAACGGCCTCCTTCATTCCAGCCACAGATTTCTCTCATGCCCAGAGAGAAGAGGGAGGGAAGGTACAGATCACGTGCTGAGCTCTACAGTGTGGAGAGGGAGCACACCCATTCATCATCTCTCCGAGCCCTGTACCACTGCTTCTCAAAACTGCAAGTCATCTCAGCTTCCCCCAGCGGTTCTGTAGCCACGGTGGCACATGTCACACATTTTCCTGGAGGAGCAGAGCAGAATCCAGCAGCAAGTTTTCAATGGGGTAATTCAACTGAAACAGGATTGTATTTTCATGCAGAGTCATAATTTCATGTAGAAAGACAAAACTGCCTGTCTGGGGCCCAGTGCAATCTCTCTGCTATCAGTCTTGGGAACAGAGCAAGACACAAAACAAGTGCTGAAAACAGTGAAGCAACCTGAGCACAGGGAGCACTCCTTGTTGCCATTATAAAAGCAGGTGCCACTTCCTGTGACTTGGTTCTGTATATTTTTGTACAAAAAGCACCACATCTTTTTATGAGCATTCCAAACCCCTTTATTGGCATCGTACAATGACACTGTTTTTATATTTAGTCACAGTACTGAAAAGCACTGCTTCTTGCAAACACCGCATCATAAATATCACTGTGATTAATAACAGCAAGCAATGGGACCCCCTCCTTAGAGTTCCTTTAAAAGCACAGTCTCTTCACCTGATTTTGGATCATTTATTGCAAATGCTTAAATATTTTAACTTTAAAAAATGTTGTTTAATATTTCAAGTTTAAAAAGCAAGCTTTAGTCCCCTAAAACCCCATCCCACACTCACACTACCTACAGTAAGCAGCTCCACAGAGCTGGTACTGGTACAACATTTCAGACAAATGCAGTAGTTCAAGACAGTAAGGATTCACCAAGGAACAGTAAATCTGGTTCCCTTAGTAATCTGGCCAAAAGTCCTACATTAATAAATAAAATAAAATATAACCTGTTGTTTTGGTTATTACCTAGTCAACAAACCTGAGTGTGGGTTTTAGTCATCACTAGCCTTTTAAGTTTTACCAGCACAGCATCAATAAAAGCCACCTCTCCCAAGTACAAGCAGAAAGTTCAGCACCAATAAATGTTATCTTTCCAAAACTGCAGTAATGCAGATCTATTCTAGAGTTAGCAGCTAGATTCATTTTATAGCTCAAATGTTACAGTATTTCTTGTTTGAGAATTTATACTTTTGATCTTCCTTTACAAATGTGATCTTCTTTTCCGGTTTAGGAAGTTTTTACCAAGATCTTTTTTCTAGTGCATGGCTTTAGTCAGGTTTCTGACCTAATCTTTTTTTCCACAGGCTCCTCCTTCTCTAAGATATGATCTTGAAAGACTCAGCATTTGTCCCCACATCACAGAAGTATTTACTTTGGCTTCCATTCCAGCAACTATTAGACACCAAGGCTGGTCACTCTTGTGCTTTTACCACACTAGCTAACACTCTTAAGGTACTCGGTAAATACTGTAAAGCGACTTCCCCTTTCTTTTAAAGGCTCTCTTGGAACTTTTCTTGGCTTTATGGCAGGCATACAAACCTTGCCTGTCAGGCAAGTCAGGATCTGAAACTCATGTTCCTTGTTTACCCTCTTTACACCCACTCTATCCCTTCATCCAGAAACAGAGAGAGAGTAGGGCAACTTTTGACAGTGTTGATACAACACCCAGCGCAACAGAATTTTAGTCCACATATAAAATGCCAAAATAAACTACAATTAAAGATAAGGTGTGCCGGGACACCTGCAGGCAAGCTGGGAGAGCTGACACAAGTAATATTAGGTGATGCAATAACATAGAGTTACATGCAGGAAGACGAAGAAGAAAAGCAAAAAGTAATATGGATATCAGGCTATTCACTTTGGCATCTTTTAATCTTTTGAGAGCTTATGACCCAAAGCTCCAAAGTGTGTGACGTCCACTCTCCCTGAGAAAGATAATTCAATTTGCACAGATCTAATGACATGATACTGCTAGTCACTAGAAGGCTGGTAATGGCTAATGAAAAATATTTCTACCATGCTATCTTGGCTGTCTTACTGATTTTTTAAATATATATTTTTAATAGGGTTCGTGGGGGGGGGTGGTGTTTAGGCTTGGGTGATTTCGGTTTTCTTCATATTGCTTGTTTGTTTTTCCACCCTTGTGTTTCAACTGAAATTAAACAGCATTCAGTCTTTCTGAAACAAAAGACAACGAGATGACAGACCCGGAGGACGACTATTAGAAAAGACACCCTCCCAACAAGCCTTGGAAAGGCACCATGATCGGAGAAAGGGCAGCGGCAGCGAAGCCGAGGCCGGTGCGAGGAGCGGCCGCGGCAGGGACAGGCGAGCCGGCCGGGCTGCAGTGTAATTAAGAGCTGCTGTCCCTGACCGCCTCCCACGCCTTCGCCAACTTGACAGCACGGAGGGAAGTGGAAACCAGTCTCACTTTAATATTCATCAGGCTCGTTTGTCTGAGGCATTGTCCGCCGACGAGCAAGAGACATCGGAGACACGCGTGCCCGCCGCGCTGACTGTAATTACAGCGCGCTGGATGGAAGGACAGACTGACAGACACATCTTCTCTCCCGCGGCCGGGCCACTGCACCCCACCGCCCCAGCGGGGAGCCGGGGGTCCCCATCACCCCCGGACGCCCTCGGCAGGTCAGGCCGCGGCCACCACCCCCGCCCCGGCCGGACCCGCAGTGGCCTCGNTCGCACCGCCTGCCGGGGCGGTGCTTGCGGCCCGCCGGGACCGGCCGCGCACGGGGTCCGGGACGCACCCGGCTGAGACTGGAGTACCTCTCGCACCGGCCTCGGTCAGTTCGGCTCTCTCCGCAGCCCGGCATTAACCGGAGCCGGGAGGGACGCAGGGAGAGGCCAGAGGCAGCCGGGCTGCCAGGGACAGCCGTACCTCCGCAGAGGCAGAAACATACCCCCACTGCACGGACGGAAAAGCACACGTTCTGGAGCAACACACACGTCATCTTCCCAAAATAGTGTGAAACCCTGCAGAATAATAGAATAATATTTTAAGAAGCAATGGAGTTCCTTGACAGTAGTTAGGGGTCGTGCTCGTCCAGGACCACCCTTGCTCAGCCTTCCAGGATTGGGTGTTGGCAACTCAGCCCTTTGTAAAGAAGGAACCCCAGAAAAAGAAAGAAATGCACACCAAATGAGCGCTGCCCCCTGGGCTGCGGCTGGGTGAGAAAATAACATGCACGCCCAGGAGGGTGGGAGAAGTGTTTGCCAGGCAAGAAGTTTGCTCAGCTGCTCCTGGGGTGAGGTGGCAGCTCTTCTGCGTCCACTGTGCGCTGAGGTGCGCTGAGGTGTAGGGTATGGCCCAACCTGAAAAGAGGAGGAGGGCTTACCCCGGCAAAATGTACATTAGTAAATGCCAACTACCAATGAAAACAGCTAGAGGGGGAAGCATTTGAAACATTCTTTTTATGGGATTGAGAAGGGAGTAGTTTTAATTTTGGGGGGATCTAACCAATCCTGCATCATTAAGAATAGTTTCCAAAACATTACACTCTATAGCACATATGGGCTTTAGACGCTTTCTTAGTCATGTTATCAAAGCATTATCCGGAGCCCAGACAAAAGCCCAGAGGAAGTACAGACACATCAGACTTACAACTATACTAGCATAAGGCAGAAAATGTCCCCTTGTGAAAGGGGCTGACATAGCACGTATGATTATAGAACCATGTGAACAAAAGGTTAAGAGTATTATTTTAGACAGTATTGAGCTGAATATCTGCTTAAGAGATTACAACAAATATCACTTAAAGTTGCAAAGAAACAAACATCTTAGGATACATAAATATTTTTTATCCCCAATAGTATACATTCTGTTTAGTAAAGGACTGGTTGGAAGAGACTAACACCTCTTCAAGAACAGCATTAAATCAACCAACCAACTTGCTGTCCTATGCCTCTAGTAGCTGTACAGTCATATTGAACTTCATCTTTTACCTCCTAGAACAACTGGCATTTGCAACTTAGACAAGTTTAATACATTTAGCACATTAATACTGAAAGTCCTATGGAAAGGTTGAGTACACAAATAAAGCCATAGCTATTTACATATCCTAATAGTTGATTGCCCAGCTTCTATCACACAGCTATCTATTGACCATCATAACCATTTCCTCTTAGTAGGCTGCTCAGCAGCACACTGAGCTCAAACAGCTCAGACAAAAGCTTGCCTGACAGCAGCAAAAGCTTTGAGCAAGATACACAAAGGAAGACTTCAGTCTTCTAAGCATTTCCAGCGAATTTGGTTTGACTCTATCTCTTCCAAGTTCTTGTATGCAGAAAAAACTTCTGCAGACTTTTCTGAGATCCTGTAGAGGACGAGTACAAAAACTCTAATGCAAGAAATGGTGCTGGGAGTGTTGTTACACGCTTGCCAGGTAAGTTTTATTCGCATCAAGGTATGAGAGGCCATGTCAGTCACCAATCCACTTAGACGTGCTCCTATACAGTTGAGCTCTTGTTCTTAATGTCTCTATGATAGATCTATTTTTTTCCCCAGACTTGAGATCCTCAGGCAATCTTTCTAAGCAGGCTCCAAAGTACTTTTTACCTGGCTTGCTAAGGTAAGAGCAATATACACGTTGTTCATTCCAGCATGTATCTTAGAAATAACAATTGACACATCTTATAGTTTAAAGGAAATGCATTCTCAACTTGCCCTTGTCTCTGCCAACACTCAGCTAGTGACAGCTCTCTTCCTTTCTGGTTGCAGTTTTAGTACTTGGGAAATAGTGAACTACAAGTTAAAACTAAATGTAGGCCACAAGCTGAAAATAGAGTTAATTGTTGGTAACTTGACAGTCTGACAGCCTGTCCTGGAGCACAGTGCTTCACTGTTCATCCTCAATATCCCTATTCATGTTTGATTTCCATCAAAAGCATTAACCATCCCCTCTCCCCTATGGACTGCATTTCAAACCAAGATTTCATACTCTTTTCTGCATGGTCTTGCATATTGCATTGGTTTATACTGCTCAAGAACTAAAAATACTATAAAAAAGAAAAATCAGGTTTTAGTAAGCACACCACTTCAGTAGCTGAGGATAGCTTCCCTACAAGCTGGTGAAATGCAACGACTCATTCTTTTGCTATATTTAAAATACAAAGATTCAACTTAACTGATCAGTTTACAGATTAATGCTATGCATAAAATGCAATGCATTTAGGGAGATGGCATACTTGAAGACTTTTTAGCATTCTCCATACATTGAACACATATCATTAATCAAGCAGGAAAGTTTCACATTATAAACTACATTACTGCATACCTTACATTTTATTAGAGCAAGAATATAATTTCCTAGATAAGATATTCCCTGTTAGCTGCCATTGTCTCAGAGAACTGGCTGACAGAGGGACACACTTGTTTTAATTACTGCATTTGACTTTTATCTAGACAGCAGCAACAAGTGTCCATTTACAAACCAGGCACTCTGCAGTATATTAAAATTTATAATAAAAGATCTTACCATATTTGCCAAGATCTATGTTGGATTTCAAGGTTCATCTTGGTCTATACCTAGTTTCTGAAGCTTGCCTGTAAATTCTACCCTTTTACACAGTAAACTCAAATACTAAACAAATGCTATAGGAAATTAAGATCAGACTGTAGCCGAGTTGGGGCAGTATGCTCTGTTAGATACAGCTGTTTTAAAGTTCACCACCAGCAGAAAATGCCACCTAATATGCATTAGAAATTATCTCCAGAACAAAATTCTGCTGAATTGGCAGCCTGGTATGAAGATTATCTGCAGCACACGAGACAGTTTGACATCTGCATACCTGTATTTTTTCAGTCACTTGATTCTTTGTGTATTGGGGAAGAATGATAAAATTCTTTACAACAAAGTCTTGTACAAACCTGAGCACAACACATCCACATTCTAAAAACGTCCCACAGCTGAGCACCAACAGCACATTTTCAGGTACCGAAATATTCTTATAGTATCTATGCCAAACATGAGTTACAACAGTCTTTAGAAACAAATCAAACTAAGGAAGTAATCTTATTACATACTGATAAAGGACAGTTAAAAGGAACTGAAGAAACAGGCCATTCCCTTGTTTATAACCACTTAAATTTTATTTTACAGTATATTTGTGACATTTTATGTTACTATAACCAAAGATCAAGATTGTTTACAAATATAATGGCTGCCATTTGATGTAAACAATTAAAAAGTGTCTCTAAATATTAAAATTTTACATCATGATTTTGTTTTATTAAATTGAATTACTCTTTGTGCCATCAGTTATTAGTGGAGAGGAACTAATTTAAGCAAAAATAGTTTTCAGAAATTAGATGTAGAAACTGAGAAGCCTGAATAAGATTTCAAAAGACCACTCTCTCATCACTGTAGAAAGGAATAAAGCAAATTCATTTACTGAAGTTGCAACGAAGAGTCAACCAAGTCCATTTGTATTAAGGCTTCTTTACATATTATTGAATCCCATCATGCCTTTCATATTTCCAGCAGCACCTTGTTGAAATTGTCTCATCATTGACTGCAAACCGGCCATGCCGCCTGGAGAAAATAAGTGAGAACATGAATGTGTTAATTAACTCTGAAGCACAGCTCTCTTGCTTGAGGCATCTTTACTGTACACACACTATTCCAGTAATATACAAAGGCAGAAGCCCAAGACTGCCAAACTAGGTTTAAAAAGCTATTGAAAATAAGGAACTGAGTGAGTAATTACAGAAAGGTCTGCAAAACACCAGGCTTTATGTAGGTTGTAAGATGACTTCTGTATTAAGAGCTAGACAAAAGAAAAAACCTTGATGGAATGACTATTATCAATTAGTAAGGTTCAGGTATGGGGGTCCTTATTTAAAGCTGCTCTTGTCAAATTTAATTACTTGAGGCAATCTTAGAAGAGAAGTCTAGGAAGATTTGTTTTACCACAGAGATCCTTCAAGTCATCACTATTCCCAGACATCATTCCAATCGCTCATTTTGAGAGCTGAATCCAAATGAAAAGACAAGATTAAGCACTGCTAAGTGCAAAGTACCTGGATTAAATTTTCTGATTCTTGTTAGAAAACACTAGAAATACTTAATACTGATATATAATGCAGATAGTCTCCCATCCCCCTACTCACTTCTGTATTTCAAATGCTCTACCATAATTGACAGTCCTCTCTTGAAGCTATAAAAAGTCATTACATACCCATATGATGAAGAACTCTTGGATCCATCATCTTTGCCATCTGCTGGTTCAGTTTGGCCAACTGTGATGGGTTTACGTTCTTGGACATATCACCACCTAAATAAAAAGAAAAGAGCAATCATAAGAAAGTGGATTAACATGTGGGGCTAGAAATAAAATAAATCCACATGTTACCTCCTAATTCTAGATTCAAATCAAAGAGTCCATTATTAGAAGTTATTACATCAGCCACTTAGAAGTCCATTTAGAATCAACAGTCCCTGCACTCCACATAACAGACTGAAGTGTTACTACTGTAGCAGTAAGCAAGTCTGCATTGATAGAAATACAGTAGCTTTCCTTGCTAAGTTACACTTCAGTGTCATGAAGGACAGTGCAGCTCTTACCAGTCAGGTAAAAGAACATTCAAACATCATGAAAATGAGTGAGCTACAACTCACTTTCTCCTCTCTCTAATCAGTATTTTCCCATTTCCTCTGTGTTCACACATCAAGTGACCTCCCCACTGAGTTAATAAATTTTAGGGTGGGGTTTTTGGTGTTGGTTTGGGGTTTGTTGTTTGTTTGGGGTATTTTTACCTTTGAAAAGCCCTTTGATGCCTCCCATCTTTTTCACCATCTGTGCAAACTTAGTGTATTGGGTCAAAAGCTCCTGAACATCTCTGGTAGAAACACCTGAGCCTCTTGCTACTCTTTGGATTCTTCCTGGTTGCTTACTGAAAACTTTGGCACCATCTGTACTGTCAAGTTCTGCAATTACAGAGTGGACAAGAAAAATCTACTGAGTTACTAACATTAAAAACTGTTACAATTGCCAGCAAACCTATTCTCATTGTTGAGAATTTAATTTTGAGCCAGAGAATAAAAACTTAAGTTTTAGAAGTGGACAATGCAGAATTTTACATAAATCATTGAGACATAATATTTTAGTAATACTAAAAAGTTCTTGTATTCATATTTTAATCACCATGATAGAAAAACGCTGTGTGAATAAATTATGCTCTCGGGATACTTGGTCTTAAGCCATATTAATGGGTCTAGCATAAGGGTAAGAGCACACTACTGCAGGAGTTACGGGTGGATTAGAAACAACATTTGAATTCCAAAGACCTGGCTATGTCACCGAGTAAATTTGAGGGTGGGTAGGAAAAAAGACAGCATGCTAAATTAAAGATTAACATAGCTTTTTAATTTGCAAGTATAGCATTAATAACTTATGAACAGTTACAATACAAAAAGTAACAATATAATTATTTCCAATAGAATGGAAATTATTCAAAATCCCACCTACTCTACACAAGACAGAGGAACAACAGGCAAAGTATCTCTAAATATTTCGACTTATTAAGAAATTTGGAGACACATGTACTCCTTGCTATTTCCAAGAATGTTAAATTCTTGTCATTGTACAAGTTACAATATGTTTTTTTGTTTCCAGAAAGATTTCTCTAAATAAGCTTGTTCAACAATCAAGAAAAAAAATAGTGGGTGAAATTTGTTTTACCTTGATCATTCATACTGTCCATTATAGTCATGAGTTTCTTTAGCCTTGCCATTGATTCCTGTTCATTGCCTTTACTCATGAAGTCAGTTCCAAAACCAGGGATCATGCCCTTGTTTTATGAATAGAAAATAAAAGCCGTGTCAGAATAGGCAAAGCTATAACTTTATTTAAGCAGAAAGAAATATAGACAGCAACTGTTAGTTCAGTAGTTACATATTGCAGTAAGCAAATCACTTCACCTTTTTGAAAAACAGAGCACAGATTATAACAAACTTCAATGAAAAAATTTAAGTTTACAGAAATTTGCCAAACATCAATGAATATCTGATAAAATAAAATTATTTTGAGAATAACTAACCAAGATCTGACTGAATGGTCCCATTTTCATGATGTTTTGGAATTGTTCATACATATCTCTTAATGTAAATTGACCTGAAGCACAACAACAAAAGAAAAGTTAGCAGAAGTCACAATAGCATTTTGGTCTTACTCTCCTTTTTTGATTACTCTTCATATTTATAAGGTAAATACTATACTACATAGATAAGAGGATAAATAAACCTCTTCACTACTAATATGGCCTAACAGTTTCAGATGGCACATGATGAACCATTAAGCTAGTTATTCTGCAGTTACAGTCTAACAGACTTATCATTTGAAAAACAACTCTATTTACTTTGCTGCTGCATTTACTAGAGTAAGAATAACCATTCTTCACTGTGCACATGAACAAGTTGTTTGTGTCTGCACACAACACAAATTAACTCAGTGGTCTCTATTGCAGAGAACCTGCCACGGTCAGTTCACTGTAATGAACCTGCTATTCAGGCCTTGGGGATAACTTACCATGTTTTAGCTTTTCTATGAGTGCTTCATTATCATCCAGCTTTAACTCATTTACTTTATCTATCAATCCTTCAATATCACCCATACCTGGAAAAAGAAAACAGCTCTGAAATTAGCATTAAAAAGATTACACTTCAACTTTCCAGTATCCAATTGAAAGTGTCTTTTAAGTACAGTTGTACATAGGACATACCAAGCAGCTTGCTGATGAAAGGCTGTGTTTTAAAGGGTTCAAAGTCATCTATGTGCTCGCCAGTTCCAATAAATATAATAGGACTCTTTGTGGCAGCAACTCTGCAATAAAATATATTTCATGAAATGACCTCTCAAATACAATCTCTCTTTTGTACCATCTATTAACATAATCAGCTAGGTTATCATCAACACTATGCATTCTGTCTTAAGTATCTGCCTTACTCCTCAAACTATTAATGACAAAATGTCCAGCATTCAAATGTTTGACTCAGAGTAGTTAAAAAGATTTTTCTCTATTTATACTTGATAAAATACAAACTTGTTTGGAAAAAATCATCAACAGAAATAGAAGTTGCTTATCTTCATTGCTGAGCTTAAGAAACTTGAGAGGAAAGAAAGAAAAACAAATAATCTCCAGTTTATCCTAATACAGGGATATTACTGATATATATACTGATACTAATGATGATATTGTCAGATGGCAGGCATTGATTACAATTTCTTCAAGGTACCTCATAAAAAAGAAAATCTCATTTTCAACACAGGAAAAAGTTCAAGCATAAGAAAACTCAGAACCTTTCCACCACATTGGCACTAGCTTTTAGATAAAACTCTGCTTCCAGTCCACAAACAGTACAGAGCAAACACAGCAGACTTAAGGCACACAAGCACATGACAACTAGAACAAGAGCAAAATGAAAACACCAAAAGCTTTAGACTTCCAACGTTATGCTATAAATAAAGCAAAATACACAGGGCAGTTTAGGAACTCTAACACTTCAGATCAAAGACGGGCAGTGATTTAGTATGTCAGTGTCAGTTAATTTTGACTGTTTTGACAAATCATCTAAGCTCCATACAAGCTCTATGACTGAAAGACAGGTGGAACAATCCTATAAAGCTGAAGATAAAATGTAACATTTTCTAGTCCATACTCTGCCAAGATACAGCACATGGGCAGTCCAACGAGAACGGAATTCAGATAAGGGTGACTGCAGACAACTTTTCACCAAGTTTCTGGACACTGTGAATCCAGAAGCTCGATTTGCATCACAGTTTCAAGGTTGCTAGATGTGACAAGGTAGAGTTTTTCCCCTTTTGGAAAAAACTCTTGGGATGCAAAACACTTCATGTCAGTCATAACTATTGAGCCCAGATTTATCTTTTTGGAAAAACACCTGATACACAATATGCAACGAATATTGCTTGACGCTGATTTCGAAGACAGAAGTCTGACCTGTGACAATACACACTACTGTATTGAAAATACATCATATAATCTGATTCTGACATTAAATATCAGCAGGATATCCTACCCACCAGAAGGAAGGTAAGAACCTAAGTGTGACTGTGACTGACTTAGATTCTGTGCAGTGTGACAGTGACACTTTGACAGAACAGGTTTCTGTGAGACACAAACGCATTTCGCGGCTGGCTGCGCACAGCCAGATGTTGGATACTATTACAGCACTGTACTTACGCACTAAGAGCTCCACCTCCTTTGGCATGTCCATCAAGCTTAGTAACAATAACAGAAGCTACATCTACTTTGTCTTTGAAAGCTTTAGCTTGAGCTTCACAAGCTTGGCCAATGGAAGCATCCATCACATAAACAATGTTATCTGGTTGCTAGGAGAAATGAGATACACAAAATAATAATTTCCTGCTTTATGAAACAATGTTAATGCATTATTATTATGTATGTTCAGTAGCAGAACTTACTGCAATAACAGTATATAAGAGCTGTATGCTAGAGTTTAAAACAGGACCACTGTTTTATGAACAATATTATCTGAGGACCATTTAAAAAATTTTGATGCTGTATGACTATATGATTTATCTACAACATGAAATATTACAATCTAATAGGTTTGTGGTTATTAGTAATGTTTCAAATTATTTCTGCCAGTATCTTGAGCCAATGAGCTAATTAGTATCTACAAGCAAGTAATAACTAACATCCTCCATTTGGTTTTACTTTCAGATATTTAAGACATCCATTCCTCTAAAAGTAAGTCAGTCATTAGCAGGAATTGGGTGGGAAGTGTCATATTGTCATGCAAGACCACAGAATCAAATAAATAGCCAGACTTTTTAAACCCATAGAAACACCAGCTTCATTTACATATCAAAACTGTTTTTCATTATCCAATCATCTTCTCTGTTTCAGTGCAGTCATTTGTGACAATCACAGAAAGTTTAGTATTCCTAGTTCAAGGAAACCAGATCAGACTAGTTCTTTTATCTAGTTTTTCAATGCAAAGATCCTGAAAAGGAAGAGTTAAAGCAGGAATGGCAGCCTGATTATATGCAAGCATCCTTGATCAGAAGAATTAAAAGTGACCCAAAACTAATAAGCACTGGTCATTCAGCCCTTGCTTATTCGTATCTGTTTGTAATTTCTAATACAATCTAGAAGTTAAAGCAAAATGCACCCAGAACATTAGGATAAAGATGAATCAACTGTCATCAAGTATAATGCCAAGTTAGTGTATTTCTCAAAACTACTCACTATGGCATTAGCAACTTGTAACATCTCTTCAAACAAGGAGTCTTCTTGTTTGTGACGTCCACTTGTATCAACAATGATTATTTCAAAGTTTTCATTCTTAAATTTCTCAACACCTTCTGAGGCAATTATTACAGGATCCATTTCTGTATAACTGATCAAAAAGGGAAACAAAGAGACTCAGAATTTTGTCACTTGACTATAAACCTGTTAACTAAAATCTATCTAGATTTCAAGAGGGAATTCCTCTTATGTCAAGCAAAAATTGGTTAAAAATACTCCTTCCTAAGCCATTTACCCCTGTTCAGTGAACCAAAGCACAAAGACTCGTCTGTCTCCCCCGCTAGAAGCTGCAGTAAGTTCTACTACACCTTCCCTCAAATAAGATTTAGCTGAGCATCTAGACAGTTCACCTCCAGTGAAGCTTAGAGGAATTTACTGCTTTTTAAAAGCCATTTTAGGTCTACCTCTGCCTCTATTTGATAATAAAAATTAAGCATCCAAAAAGAATAGCCTTTCATCAGTGAGATACTTCCTGAAAATCTGGCCACGCCTGGTAAAAGTCTGTGAACTGTTATACACTGAGTAAGCACTATAGGGAATTATTCCTGGCCACCTGATCTCTTCATACACCATCCTACCTGCTACTCCCGGCAGTACACCAAACTGGGCAGAATTTTCATCTGATCAGAGCAAGTATTACTCAGAATATATTGCTAAAATGAAAGAAATTAGGCAACGCTAGATGGGGTTTAGTGCAAAATGTTCAATAAGGAACGATACATAATTGGAGTTAAATTGTTCTCCAATGTGATTCTGAAAGGTGCTTACCTCCCATAAAAGGGAATTCTTGCTTTTGTGGCATTCTGCTTTAACTGGTCAAAAGCACCTGTAAGACAGGTATAGTCAAGGGACTACTTAAGAAAATCTGCAAATATTATAGATAGAGAACTACATCATTAAAGTCTGTGTTACCTGCTCTGTATGTATCCGCACATATTAAACAAGTCTTCCAGCCTTTCCTCTGATAGAAGTATGCTAACTGTGAAATGAAATCCAAAACAAGTAGTTACACCAAAGTCCCACTGACATGACACTTCTAACATCTTGTAAGTCACAGGACACTAAGTCAAGCCAACCTTTCTATAACTGAGGCCACACAGTAAGACTGTTCACTGTTAGCATGGCCATTATTTAGAAAAGCATGTTATAAATAATTATTAATGGCAAGATGAAAACACCTGCTTGACTTTGCTTCTGATTTCAATTTCTTGAAATTACAATTTCGAGGAATGACTATAAATAACTTAAATTCCCATTTTACTAACTCCTGAATTCTTCTTACTGTTAATACTGCAGAGATTGGACTAGGATGTAGAAATTACCCAAAGCAATATTTCAATATCAATAATGGCTACAACTTGTACAGCTCTGTGTTTCTGTACTTCCAGAGGAACAAAGATATTTCCCTTGAAAGGACATGGTTTAAAGTAGTGGATAGAATCCTTAACCCTCTTACAACACTCAGCTTCACTGGTGCTATGTACATTCACAAAACACTTGACTGATCAAACACAAATGTTCACCTACATAACACTAAGAAAGTCTTCTGAAATCAGAGTGGGCAATACTGAATTTATCACTATGTGTAAACCTCAAAAGCAGATGACAAAAAACAACAAAGATCCATCTTTTTCCACAGGATAATTTCTCCTCACAACTTGGAATGTATCCAGCTCTGCTTGGGGTGAATGATGAGCAAGTCAAGAGCTTGTGGTTTAAGACAAAAGGGCAGATTAGTGAGGGGGATGGTTATGGGTGTTTGTTACAGGCCAGCTGATCAGCACTCATCAGGTGGATGAGGCCTTCTACAGGCAGCTTGAAGCAGCCTCAAAAATGCCCTGGTTCTTGTGGGGGACTTTAACCATCCTGACAACTGCTGGAGAAGCAACACAGTGAAGCACAAACCATCCAGGAGGTTCCTGGAAAGCACAGATGACAACTTTCTGTCACAGATACTGGATGATCCCACAAGGAATAGTGGGCTGTTTGACCTTACATTAAGGTGTCCCTAAACAAAGAGGCCTTCTTGGAGATGTGAAGATATGTTGATTCAGAGCATTTCTTTTTTTGCCTTAAAAAAACACAAATGCAAATTTTCTCAATTAATCTAGGGCTGGAAGAGGTTTCATATCACCCACTTATACTTAATTGAGGTATCTAATACAAAGGTCAAATTCCACTGGTTTTCCTAAATAAGTAATGGAATGTGCATCCATTCTTAGTCTTAAAGCTAGAAAGCAAATCACAATGTTGTGGTTTAACTCCACTAAGTACAAAGACAAATAGAAAGACTCTCTTATCCATATAGGGGATTGTTTCATCAAGAGTTTAGTTTACAATTTTTTTAAGGAAGTCCTACAAGCCATAAATTGACCCAAAAGAATATTACTTTGAACATTCATCTCATCTCAGAAACCCCTCTGCAAAGGTATCCCTACATAGCAGTGAGTTAGAGCTTTCCTACTAACAAAAACAGCACAGATCACAAGCCAATCCTACCAAGGAGTCCAATGACCACCAGCTTCCCCAAGGAAAAAAAAAACCCAACAATCAAACCAAAAACCATGCAAAGAGATTCACTGCATGTTACCTTTGAACAAGTTGTTGTTTTACCACTTCCTTGCAAACCAACAAACATTATAATATTCTGTTTTCCTTTGGTAGGTGTCCATGCCTTGACTCCAGGATCTACAAGCTAAAGAACAAAGAGTAACATAGGTATGAAATTTCAAAACCAAATTTCAAAAGGACAGAACAGTTGGTGCCACAGTCATGCTAGGTGCCTGCTTTCATATTCAAAGGAGCAAAAGAGTTTTTGCACATTGTCATCTTAATTTGGCTTAGATTCTTACTGATTTACAGTGAGGAGCAACAGCCCGTGCAAGGCATCTATAGTATATAATGTTCTGCATAATAATTCTGCAGCAGTAACAGTGTTAATTTCTTTCTAACACCCAGCACAGTCAGGGTGGCCTGTATATATGGCACAAGGATAACAGCCAACACAGAAAGGTGACCCCCACCCCTCTCTCACTGTTCAGGATGGGCTTCTTCCAGTAAGAATCCTACAGCACAGGAGGTTTTTTAGGATTGCTGCCTCACTTGTGAAGTGAGTAGAAGGTACATACATTCCTGAGAGCCACCATATGTCTGGGCACAGACTACAGAAGAACAAATGACTACACTGTTAATTGGACAGAGGGCAGAATACGGATACCCAAGTCCTGATTTGACCAAGCAGGCAGATTAATGAGAAATGTTGCACTGAGCTGCACTTTTCCAAAGGCTTACAAGTCGTCTGAATATTAGGGTAGCAAAGGTGTGTTCTGGGACAACCAAAGACAGTCTAGAGAGCTAGCAGTACTTTACTCTTGTCTTTACATTTCAATTGAAGAAAAAGAACAATTGAACTTAAAGCTTAAACTGAAGTTAGTTTGAGAAATGCCCAGAATGTAGTTCCAATTAGAATACTACTGTTTGCAGTACTAAGAAGCCTCACATCAGAAAGCATAACTACAGGCACCACATAACCATCTAAAAGCTTGGCTTGCTACTGCACTACTTCCAAGCCCACACTGTACAAGGAAAGTGATGTAATGCAGAATTTTGAAGTCCTACCTTAACAAGCTCTTTAAAGACTGCATGCTGGATCATTTTTCTTTTGTTAAGGCCAGATGCCATTTCTTCAAGATCAATTGCAGACCTGAGTTTAAGCAAACCATGAAACACTAGCATAACTGAAAGCATCACTCGAACCTAGTAATAAAGATTTTGCAACTACAACAGCACCCTGATTTGTTCTGAGTTTTCAGACAGGATGTACTTAAAGTGACATGCACTGGAGACATTCTTATGAGGAGGACCAAAACAGGTGTCTAAAATGCATCTTTCAAACTAGCATTTACTTAAATTACACATCTGAAAATAGGCAAGGCAACAGTACTAGTCATATACACAGATCTATTTATAACCAGCACAGAACATGTGAAGATGATGTGTCTTAGGAAGTAATGAAGAACTTCCTTATCAGACAACTCAACTGATAACAGCAACAATTTTTGAAACAAGCCTGTAACAGCAATAAATGGCTAAATTTGACTGAAGATTCTTTTGATGAAACGGGCTAAACATTTAGTTCAGTTACTTTCCTGTTAAAAGTAAACTGGGTGTGTCTAAAAAAAACCCAATATATAAAGTTACAAATTAGTTGTTCGTTTGTAAACTCAAATTACAACTTTCACAAATATCAAAAGTTAAATGTATTTTCATTATTTCACTTACTTGACATTTTCTCTGAGTTGCTTCACAAGTTTGATATTAACGTCAGCTTCCAGTAATGCTGTGCATACTTCTTTTAACATAGCATTTAAAACCTTTGGAGTATGAAAGAAAAATTTAAAAAATTGTTTTACAATACACAGATATTAACTAGGCCACTATTACATCAAAATAAGAATGAGAAAGTCTATTTATGATATAACCATGGCTTTCACAAATTAAATGCATGTAATCCTGTCATTAAACAGACTGCCACAAAAAACTGTGCATTTGTTCCTATGTAAATACAATTTAAATCTGAAAGGGTAATGCTGAAAGAGAAGGATTCTCAATTGTAACAATTGCAATTACATAACACTAACAACAAAACACTTTCTATTGTGTTATGGCAAACAGCTCATATGGCAGCAAGACTTTCTAAACTTCCCTCTGGGTACTCTCTAGAGAGTACACCAAAAAAATCCCAGATCACAACACCATTTCTGTAAATAACAGTATTCCTTAACTGCAAGATGGACACCCTGCTACCTGCATTTTCATAAACTGGACTGCTGCTCTGACTGTATGCCTTTAGGCGAGCAGGTGCCTCAGCTAGAAACCCTGCCTGAGTTTTCAAAGTCTTCAACAGAAAGATTTTTCTGACAGTAACACCCGCATAAATGGCTTCATTTTCACAGGACACAAGTTTCCATTGGCGAAAAAATTTATGGGCTGTATTTGTTTCAGTTAAGGATTTTTTGTCTCCCAGCAGAAGATAACAAGATTTTCTCTATGTATAAGTTCTAACCCTACAGCTCTCAATGACCCTACTTCTTAGTTACTTTAAGCTACTCGTCTTTCCACCTGAAAAGTTTCCAGCAATCTATGTACTCAGAGACACTTCAAAAACATCACATTAGTTAGTTTTCCATTCTTCCATTTCTTGTATTGCACTCCTGTGACAGAACACACCCAGCTATAATTTCAAACACTTAATTAGAAAAAATACAGACCATACCAAGCCAAACAAACTTCCAGAACCACGCACTGGCTTGAATATAAAGGTAGCAAATGCAAAACATCCCTCACATTTCAGACAGCAAAGCTTACATTGAAACATATTTGTTCTTCCACATTTCAGCTTCTAGCAGCCTAGTACACATCTCCATAGTCTGCCTGTGCACACACGCATAAATCAGAGCAGATACCTAACTTCCATCCCAACTTAGGTATACATCACCTCCACAGAACACTAATCTCCCTAAGTACAGCCACCAGGCTCAAGGACCCTTTGGCCATGGGGCCCACTATGTCTGAGGTGATGACCCATGTATAAATCTAGTTTTAAGTTCTGGCAGTACTCTTAGGAGGTTAAAACCTCTAGTAGAAATTTTACTTGAAGGAGAAAAAAAAGTCTAGGGAAAAGATCAGCCTACTTCAAACTTCTCATCAGCCTTTGAGAACTTTTTCTCAGAACTTTTCAAGTGTTAGTGCCACCACATTCGTACACTACATACCTCTTCATTGATAATTGTAGCATTGCTCAGTGAGCGCAATGCTGAAGTTATTTTTCTTCCAAGATCTGCTAGAACCATTTTGGCGGCTTCAAGTATAACTCAGAAGGATCTGGAAAAAAAATTAAAAATCAAATTTTAAACTAGTTGAAGCTACGGCATCACAAATTAATTATTCAAGTAACTTTTGGGTAAGAATCCTGTTTTGCATTCTAGAAAGTGCGTAAGTTTTACTTCTCAAAGTTATTTTTAGGAAATGTTGCCCTGAAGTTAATTTTAGGCAATCCTGATGGCCTACTTAAAAAAGAGAGATACCACACTTAAATTAGGAAGGATTTCACTGTGTAGAATAAATGTGCATTGAATTCACCATGAAAAAAAACAGTCCAGATAGACTTCCAGAAAGAATGATAAATGCTTTTTATACTTTTATCAGCAATATGCTACGTGACAGAATAAAATCAAGCAGAATGGCCTAGAAACTCTGTATCTTGCAAAGATAGAATGACCAGAAGCAAAATTTTTTTCCAGCAAAATTCAACATTATTTATCAGTTGCATTTTATCCAGCTTCCACTAAATCAAACTGAATTTCCCATTTCAGTAACCCTACAAACACACTTGCATTTTAATAAGCAAAATTAATATCATCGTTTTAATAGCTATATTGGAAAAACAGATTATTTTTTTTTCACTAGAAACACAAATCTCATATATAAACCTAAAGCATACCATAACTTACACTTAGGAAACCATAAAAAGTTAATTTCTTAGAGGTACACATTCTAGTCAACATACTAATCCACCCCCTATATAAGATGGCAAGATATTCAGGAGAACACATGGTAGAATCAGCAATCTAAAATTCTGAATAAGGGCAGACCAAAACTTGTCTGAGGAGCAAAAATTTGCAACATCACAACTACTGCTGAAATGGAACACCTCAAATACTTGTTTATTTTCCACTTACAGTGTTGCTTTTTCGTACTCAGCTGAAACTACTCCCTTGCTGATAGCCAAATCTGGAATCTCACATTTGAGCTCCTCCTTTCAGAATTGAAAGTCAAGTTCCCAATAATGGGAACCTCTGTAATCAAACCAGATTAGCGTTTCAACAATTTTTCACCCTGCCTCAAATGAGAAGAGAGAGAAGAAAGTCCAGCTCATTTATTGAAATGCAGAATACACCACTAGCTGCATTCTGATTTTAAGAGAGAGGGCTCCAATGTGGCTAAGAAAGCTGTATACACACATTGAGATTTACCAGCTGCACAAACCCCAAAAAGCACTTAAAATGTGTTTCTAAATAATAAAAGATATATTCCAAAAGAGCTAAAACAAGGCACCCATGTAAGCCAACCTCCAGATTGCTTTGTCTAATTGAGAGTTACTATTGTTACCAACTTGGCAGGTTAAACCAACAACAAAGCCCCAAAAACAACTGCCAGACTAACCCACCCTCCCCTGATACTGAGGTCACAATGTAGAACAAAGTGTCCAGGAGCTTCAGAAGATGTAGAATATATAAACCCAGTCTAAGTACAGGAGTTGGGTAACACAAATGACACGAATAAATATATTTACACACTTTAAATTTAATGTACATTGAATGTACAAACAATGATATCCATCACCATCCCATCTTAATATTAATTTTAAAAAATAGTCTATCCTTCCTAAGGAACTCTGCCCATAAAGTATTTGCAAACCAGTACACTAACAGAAATGGATGTCCATCTTCTTACATTGCTGGTAGGGGATTCCTACATGCTACCTGAAGTGGTAAAACTCCAAGGTTTCCTTACCTTGGCATACAAGTCACATTATTGCAGGATAATTCTAAAAAAGTTTTATAATCAATAGGCTCTACCAAAGCATCTCAGCACAACAGATGTTCAAAATGTTTTCCATGTCATTTTGGATAATCAGAATGTGTAAGAAAAAACAAACCCCCAAACCATTAAAAAGAGCATTGCAACTCAGTAAGCTTTGAGCTGCTAAAACGGCAACCAATGACAAAACTTAACTATAATGCTTAAATATATCAACTAAGAAATTTGATAGGATGACCAATCACAGAATGACTAGGTTGGAAGAGACCTTCAAGATCATCAAGTCCAACCCATGCCCTAACACCTCAACTAAGCCATGGCACTGAGTGCCACATCAAGTCATTTTTTGAACACATCCAGGGATGGCGACTCCACTACCTCCCCGGGCAGACCATTCCAATACCTTATCACTCTTTCTGTAAAAAACTTCTTCCTAATATCCAACTTGTATTTCCCTTGACACAGTTTGAGACTGTGCCCTCTCGTTCTGTTAGTTGTTGCCTGGAAAAAGAGGCTGACCCCCACCTGACTACAACCACCTTTCAGGAAGTTGTAGAGAGCAATAAGGAGTCTCCTTTTTTCCAGGCTAAACAACCCTAGCTCCCTCAGCCGTTCCTCATAAGGCTTGTGTTCCAAGCCCTCAGCAGCCTTGTTGCCCTTCTCTGGACGCGCTCAAGCATCTCAACATCCTTCCTAAACTGAGGGGCCCAGAATTGGACACAGTACTCAAGATGCAGCCTCACCAGTGTCGAGTACAGGGGAAGAACAACCTCCCTGCTCCTGCTACCCACACTGTTCCTAATACAGGCCAGGATGCTGCTGGTCTTCTTGGCCACCAGAGCACACTGCTGGCTCATGTTCAGCCAACTATCAACCAGTACCCCCAGGTCCTTTTCTGCCTGGGTGCTGTATACAGAATCCATGCAAATACTCAACATTTAAAATTAGTTTCCAGAGTTCTACAGATCTCCAAATACAGAAGGTTAATTATTTCCTAATAAATGAATGTTTCCTCTGCAGAAATCCAAAAGCTTCTTCCGACAGCCCTACAATAGGAATAACTCAAATCCTTTGCTAAGGAGATGAGTTTAAGCATTTTCATACAAACTGCTCTCACTAGCACATTAAGAAATCATAAGCCATCAGAATTTCTAAGGGCTGCCAAGTACAGAAATTAGCAGAACTTGTGACACAGTCCATCCAAGTCAAGAGCCACACTCCAGACAAAAAGACATGTAAGACGTTTTAGTAGGTAGCTAGCTTGGATTGGCAGATAGCCAGAAGGGCATTAGCAATAACTGCACTGCAGAACGTGTATGGGCTGAGCAGCCGTAGATCTGGAGAGTTTAGCTTAAATGCAGCACCCCACAAACACACTGGGCAGGGCTATCCCGGCAGGGCTCCCCAGGACACAGCCAGGCTGCCTCGAGCAGGCCTCGTGCTGAGCAAGGCCACGAGCTCTGCACTGTCAGAGGCCCCTCTTATCAGCAGCAGCCTGGGCACCTCCACGCCGAGCTCCCAGGTCATCGTGCTGCTGCAATTCCAAGACCTCTGTCCTTCAGTCATAAATGGGCACTTCAAGAATAAAGAGGCAGCAGAAATAGTGAGTGTCTTACTTAAGTGGGTGTCTTACTTACTTGCTATGGCTACGCCATAGCAAACCAGCAGTGAAGCAACTCTGAAGATACAGACCACCCACCCCTGCCCACCTACCCAGCATAAACCTCCAAACAAATCCGTCTAGATAAAATAGCAACACTCTAATGTACAGGATTTTGAAAAAAATATAGATTTAACAGGTAACAGCAGTTTAAATAGCTGCTTTAAAAGATAACAGCTGCTTAAAAAGATAATAAGCAAAAGGAACACTTAAAAATTGTATAATAAAGTTATAGTACCCGTACACATACATGGATTAAGACCAACTGCAACTCTAAAACTGTAACAGAGAAGCGGCTGTTTCACAGGTGGGAATGCCTTGAGTTACTGCAGCTACGCTCAGCCGCCACTTACGAGTTTCTACCTTCTAAAATTACCCGGCTGACGACGGGAAGGCGCCTCCAAGACAGCAGTAGGGAACGGCTGTCTCGCTTACGGCCCCAGTGCCCCCGTTTTCACGGGAAAAGAGATGAAGGCAGAAGCTGGGATACGTGCCCGGCCGCTGCCTTTCCCCCAGGCACCCATGGCTGGCCACGGACAGAGCCCGGACACCGCCCCGGTGCTGTGGACAGCGGGGGCTGGGTCCGGAAGGCCCAGAACTGCTCCCGCGGAACTCCGGCGGACTGAGGGCCTTGCCCGGCCCGCGCTGCCGCACGACAGGCCGCCGCCCATCCCCGCGGTTGGCAAGTCCCAGTGCCTCCTCCTTCTCCGCCGAGACTGGGCCGGGGGCCCCTCCGCGTCACGAGAAACCGCCGCGGGTCGCGGTCCCGCTTACAGAGCACAGGCAGCGCAAGCACTCACCGGGAGCGCGGCGCGGGGCCCGCGGGCGGAGCCGTGCCCAGCCCAGCCCGCCGGGGCGAGGCCGCCCAGCGAGACGCCGCTGGAAGCGCGAGGAGTCGCGGCCGCCGCCGACCAGGGAAACGTCAGCACTGGCCGTCGCCCCACAGGCGCCCGTTAGCTTCCGTTTCCGGGACGCGCGCGGACCCGCGGCGGCGTTAAGGTGGCTCCGAGGAAACGTCCCGTTCGCACCCGGCGCGGCATCGGCGGGAATAGGGCCACGCCACCTTAAGGCCGGGCGAGAGGCGCGGCCGCGGGCGGGGTCAGGCAGGACGGAGCTCCTCCCCAGCGGCCATGCCATAAGCGGGGGGCGGGGCC
>VZRF01014875.1:304520-359225 GCA_013396875.1 Vireo altiloquus
CGGGGTAGCGGCGGGAGCCGGCCGGACGGCTCAGCCGGGCTGCGGCGCTCGGGGAGGCTGGAGCAGAGCGCGGGCGGTGGTGCCCGCCCTGCCCGGCTCCGATCGGGGCTGGCCGGGCCGCGCTCGCCCCCTGCGGCGAGGCCTGCGGTGCCGGTGCCGTGTCAGGGCCGGCGGGGTCGCGGGGCTGCGGGGTGACCCTCAAAGCCCGCGGCGGCGCAGGTCGTGCGGAGCCACCCTGCTCCTGCCGCACCGAGAGGTCTTTGGGTATTAGCCTTGTCTTGTTCAACTTCACACGAGTTTACAGCAGTCTTTCAGGAGTTTGGAAATAGCGTTTTGAGCTAATTTACAAACGCTACTTTCCCCACTTGATGTCACCTTAAGTTAACATATCTTTCTGTGTACTCCCTTGTTTATGCCTGGATATAATTTCATCAGCGTGCTGCAATCAAGCATTTTGTGGCAGATGAAGAAAGGAAATACGGGTCAGTGCAGAAGCTGTTAATTTGCAACCGAATGCAAAGGATGACACGGGAAAACCTCAATATAGGCAGTGCATTACAGCTGTAAGCACGTAGTGCCGGGCTGAATAAAGTCTAAACACTGCTTAGTCGCAGGATATGTGTGCAGTTTGTCATTGCAGATAGGAATCTGGAAGACCCCTCCAATCTTGTGATCCAGTCCCAAGCATCCAGTATGTGTGTGTCCTGTTTATTAATGATTGTGTCCCGAGATGGTAAACCTACCCTGATGATCATGTGCTAGGAGAAATTCCTGATACGATACAGTACTTCCCCAAGTCATGCCCTGCTGTGCTCTTTTTATGCTTCCTGTTTGGGTCTTTGTTCCAGCACTTCCACTTTAGGGTGAAAACAACTTCATAAGCCAACACACAGGGACTGTGGCTCAAAGACCAGCTTTTACGCCAAGAAGTTGTCCAACTGTCCAGGTACTTGGAACTGCAAACTCACTGTTGCCCGGTGGTTTGCGGCTCCTACAGTCACTCAGATGGAGCAGGACAGATCCTTCTCAGATGGAACAGGCCCTCTGCTGGATATATGGGAGGAGAATCAGCTGGGAACAGCATTTACTGTCCGTGACAGGCATGCAGCCCTCCCACCCAAACGGGTACTTTCTTAGGAGAGACATTGCCAAATGTTGCAGAGCATCTGGGAGTCAGCTGTCATGACTAGAGCAGAGACAGGAGAATCCTAGAACTCGAAGGCTGGATTTTGATGGAAGTAGTTAGTGTTAATTGCAGTTAAACATTCTTATTTTCTCTGTGTATGTATGTATACATGTGTGTGTATATATATCTACATATGCATATGTCTGCATGTGTGTATAGACATAATGGTAGAGCAATCTGCTGTAAGCACTTCATCTTTCCATTTCTGAGGTCTTGTCTGGACATGGTAGCATGCTCTACTTGCTAAACTGTGCTTGGGTTACTGTAAATAATCTTGTTAGAAGTGGTTTTATTCTATCCAATGTGCTCTAATATAAAAATTTCATTGAATTTCATATACAATCATTCATATTGCTTATTCACTTAACATAAATCATCACAGCTCCTGTACACTATATTAGCTCGTATGGTGTGCATGCATGGTTCTCTCAGCTTCCTGACTCCTTTACAGATACAGTAAAGCACATGGGAACTTACTAGTGAAACTTGAAAATTCAGTTAGGAAACTAATACCTACTGTTTTCTCCATTTTGATTCTATGATTGTGTTTTACTTCTCCATTTTGATTCTATGATTGTGTTTTACTTCTGCCATAGGAATTTTTAGCCGACAGCATAGTTTATGTAGACCCCAAAATCCTTTGTCAATGAACACAGTTATGTTTTATGTAACAACTTCCAAAACTTACCATAGATGGTTTCTGTGAAAGATAATGTGCTATGGTTCCTAGCCTTTGTTAGATTATGATCTCTCAAATATTTTTTCTCAATTTTAATGATCCGGTTCTTTGCCTAGTTCTTTCAGTGGAAGGACACATTCTTGCCTCATATTTGCTCTTCATAATTAAGATACAACCTAAAGTGTAGATTAGGTTCCAAATTTTGAACTACTTCGTGTGTGGTACATCTGAGCAATCTGTGTCCTTCTATTTTTATACTGTTTGCATCAATAGTGATTGCTGTTGCTTCGCTATGTGCATCATCTTTAAACATAATTAGCTTTACAGTTGCCGTTCAATGGCTTTTCGGCTCATATGCTGCAGATCAGAGAACAGAGTGGACAGGGCAGTCAGAATCAAGCAGCTGAAGTAATGAATATAATTTCACCTCTGTAGTCTCCTTGTCAGGCCATCTTCAGAATCTCTTTTGATTTAGGATTCTTTGTTTACAGGCTTGTGCTCTGATAATATTTTATGCTAATTTTCTCTTTCGAAAAAATGCTCATTGTTAATATCCTGGCTGGATGCTATTATTTAATATTCTCAGAAATCAAGTTGCACTTTAGGCATCTGCATCTTTGGCATTTGCTTACACTTTGTGATTGTATTTTGTCAAGTGCTGATGCAGTATAGAACTATAAGCAACCATATTTGTTCCCAGGTGTGTCATTTATAATGTGTGACTTAGTTTAATCTTATTTCCCTGATTGCCACATTTGTAGAGAAATTTAGAGCCTATAGAATTTGGTCTCATGCTAATTCCTGTAGAAGTTAGCAGTTTCTGAATCTGTTGCTTATGGTATTTTAAGGAAAACTATTAATGTTTGCCCAATTCTTGTGCTCTCTTGAGGTGCTGCAGTCTCCCTCTCTAACATAGATATATGTTTACATGGTAAAGGAGTGGGAATTAGGAAGCTTTATGCCTATGTGTAAAAACTTTTCGTTGTTAAACAATCAAGGTATGTTTCATTGCCTCTTTGGGTCATTAACCTGTTCCTGTTTCTCTAATCTCCTATGTCTGAATGGCTGTGTCCTGCTTTATCTCTAGCTTTCACCCTGATGAGTACAGGACTGGAGTACAAGATCAGTATCTCTCCCTTACTGGCTTTATTTTCTTGCAGCATTGAACAGTAAGGGAGGAGAGGCATTTGTCCTGCAGGTCACATTCTGTTGCTGTTGAATTTGGGGACGGCAAAAAATAGCAGCATATACTTCAGATGAAAAAACCATTTATTAAGAAAATTTTGCCCTTTATATATCCAGGGTCGCTAGAGCAGGGCACAATTATTGGTTCTTAGGTGAACATCTCTTTAGCATCATTGATTAGTTACATCAATGCCTAAAAATAGCAATTTGGAATAACAAGATGTAAAAACACCACCTGAAAAATATAGTTTACAAAAACACATTAGATGGTTTACATAAATTTCTCCTGGTTCTCAGCTCCGTTTGTGAGAAAGCAACTTCTCACAAACAGGGCCGGGAGCTGGAATATTTCTCTCTGATCAAACTTGTCAGTGTCTACAACATTCCTTTTTGCAGTTTCCTCAGAGATGCAAATATTTTGTGTGATATCCCCAGCACAGCACTCTTGACGATGCTTCTCTTTGTATTGTTTCTCTGAGCTGCTTCTGTGGCTGCATACTGGCAGTAACTTTTACTGTGGCTTTTTTTTTCCCCCTCAGAATTGTTGTATTTGAATAATTATACTGCCCATTTTAATACCTAGATAGTCCTGTGATAATTAATGCTAGTTGGACTGAGGATAGTGAGGAGCTGGTAGAGGTTTCTGCTGCTGTACCCTGAATACAGCTAGGGAATATGGTGTTCTCTCTTTGCAGAGAGAAGACTGTTTTATGGGAGATGTAAAAAGTTACCAGATCTCTGTGCATTGCAGAAATAAAAACCTAGTCTTTGGTGATACAGACGTATGAAAGAAACAAACCTGATGAACAAAAGAAAAAATAGTAGTAGGGATGGGGACATAATATTCTGAATGAAAACTGGGATGGGATAAGATAAATGGAAACAAAAACAGTATCCCCACAGACAAACTGTTTTTCTGTGGTGTGTCAGTTCCCCACCTTTTCCTCCTGTACCCTACTCCTTTTTCTGTCAAGATGTTGAGCTTATAGTTTTAACTCCAGCTGAGGAGAACTGGGCATGATTCCAGTGTTAGCTGTAGTCCTTCTTTATTCCTTCTTCACTCCTCTCTCTGAATTAAAATGTACATGCATCCTTAAAGTCTTGCATAAAGTGGCTGACCTTTAGGGTTAGTGTTGTTGCAAAGGCAGCCTTATTTATTACTTTAACTTTGTTGGTGTTTTCTGACTCACACACTGAATGCATGAAGTGTTACTGAGAAACTTCCATGGAAGAGACAAATTGATTTATAGTAAAGCAAGTTATCTTACCTAAAGTAAAGCCTTACATATTTTGAACTGAGAGAACATTGAACATATTGTCACTCCAATGATTTCTGACTAACCTTCCTTAGTAATTACAGGAATGTAAGTGAATGCGAGATTCTATTCAGTTTTTCTTTGTATGAATGTGGGGATTTTTTGCATTGAGAATTTTAGAAATTCCAAATCTTTATGTGTGATGGAAGAAGACATTACTGTTTTAAAGCAGCTGCTTAGCAACACTGCTTGGCTGTTTCACAATCAGCCAGCTCTTCCCACACACTGCAGTGAAATGTACGTCATTTCACGGTGACTTGCATTCCAGCTTTTCTTTTGAGTTACTCTTAGATCTTAAAGAAAATGAAATAATAAGAGTTGGAAAAAAGAACAGGAACTTTTGGTGTCTTAACTTTTTTATAATAGGATGATTAATGCTTTAATATCCTCTTGCAATAACCATGTTCCAGAAGTTCCGGCTGAGAAAACCTGGGTGAAGCCCAAGAGCTAATTCAAACCACTTGGGGAAACTCCCCTGATGATTCCCCTTGGTTCCGTCCAGCATTTGATGTATAGCTGGGTCATATCCCCACTTGAACCTCCACTGCTGAGACTTCTAAGATTTTCAGTAGCAGAAAAGGTTGCGTTTGGTAAGAATGAATGCTGGAGGAGATAACCAGTGAAAGAATTGACCAAGCTCTGTATTTACATGAACAGGATAACAGGAATCAGGGGAAGTAAATAGAAGAATCTGTGTCTTGAGTTTGAGATTGTAGTCACCAAACCACTCTACCTCCTGGCAACTACTGAACACTTTTACTGTACTTAGCACTTAAATGCAGATTACAAAGCCTGTCTCTCAGTTACTGTCAGTGAAGCACAGATAAGGTGATAAGACCCTTTATGCTTCTTGAGTTCTGTCATGGGGTCTAAGATTGAAATATTTTTCCGTCAAGGCTGAAACTTACTGTTCTGATACTAACTTCTAAATTTTTTTCAGTTCATGTAACAGTGTAATAAAACACTCCTACAAACCTTTTCTAATCTATGCATTGCCTTAGAAACTTTTAAATATGATGCTAAAATTTCAAAGTGATATACTGGCCTGAATTGGCTGATCGTTCCTACAGTACTCAAAATACCCAATATCAAGAGAATTGTTCAAAATAATAATTGAACAATAATCATTGCAAATCTCATTTAAAATCTTCTAATTTAAGAATAAGAAACATATAATTGAGTACAAATTAATTTTTTTTTCTTGTGGATTCACTTGTACTGGGAGCAAACCAGCTTTTTAAGAGGTTGGTGCACAATTTAGTCTTCTGACCTGAAAGTTGAGGGTAGTCAGTGCTGTAAATTCAGGCTTTTAACAGGCAGTGAGGGAGGAGTATCTGATAAAATTAACCTAACTGATTACGGAGGATGTGCTGCTTTAGTACAGTGTTCTGCATACAGAGAAGAAACTTCTCATCAGACTCTTAGGAGCAGACCAAGTGTGTCCAGCATTTTCTATTGTGTACTTTATTACCTAGGCATCAGCATGTGTGCTTGATTCTTTTAACGGAATGGAACTAAAGTGGAATGGGTATCTTTAAAAAGGATGAAAATGTGGGTTTCTGCAGTGGGGCAAGTATGGTATGTGTTTTTGTGCATGTGCATGTGAAAAAGCAATTTAGTACAAGGTTTTATATCCAGACTTGTAGAAGTGATTTATGCAAGTAAAATATCCTTTCAGAAGAGATAAAAATAACATTGCATTTTTCCACATTAACTGGAGTGGATTTATTTGTTAAAATTATACCAAAAATCTTTTCCACTATTCTGTTTGATAAACTAAAATGGGATGTTACCTATAATTTGATGAATCATCAACTTTGGGAATTGGCATTAATTTCCTTTGTTGTGACAAGTGATACTGGTGTGAGAGAGGTCTCAAGAGTACCAAGTACTTCTAAGTTGTTAGTCATTGAAACTTAATAGTGGTGGGGAAAACTAGTAGTTGCAAAACAGGTATGTGACTTAACCTTGTTTAAAACTTAAAGCTTCTTTCAATTAATCAACGTGAAAGACTTAAACTAATAAAATAAGCTCTGGTTATATTTGGAAAAAGCCTGTTACTTTCTACTAATAGCCATGTATGCTTCAGGATAGAAATAATGTTTAGAGTTCCTGAGGTACTTGATATACCGAAATCTCATATTGCTTCTCAAATAGTTTAGGCAAAAAGGGCGATACTAAAGTTTTAGGGATGTGGTACTTCCTCCTTGACTGAGTTGTCCAGTGTTATGAAAACATGCTGAATTACTACATTAACCTCGTATTAAGTAACATGGCTGTTAATATTTTCTTTTCTGTGAGTCGGAGAATATATCCAGAAGACCATAAGGTGCTTGCTGTTATGGTTGCCTTTGCTAAATGCTCTTCTTTCCACATGACATACATCTTCTGTTGTCATTTGGAAATCGCACACTGCTTGTCTTCACTCCTGTGTTTTGCAGTGCCCAGGTGTTCAGATGTTGGTATAGCGGTGCTCTCTCTCTGGTGTGAGGCTTTGTGATGTTTTCTTAGCTTGTGTAGAAAGGCTGACTAGCACAAGGGTGATAATGAGGCTTTTTGCAATGTGTTAATTAAATTTTATAAATGCATGTTGAGTAAATCCAGTGGAACCGGTTTTTGAAGTAAAATACAAACACTACACACTCAGACTTCCTCCATAAACAAATGATTGTGATTCATCTTGCAGTGTTTCATGAACTGCACGTTTCTTTCCTGGTTAGTTGTCTGTTCAATGAACACAGGTTGGCTTGCACACTCTCCGTTTCGTGTTATATATATTTCATGTATATAAAAGGTACGAAAATGATATATAAAATAGTTTTCTATTTTTGTTTCTTCTTTGAAGATCCCTCGTAAGGTGATACTGAGATTCTCAAGAGCGAACAATTTGTTAAACACAAGGGTGGAGTTGATAAAACTATACCAGCAGAGATGCATATTTTCATATTTGGCACTGGTGTTTCCTACTTGATGGCAATCTACAAGTATTTACATACTGCAGAAGTAAATGAGTTATTGTGGTAGCTGTTGCTGTTTCTTGCTTTGACAGGAATGAGTCGACTCTCCATGTCAGAGTTCAGTCATAGACTATACACGCAGGTGTGAAGTGTTGCACGCACAGCTTCTGCTGCAGCTGCCAATTTGCCGTCTCAGATGGAGTCTGTTCAGATGTCCTTCTCCTTTTTTGCTCCTGCTTATTATGTTTTAGAGCATTAACTGATAGTTGGAAAGGCACATTTGCATTTGTCATTTATTTTTCGGTGTCAGTGTTTCAACAGCTTTTTCCTTGAGCTGCATATATATTGTCCTTAGGATCTGTTTTGTACAGAGCACACTGGAACCTGTGTGTGTCATACTTTATTTTGCAAGAAGAGATCTGAGGGCCCCATGCAAGATGGTCAGTGTTGTGACAGGTACCATACAGATAGAACTCAAGGCAGGGAAGGGATATTCTGGATTAGAGGAAGATGGATGTGCTACCTGTTGCCCACTGAAGGTTTGTGTTTCTCTACTGTGGAGCTGGAACACTGAAGAGTCTGGAGGGCTGTCAGTCGCTCCTGTTGGCTAGGAAAGGTCACCCAGGCCATGAGGGAGCAGCTCCTATTGACGCACTAGATCTGGGAAGAAGAGAGCTGAAGTTCTGTATTTGCAGTGTGATATGGCTAGCATGGTGGTCTAGGAACACTTCCTGCGTTTCATTAAATGCTATATATGAATTCGATACTCTTAACAGGCACTATAACAGCTGGATGAGCTCTCTTGCATAGTAATAGTATTGTTTTAAAGCAAATGCCAGATGTAGAGGCTTATTGCCCACAGGCACTGATCTGTTCAGCTGCTAATATCAGCTTTCTACTCTCTTATTCTGTCTGTAGCGCAGTTTTTCCCCTTGCTTCCTCAGATGTTATCCACCTCAGCAAACTGGCGCCTTGGCACTTTTGAGGGCATAGTCCCAATTAAGCTACAGTTAGACTTGCCCATGTTCCTTTCCCATAATATCTGGGTTTACTTCTGTGCTGTGTCACATCCACAGAAATCTTCCCTGAGCTGATCAGAAAAATCACTCACTGCTTCTGGGTTGTTCAAAACAAATCTGCAAATTGTTGGATGGACTGTGAGTTTAACAGGATGGGTGCTCATTAGAGGTTTCAAATTAAAATACTGACAAGCTGGAGCTGTTGCATTGCACCTGTTGTGTTGGTGTTGCTGCTGTTGCAGCTGCCGCCTCTATCCCTCGTGTGTTTCTTACTGCAAAGTCTGCATCTCTTCAGGAGCTGAAGTTCTGGAGAACGTAACTGTGAGCACTTTGGACCAGCGAATTGTCTTCCTGGAGTATAACAACTACCAATGGCAATGGTTCATCACGGCCTTGGAGCATTACTCCTATACATTTAATAAATTACAAACCAAATATATCTTAAGGGAATACAGATGATTTAAAGTTTCTGCTGCTTACTACTCAGCAGTAGTAAGGGGGATTCAGGATTATCTGTTTAAGTTAATTTTGGGATGTGTTGAAAGAAGCATTTACATTTGCACTGTTAAGAAGAGAGTATTTTGCACCAATAAATGATGGTTTATTTAATAATACCGTTCTCCCTACAGTGCTTAAGCAAAAAACATTTCAGGAGCATTTAATAGTTAAAAGGTTAGCAGGTTTCTGTTTCCTATACTATCCTTAAAATTTTTCACTCTTTCTAGCAATTCCTGTGATCCACAGGAAAGATGAAATATATTAACATAGAGAAACTTGTAGTGTATTCTGTAGATTTATTTTGAACCTGTTTGCTATCAAGCTTTTCTGTACTAATGTTGCCACCTGGAACAGCAATGCTAGCAAGCATTGCTTTTTTTAAAAACACTTGTAAAAGCTGTCAGATTTTCTTTTTGTGAGTGATGCATGTACACGTAAAAAGCATGCATCCTGCGTGTCACTGCCCAACATGTTGGCAGTCTAAATAAACAAGAAACAAACCAGAAGGGGTGGGGAAGAGAGGACATACATGTCTGTTTTTATAGGTGACTTAATAGATAGGTTTGGTGTATTTTTTCAGGATTAGATTAGTGGTTGCTTTTAGTTGTTGGTGGTTGTCTTTTACTGGTATGTAGCTTTGACCTGAAATGTGCCTTTGTTTAGATCCAGTTCAACATCCTCAAAGCAGTGAGATGTCTTGACAAAAAGGGATTTCATCTCGTCCTTCTTTTGAGGAAACCATAGCAGGAAAAGAGCAGAGTACAGGTATACAGCAGAACTTCTGCTGAATGCCAGTTAGGAACATCATACTCTCAAGGTGAAATTGAGGGGGTGTAAGCAGGATGTTGGCTGCAAGATGTGACAAGTCTGGTACATGCAAGTAAACCTTTAGCTGGAGTGTCTGGTTCTCAATACTGCAGGTCATAAAGGATGAGAGAGTCCAGAAGATCCAAAGGGAAGTGTTGAGAATGATCACAGTCTAGGAAAAAAAATCAGGAAAGGTCTGGATAGTCAAATCTTGTTTTTTCTTGGGAAGAAGACTGATGTGACACACGGTAAGTATTCAGGGAAGTAAATAGTTACTATATAATGGAGAGAAATAAGTAGTGGCAGAGGAAATCTAAATCAGTAATTAAGAAGAGTATTCCTTTCTAATATTAAGGGTAGTCAAACACTGGAATAGATGGCTAAGGGTGGTTGTAGTCTCCAGCATTAACAATCACTTTTTAAAAGAACAGTTTGGAGAAGTAATGACACTATTGATTGAGCCTTGGAAGAAGAAAGGATTTGTGACTTGACATGGTTTCCATCTCAATCTTTTTTCTAGATGTCTTTTTAAAAAATGTGCTAGAGTAATGCAGGAATATCCTGGAAAAATAGCAAAAATTTACAGTGTAGTTTTGCGAAAATGTATTCTTATCTTCCTTCCCGTTTGAAATATTTTGGTAGTTTAGGTAATGAAAAATGTGAGTTGAACTTTTGAACTGTGCATTATATCTGATTTTTTTGTAAGTTTATTAGAAAGATCATATGTATAAAAAGAAACTTGTATTAAAAAAACCCCTTCATTCAGGCAGCTGTTGAGTTTTGTAATTTCTCCAATAGTTCAAAAACATCTTTGATGTTTTTTATATCTTAAGCTGAAACAGTATCACTTTGGTGGCAGCCCAAACCATCATATGTGAGTTATAAATTTATGAATATGAAAATAATTTGAGATTTCAGAAAAACAGTGCATTTATTTTACATGGCAAGGTATTGTAATCCAAATCTTTCATTGGCTGGAAAAGATAACAAAGGCTGAAAAATGCATTTGAATAAAGAACTTTACCCATCTGTTGTTGTTTATGTCTTGCAACTGTACTGGTCATCACTTAGTCCACATGATCCACATATGATTGTTCAGGGGGTTTTGTTTGTCTTGATTTATAGATGACTTTGACGATCTTGTGGTGAGTAATAATGATGTTGTGCTCAGAAATATCGCTGAAGATTTGCGGAATCGTTTACCCATCGAGGCAATGTTTACTTCAGAACATCAAGCTGTTCAGAAAGTAAGCTAATTGTTATGATCTGCTTTTGCCGAACCACATCATTTATTCTGATTTCATTTTTAACAGTAGTTCATAATAGAGAATGAGCATGGATTGAAGTATAGGAAATCTGTTTGGTTCTCAGGTCTGTTGCGCTGTGTTTGCATGACTCCAAGAAAGTTGCTTCATCGTTTTTAATACACTGATCATAAGTTATTTGGCATAGCTTTCATTTTGTGTGGTATGGCACCTGTCACAGTGATTTTTTAATGCTAGCTCCATAATAGACTCTAACAGCTCCCTTAAAGGCAACAGGAACACAGGGTGAATGTTTTGCTGTTGCTGTAATGTGGGCAGCCCAGAGATGATATCCAGCTCTTTTCAGATTCTGATGGCTCAGAAAGAGGTGGGCTGTGAGTCTTGTGGGAGGGGAGTGCAGCTTTTCTACTTGAGCTGTCAGTATATGAGGAAAGTTAATGCATTTCCCAGAAAAGTGGTGTGTGGCTTTTCAATGGGAAAAGTGGATTGGGCACATTCAGCAAGCCTGGAAAAGGGAGGAAAGATGAGTAGGAAGATGAAGATTATACCCCTTGAAATGATGAGAAGGCAAGCATCCCAAGTGGTCTACTTTGGATTGAAAGTGACACCCATGTTAATCAGGGGTGCTTCTAGATAGAGATGTAAGGCATGATGATGGAAATAGTTGAGGCTGAGAAGCAAAATTTACTTTTCTCCTAAATTTAAGTTACATTCTCCTAATTAAAAGAAGAGGAAAAGCTTCATTTACTCTGTACCTTCTCTATAGCCAAGCAAGCACTAAGGAGACAGAATTCACATCGGGTCCCTACTCAGGTATCAAAACTAGCTTGCTTTTGTTTGTTGACTGCGACTTACTGGTTATTTCAGTGGAATTTGATGACCCAGTTTACATGTAGGGTTTCTGGTGTTTAAATTTTTTTTTTTCTTTTTTTTTTTTTGTAATTGTTGCATAGGGAAAAATGTGGATCTCAGGGATTTTGGGAAAGGTAGGATGGTGGGACAGTTAACTTGTGACAGTGTAAGTGAAATTAAGAGACTTGGTTATGCCTTTCTAAGGTTTTGTTCCTCTTCTCAGATACACCAGCATCCATTGCCCATGATTCATGTTGATGCATTCCTTTATGATGATGATGTTGTTGATTCATTGTGTGAGGAGGGGAAAATGAGTAGGAGCTACTGCACAGAGTGTGGCTCATACAAAACTGCATCTTTAGGTAAGTGTTCTTTTGGGAACAAGAGAAACAAATTAAGTTTAACTAAACTGGTTTGTGCAGTGACTCAGCTGGACAAGGCATCATCTGATGGAGGGAGCTGATGGAGGACTTTGTCCAGACTGGTGCAATATACAGGCCAGAATTATTTCCCATAACCAGTGGAAGGAGCCTCCTACACATGTAAGTTGAATTAATTTGCAGTGTTATGAGTGACAGTTGTTGCTCACAAAACCTGGACAGGTAAGAGGCAGGCTGTGTACCACTGGAGAAGAAGATGCAAGAGGAAGACAATACTGTAGGAGTCCATGCAGTGTCCTCAGTCTCCTCTCATGCTGAAAAATAGTAGAAGACACCATCTGTCTTAAAGATTGTGTGTGGTGTGGTGCAGATCAGTGCTGTTGCCAGTATAGCACAGCCATTGAGTGAATGGTTTATATGGAGAACATTCCATTCATTGAAACCTTGGAGTTGAAATTAAAGCTATTAATGTGTCTGCCCATAAAAAGTTTTGCACAAATTGTGTTGAGCCTTGGGTACCACAGTTCCTTTTTCACTTAAACAGTTCCAAGTTACTTTGTTTTGTATTCTTTAATATATGTTACTGTGCAGAAGAAGGTAATTCAGTTTCATGAAGGATTTCAAAATTCTCCACATAAGGCAAAGAATCCCCAGACTTGCAAGAGACTGCTTGGCAGATTACCTCTGATCTGCAAACCCTGGTGTTCCAGGGTGCCCAGCACTAGTGCAGGCAGGAAACCATACAAGTTTTCAGTGAAGATAATTCTTCAGGTTACTATTTCAGTGGTTAATTACACAGTAGTTAGTACTGCCCACCCAACACCTTTGTTTTGTTCTTATTTCCCAGAGTTTATTTCGCATTCCTTTTCCCTCATGGAACTGAAGTTTCTTTATCAACATGTACTGCCTGACCTGACAGGAAAGGTAGTGGTTGACGTTGGCTCCAGGCTTGGTGCAGTGCTATTTGCGGTAACTTCCAGCACAGGAATTCATATTTTATTACTGTGACAAACATTTTCCCTCTTTTCTGACTGCCTGCTCTCGTTACTCAATCTTGGATGGGTCATTCTGAGAGGCACCTCTGATCTGACTCTCTGAATAGTGTAAGGTGCTGTTAGCAATTTCACTTCTTCCTCTGTTCCTCACAAGAGGGAATACAAATGATCTTGCTTAGGGAGAGGAAAACTCTGTTGTCCAACAGAGTAGCATATTGCTGTCACACATGCTGCTCTTTTACTCGTTCCTGCTTTTTCTTTCATAAGTGAGTTTGTCCTCTTATGTCTTGACCATGCCTATATATAGATTAGTTATGTTAAATTCCTTTATGAAGCTGACAAACTGTTAAATTATACAAAGGAAGACTTTGATATGAATTTGTCTCCAAAAACATATTGTCCTGCTCTGCGTTCTAAAATGCACATAAAATACTTCATCGAGAAACTTGAGTGCAATTTTGATTGCTTTTGGCATGGCTGGTGCAACATATGGCCAACAGCAATGCAAAACACACATTACTATTTTCTTTAAAAAGTCAATGGCTGTTTAGGGCTCAATCTTGGAAACACTTGAGCATGTGATTTTACTCATTTGAATAGTCTAATTTTGGGATTACTCAAATAAGGAAAGTTACTCCCATTTGTAAATATTTGCAGCATTGGGTCCTTAAATGGTAACACTTTTGCTAGTCTGAATTTGTTTTGAAGTATTTAAATGCTTGTATTATTATGGTAGAAGATACTCTCAAAGCACTCTTTCAAAAAAGAGTTCTGCTTTGTAACATGTTCTTGCCTTGGAGGAGGGGTGACTTCACTTTCACAGGTTGCTTTTCTACTCTCTGAATAGTTTCAGAAAACCTTAATAATGAAGTTATAATACATATGTATCTCAAATATTCTGTATCTTCAGCGTTGTTTGCCTTTGCCATTGTTGGCAAAGTGTAACTGAGCTCAATGGAGACAGTGGCGCTTAAAGCAGTATCTTTGTTAGGGCCCTGTTAGCGTCAGCTTTTTTTTCTCTGACGTTTCCAACAGCTTCCCAAAATCTTAGTCCAAAATGGAACTATTTTTTGGGCTTAATATTAAGCCATAATTTAGCTCTTTTTTTTGCACATACACCTGTATGAAGTATCTGAAAATGTCAGCAATACAATAACTTAGAGGTGCTGATAAAGACTTTGTATCAAAATATCCAACTATATTACTGGTACATTGTCTTCCATTTTCACTTACTTTGACTATGTTATGTCTCATGTTTTTGTTCTTTTCTCTTGATATTTTCTTCAATTCTCCCAAGAAACAGAAATTACATGTAGAGTCTTTTCCCTTCACACTATTTCTGTAACTTGTTTTGTACACCTTTTTTCTTTCTTAGACTATTTTCCATCTGTTTTGCAATTGAGATGAACTTGGAGCTTTCCTTTTCTTGTTATTTTGACGTGTCATTTTGGATCTCTTACTAAAATTCATGAGACATAAGTGGAAATTGCCAAATCAGGGGCTTAGCTCTGAAAAATACGTCATGTCTACTGAAAGATATTTCTCAACTCTCTGTTTTAAAATGTTTTTTTAATCTTACTTGTGTTTTATTCTCTTAATTTTAAATGAAAATTTTGAACTTGTTTTAAAGGCATCACAGTTACTAAATTTCCTTTCTCTAATGTAGGGTTATCTTTATAGCTCAGCTTCCCAGCTGTATGGAGTGGAAATGAATGCAGACTTTTGCCGGTTGCAAGAAATTATGATTACTAAGTACGAGTTCATTGACAGAATAAAGGTAAGTAAAAATATATTTTAGTTTATGTATTTTTAACCACTGTGTACAAGGTATCTGGTTTAAGTGAGTGGCTGGTAAATCAGCATTCTGAGAAGTTTCTGCCTTTGTTTGTTTTGATCCTAAACAAAGTCTTTGCATTAGGTAAAAGATCTTATAGCAGAGAGGAAGAGGGAAATTATCAAAATACTGATCACTTAGCCTTTTTCCTGACTGGACTTACTCATTGGCTCACACAAAACAGATATATCTCAGCTGATTCTCCCAGTGAAATCAGACATTGTTGCCACTCACTTTTGTGAAACTGAGTGTATAAAGAATTTCTGTCACAAATACGAAAATAAATGCCTATGATTCACTTTTGTTAGCAGAAAGATGTTTGTAGGACTTGCAAATATGCACCTAGGAACACCTAAAGGACTTAGAATTATCAGTATTTCCTTTCATAGAATGTCAGTGTATATATACCTTCCACAAACAAAATGGGTTTCAAACAAAGTGCGATCATTATGGAAACCATTTCCCTAGTTTTATTGTGGGAATAGCTACTTATATTTTAAAGAGGAAAAAAATTTCCTTTCTGGACAATACCTGTTATTTTGGTAACAGCAAAAGTTAGTAAGTAGAATATTCTGGGTAGAATACTGGCTTTAATCCTGTGTTGTATGCATGTGCTCTTGAATGAAGTCACACAGACTGCTGAGTATAGTAACTTCTTGGGAATTAAGGTAACCCAATTTTAAACTAGAAAGAAAAATATTTAACACAGGGTAAGCAGTATCATTGGGTTGCTCAATTCAATTGCAGTTGCTGGCAGTTTATCCATAACCTTTGGGTTTTGTGTATGTTTTGTGTTCATAACACTTTATTGTGTTATGAAACTGAAAGTACAGTTAGGAACTCTGTCAAGTTAGTTCAGTGGAGCAGGAGACCTATAAGCATGCATTTCAGCCTTGTATATTTTTTTATTATAAGCTTTTATAGTTTTTCTTCACACCTTGTAATTCTGCTGAAATATTCATTTTGGAGCATAAAGATAAGATAATAGGTTTTCAAAGCAGTGCCCGAGGACTTAGCTATTTGAGTCTCATTAAATGCTAATTTAGTCATGTGACTCCTGTTATCACACTGCTTTGAACATTTCAATCTTAGATTTTTATTTCACCTCCAAATGAATCCTCTCTAGAGGTACATACCAGCTTGAAAAATTGTGAGAATCCAGTTGCTGGTCGTAATTCATGACACAAGTTTGAAAAACTTTAAAGAGACTCTTCTTAAATGGAGATTGTTCTTTTCAAGATACTCTGAATTTTTATTAGAATATGTTCCTAAAGGATAGCAAAGTGAAATGGTATTTTTAGTGGCTAAGTCTCTGAGTGAACCTTGTGTTTCTTTGGTCAACACTTGGTTTGTTAAAGTACATAGAAGGTTGCTCAGCATCTTTTGCCATTTCAGGAAACAGATAATTGGAGGAAAGTGAACAGTTCAACAGATCTTAGGAAACTTGAGACCTCAATTCAGAAATTGCCTGTAATCATGAAAGACTTGGTGTGTATTTCATTGGACAATAGGGCAGTTTTAAAATCAGTTGCTGCCTCCTCTGTTGTGCCAGCACACAGCCAAGCAGATCAGAGAACTGGTTCAGCTGAAACCAAACCCAGCAATACTGGGGTTTTGTTTAGAACAGTACCTGGGTCTGGCTCATTGTGCAGCTATACATGCTTATGTGATCCCAAATTCCCTAACAGGAATGAGAATGTGTTTGGGGAGAACGAGATGCTTAGGTCGCTTTGGTCAGTGTGGTTACCTACTCTGTAAACGCAGAGTAATTTTAGATCTAGTCTTAAGTATCATTCAAGTCAAGGAAACATCAACATACGTTCAAAGTTTTCTGGTAGTTTAAGCATCTTTCTGAATTGTGGCTTAGAATATTAGGACTGCCATTAGTATCCTATCCTGTGCTTGGGGTTATTCTTCCCCATATGCAGGACCCTGCATTTGCCTTTGCCAAATTTCAGGAGATTCCTCTCTGCTCATCCAACCTGAGGCCCTTCTGAAGGGCTGCACAGCTCTCTAGGGTATCAGCCACTCCTTTCAACTTCCTGTCATCAATGAACTTGCTGAGGAGGCATCTCCCCTTCATCCAGGTCATTAGTGGATAAGTTAAACAGTACTGGACCCAGTATTGAGCTTCAGGGGACACCAGTAGTGACAGGCCTCCAACTAGACTCTGTACCACTGTTTATGACCCTCTGGCCATTCAGCCAATTCTCATTCCACCTCACTGTGCACTCATCCAGTCCTCACACCCTGAGTTTGCCTGTGAGGATGTCGAGAGACAGTGTCGGGAGCCTTGCTGAAGTCAAAGTAGACAAAATCCACTGATCTCTCATCCATCCAGGCAGTTGGTTCATCATAGAAGTCAGTCAGGGTGGTCAAGCATGACTTACATTTAATGAATCCCTGCTGGCTACTACTTATCCCTTCAAAAGATATTCCAATTTACGTTTCTCATCAGATTTGGGATGCAAAATAATAGAATATCCTGAGTTGAAAAGGACCCACATGGATCATTGAGTCAGATTGATAGATTTCTCTGTCTTTAAGAGGAAATCAAACACATCAGAGTGTTAATGAGCATCCATATTCTCGTGTCTCACTTGTTTTGAAAAATGACATGATGTGCTAATATCCTTTTTGGTAGGTGAAGGTAGATGAAATCAAAACAGCTCCTCCTGTGCTGGCTGGAGAGGTAGTTGTTCAGTAAGATCCACCAGTGCTACTGAGCATCCTGCCTTTCCAGCATTCCCGGTCCCAGTATGCATTGTGAGAATTCAGCTGTCAAATCTGGGTCCTTAGTGTCTTTTCTAGCAATAATCCTTCAGTAATGCACTGACCCTGTGAGATGCCTTTTAATATCCTCAAAATAACTTCAGCTAGCTTCTTTCCTGAAATCACTGGACATTTGTGATAAAATATGGGTAAAATATAACAGCCAACACATGTATCATCTCCTCTTTTATGGCACACAGTTCTAAACCAAAATTCAGATGTACTTTATTTTACTTAACATAATGGATTGAATATTTTATTTAGAAGAGTTAAATCTGATTTTTGTTTTCATTTTTAAAAGGTTATTATGGTTATGTATGTCAGTTTTACCTCCTGTGGAGCCGGTGAAATGCCTGTTTTTGTGACTGGTTGAAAAGGGTGGTAGCAGGTGCTGTATTAGGCTGACAGGCTTCATGACTACTTGAAGGCTGTATTTGTTAATTTATGCCTTGGGAAATTTTTCTCCTTCAGGTGGTTCATGCAGACATCTGTACTCAGCCCTCACTTCTGCAGAAGGCTGATGTTGTTGTAATGAATAATGTCTTTGAATATTTTCTTGACAGACGGGAACAGGCCAGGTAAGCTCTGTGTCCAAACAAGTTACCTATTTCTTTGGCAATGTGTGCGTAAACTTGTGAATTATGGAAAACCTTAAGGTTGTGCTTTTTGAAGGCACATACATAATTTATATAAGGAAATTGTTTCAGACTGCCTCCTTTTATTGTTAGCACTTAACTGCTAAGGTGTTCTGGCAGTTGCTTATTGTTAAAGACACTAAACACTGCTGCTTTGTTTACCCAAAGCTTGGCTTGAATCCTTGCACTGATATGTTAAAATAATATCTTGCTGCTAAAGAATCTGAAATTACTGTATCAACATAAAACTTAATCTTCAGAAGTAAAATGGCTCACTGACTTGTAGATGTCAGAGCTTTAATATATATGGACTACAAAGCATGGTTATTAATGATAGCTCTAATAGATACTCGTAAGGATGTGGTAGCAAACAAACATGTGGCTAAGGTGCTCTTTCAGGTACAAGACACTCACAGATGAGCTTTTGCTAATCCAACAGCGTCCATTTAAAATGTAAATAACTTGGTCATCTGAAGTTTAGAACGGGCAGTCAAAAAGGAGTACCTGTGTCTCCACTTGGTCCCAGCCAAGTCTGACATACTGTACCGGTTTCAGCTAAGGCTTGCCCTGCTGCCCTGGATACCAGGTGGTAATGCCAACCAGAGAGGCACAGAGTGGATGAGTGAAGGATAGTGGATGTTTCAAAATGCCAAGAGATAACGTTTCCACACACATGGCTGAGAATGCATTTGATTCTGTCATAACTTGGGGATAGTGGTTTAGTGTTGCTTCAGTAGCATGAAGACAAATGACATATGAAGAATGCTGAAAATTAAATTCTTTTTAGTCTGAATTGCCATGCTGTGAGAAATGATCTTACTTGCAAAATCAAAAAAAAAGGAATGCTGGGGGCTATATTTAAATACTCTGATTACTAATGTCTTAAGAGAAGTACTTTGTCACGACTGTACATGAAGTGCGTATGTAAAGAGCAGCTTGTTGTGAAGCTTAATAGAAGACTGCATTTTGGGACTGGATTTTCTTCAAACCCAAAAATTTAAAGGGACCAAATGCCAAGGTTTAACCCTCGTTCAAAGTGAAAGTCTTGACAATACCAAATGATATGCATGTATGTATGAGAATTTAAAAGTTACAAAATCTAAGATTGTAAGGCCATATATTCCCTGTGCTTTTAATACAAAGCATGGTTTTATTCCTGCAGATAAATTTGCTTAGATACTAATAAAGCCTGATAAGCATGTATTGCAAGTCTTTAAGCTTAAAGTCTTGCCAATAAACTGCAAGTGTCAGATTCATTGTATATAAAATATGGGTGGTTTTTCCCCAAAAAACCTTTAAATATGTACCTTCGTGTACCTTTAAATATGTTTCAGAGCTTGGGAATTTATTGCCTGTAATGTAAGGAAAAGAGGGTCCCTATTAGTGACAGTTCCAAGTCTTCCAGAATCACTTTCAAAGCTCCAGGTAAGTTCCCTCAGCCAGTTTTAGCTGACGCACTAATTTTCTATCCAAGTGGCATTTCTGTAGTTGAAGTTAGCTGCTTGCCAGTATTGCAGTAAGGAAGGATATATCATTTTGTGCAGAAATTAAAAGGTGTAAGACTCTGGATTCTGTTTTGAGGTTGACCACCAACATATCTTCCTGTACTTCAATTGTCCTCATGTGAAAATGAAAATCCCAGCCTGTATCAGTAGGCTGCATGAATCATTGTATTATCATGTGTATTAATAAGCCAGTATGAGCTTTTGGAAGTACAGATTAGTGAGAGATGTGATCTCCCGACTAGCCAAGTGACTGCCATCAGGCATCTTGAGTCAGTTACATAGCTTTAAATTGCAGTTGGAAACAAACACAACAGTGCATCTTTGAACAGTGTAGAATGCTCTGTGCTGGTCCCTGAGTAGTAAGCGCTTCCAATGGGCCACACTGTGCTCTGTGTGTTCTATCATCAGTAGATCATGTATGTGATACCTAGTCAAATTATGTGGCCTAGCTTTAGTTAGGAAACAGAACACTGATCAGATGTGACAATGTTATGTATAAAGTGACTTGCTTGCCACAGTAGTTAGTTTTAGAGAAATTGAATCACTTGTTGCCTATATGCTAATGAGTGAAGTAGATCCTCAGCCCTAAGAGCAGCAGTGGTGTCATTTGAACTTTTCTTGGGGCAGGCTGTAGTCACACAGCAGCTGAGAAGCTCTTTGTAGCCTTAATATAATACTCCCTGGGTGTAAAACAAGAAAGTACCTGTGATTCTTCCATGGTACTATTAGCTGCTCCCTCAGCACATCTGTCAGAATGTCACCTTCTGATCAGGATGCTTGAGGCTTACACAAATGCATACAGAAAGGCAGCTGGAATATGCTAACAAAATATCTAGACTATTGACTGAGATAATTTTTAAAGTCACCTTTATTGTCTCCTATTTGAGTTAAAATGGCTTTTCCAGAAATTAATTTATCATTGCCATGCAATTTGGAATGACTCATCTCTCATATCTTGCCTTCTTAATGTTGTATTGACCTTGCAACTCCTGCTGTTTCTTAATATGGTGTTGATTTAAGGATCTGCTTTCATTGTTTCAGACAGATGTACAGCTCAGTCAGTGGGTTGAAGAGGTGCAGCTAAACTATGATGTGTATATGGAAAAGGATGTTGACAGAGAAGCACTCGAACAGATACATTTATACAAGATTCTCTAATACCTGGAAAAATTTACTAGTATCCTTATGATATATATTTTGGGCCTAAAATGAATTTGGATTGATTTGTGTGAATAAATCAGGTCAAACTTCATATCGTGATTAATTTGAGTCATGTATGTGGTTTTTAATTAAAAAGAGTCTTTTGAAACAGGTTTTCTTACGGAGGCATTTTTTCTCAACAGGGTATTTTGACTTTTAACTAGGAGATGTCCTCATCCTTATTTTTTGCAGCAATGTTAAAAAGAGTGTCTGCATAGTAATGCTAAAAGAATTTTTGGTCAGTAGCATTGTGTACTGCCAATGTTTGCTAAATATATCAAACCTAAGAATAGTGAATCCTTATTAATGTGAATGATAAGAATGCATTTAGCACAATGTTACTTAGAAGCTGTAGATTTGTTTCATTTTGGTATAAACCATTTATTATTATCAGTAATAATATTTATTATTAACAATATTGTCTTTGGTGTTCCTCCTATCGAATTTGTAGGTTTTCTTTCCAGGGTCTGCTTGATAACCAGATTATCTACTGGCATCTGTTATGAGAGAGGCAAGTTCATTCATTTAGTTAGTTCTCCTTAAGGTGGGTATCAATATAAAATACTGCAGGACACTGAGGAGCCATTGAGAATTAATACAGCAAGTCCGTGATGATGGAACTCTTTTCCACCTCCTGCATTTCTGCTGCGGATGGTAGGAAGTGTAAGAAGGGGTTAAGAAGCTGAAAATTCTGAACAGGTGTCACAGCTTAGCAGAAGCTTGGTGGTGGCGTAAAACACTGGAAATTCGTAACAGAGCCTCCTCAGAGAGAAAAGATCCACATACGCCCACCACATTTATATTTAGATTTTACGTTCTAAGGATGTAAAGCTTTTAGTCAGCTGAAGAATGTTTTGGGTTTTAGCAAACATTAACAATCCCAAGTGCAAAAGTATTAACTTCAGAAGTTTTGGACTAAGCGTGTTGTGAATTTTGAAGCGTTGTTAAAAAGTTTACTGTACAACTTATGTCTAGTATAAATGGGAAAACATTACATTGGATTTCAGTCTTCAAATGATGTACAGGTCAGTGACTTTGATAATACATGCTGTAAGCAAAAAGTATCAGTGACCTTTAGGCAGTCACCAACATAGTAAATAAATGGGACTGTAGAAAGGATAGTGAGTTTTAAGAAGTCGTACTTTCATGGCCTGTTCAGAGTGGAAGAGGATGTTTTAACTTGAGCGATACTGAACCACTGCTAAATACTGTGTTGAATCTATTCTTCATGCATTTAAAAATGAACAAAGATGGAAAGCTTTTCTTAAGACATTTATTTTATTAAAGTACAATAACTGAACTGTTGGTTACTTAGTTGTCAGAGAAACAAGCGCCCCTAGAAAGGAAGCCTAGGAGAGGCTAAGCAACAGGGTGGAGGGGTAATGCAAGGCTAATAGATCTCCATAAAATGGAGAAAAGAAATGCATGCGCAGTTCATAATGAGGAAATGAGCACTGTAGTAATCAGTACAGTGGAAGCTGTGACTGAATTGGAGTGTATAAATAGGCTGCTATAAATGGAAAACAGAATGGGTCATAAAAAGCTACTTCATAACCCTACTACCATGTGAGAAGAAAACACCATGTCAGAATGGTTTTTACTTTTTCCAGAGGTCCTGCAAGATATCCAGGATCAATTGTCAGGACTTAGGGCTCATGATACTGGGTATGATATGTGCCATGCACCTTGTTTTGGTAATATGGGAACTACAACTTTCAGTGCAGTTGTTTCCCCTCTTCATGCTGAGTCTTCAAATACTTTTTCTGGGTGTTGATCTCAGATGAAAAAAATTTCAATGGACTGGAGCAGATCACCAGCATATTTAATGACATCTGTATCCTCTGACTCTGAAAATAGCATGCACGCATCTGGAGCTCATATGCAACAGAGGGTGCAAAAGAGAAGCTCCCCCTGTCTTTTTTAGACATCAGGAGAAACTCAAGAGGTAAGTTCAAGCTGCTGAAATCTGTGTTTTCCTCTCCTGCCCTAATGGGTCCTTGGTTAAAACCTTCACATTGACACGTTCACTGAGAAAAGGTTTTAGTAATTCAGTTTGGTTTTATTGAACTCATACTAAGAAATACAACTCCTCTGTCCTTTTAGAAGCCTCTTCTTAACTTGATTTCATAGGGTCAGAGCTCTTAGGGCCATTGTTGAGGATGTTATGAGCTGCTTTACTCACCTGCTGAAAAGCCAGAAACAATAAGTGTATGAAAGAAGGTAGTAATTGTCACTTTTCCAGCTGGCCTCTTTTAGTCCTGTTACACATTCACACACACAAGGGTAGCAAAGGCAAAGTGTGATGTGGTTTGCAAAACCTCATGTGCAAGGTGGCAAATCAGTCCTCCCTGTGCACGCTCAGAAGACCTCAGACATCAGCTGAAATCCTTCTGAGAGTGCATATTGCCTCAGCTTGGGTTTTGCTTGTTCAGCTCGAGGAAGCTGCCAGAGTATATTCAGCATGTTGAGTCCTTGTTCTTGGTTGTGCTACTGCTGCATTGCATGGTATTTGGCCAATGATTGAACGTTTCCTTTGCGTCTACCAAGTGAAAATGAGAACAACAAATCCAAAATCAGAGCAAGGTTGGGAATTACTTGAATATCAGTTGCTTTGAGACTGTCGTATAAAAAAATGTTAAACAGCGGAGCTCTTCTTTGTAAAGTAACCTAATTTGAAAGACCTGAAAGGCAAAGAAAACACCAGTACCTCTCTGAGATACTTTCTGGCTCTTTCTTTCATCTGAAAGAAAGCACTGAAAAGGAAGCACAGATTAACCATAGTACAGTGTTGAAAATGCATAAATAATTGTTTCCTAGTGGTCTCAGTTTTTACACTGCCCTTGCTGTTTGATGGCCACTGGTGTTGGGAGGAAGGGAGAGGGGAGAAACAAACTCCCACTGGCACCCAGATTTTTGGGTCTGCATGCAGGGCAGCCCTTTGACAGCTGCTGCAGATGTCATGGTGGCTGCCACAAGCTGCCAGCTCTCGCTTCTCGCTGCCCCACACACCTCTGGGGCTGTATGGCTGGTGTGTGCTGTGACTGCCTGTGAAACACAGCTCTGTATGGCCTGACGGAGGTCCCAACCCCAGCTACAATAGCAGTACACTATGGTCATGAACAACTCACAAAATTCCACTTCTGTAGGCCTGAATTAGAAAAAATTAATGAGGGAGATGCACATCTGCAGTGCTTGTAATCACCCGGAGTTCCTGTCACACATGGAAAGCAACTCTGCTATTCCCCAGTAGCTTAACTTTCCATGCAGTACCTTGGTTTCTGCAGAAAGAGCTATCTGAAATTTAAACCCATCAAGAACTGCGTCTGTAGTAGTAAAAGAAGAAGGAATAAAAGACTTTCTGCATCTGCTGTAATAGCACAAAACTGTCAAGCTGTAAGAATGATAGATTCACTTTGCAGTCAGGAAATATTGCAAATATTTTTACTTGAGAATTTGTTTTCAAAAAGTCACCAAATGCCAAGTAAGGACAGCCTGGCTCTCGAAGGTGTCATTTTCCATGTGTCTTTTTTCACAGTAAGCCATACTGGAAGGGGCTAATGACCCAAGCTTGGGAAAACCTGACAGCGGAGCAAACTTGAAAAAAACCAAATCCAGCTCCTTCATTCCTCGCTATCTGTATCCTCCTCTCTTCCCTAGATTTCTCCTGTCTCTTGTCTTGTCTTCCCGCCGCCAGTGCCAGGACCAGCCTGTGCTGCAGCAGGAGCTGTGCCTGAGTGTGGCTGTAGCCTGCATGTTTCCTCTGTTACTGGAAGACAGTAATAGAAAATGTGACTGGTAGCTTCAGCTGAGCAACTTCTAGGGTTCGCTGCAGGCTGGAGTAACAACAGAAACATTTTTAAGGGGCTGCTTTGTACTCTCCAGGAATTCCTGGTGGGGATTCCAGTGAAAAGCTGTTCCATCTCATCTCTGAGGCCTCACAACAGACAGGCTCTGGCTGCCCCCTGCCCACCCTCGGTAAAGCAGGAGTTGACATGCACAATGCCAGTACTCTTTGCCAGCATTTTAACAAATGACCTCTCATATGCCCTTGGGCTGTCACAAGCCCTTTGCAGTAGAGGGGGTTGTATTTGTAGAAATAAGTGGGGGAAGAAGGCAGAGCTGCTTTTCCAACAAATGCCTGTTAAATGCTTTTTCTTGAAATGTCTATACTTCCATTCATTCATTATTTGAGAGCAGATTAATGTGGCACATTGTTTTGGGGAAGGAAGAGAGATGGAACATTATGTTTAAGTCCGTATGTTTTTTAAATTCCTGAAACTCAGTGCAGCTTGTATCTCTTTAAAAATTGATGTTTGTGTTGCCCTAGTGGTGAATCTTTTCTAACAGGAACAAGGTAGCAGTATACTTGAAGGCTTAGAACTGATCAACTCCAGAGTCCCTTGTAGCTTGTACCGTCAGAGTTCTCTGCATGAACATATGCTGGAGTCATTCCCCATCCAACAAAGAGATCTTAAAACCCCAAACCCAGAAGTTCACTATTCCTTGTAAGTCTTTTGTACTAAGCAAAAAAGACTTCCCCCCTTTTTTTCTGCTCCATGACCTGTGTGATGTCTCAGCTCCTGCTGCAATTGTGGTACTCCTTTACCTGGAGACCCTATCTTGGGGATTTTTGCATTCATGCTTCTCTGGAGACTCCTCTACTTCCACTTGATGGGACAGAAGGAGAGGAAAACAGTTTTCATTCTTCATCACAGGGTGCATCAGAGCCCCAGGTTCTTCCTGATCTGCCCCTCTCTCTGTGAAAATGGCCATGAGGACTTACTTTCCATCACCTGGCTCAAGCCCCACCAAACACCTATCCAGCAGGTTGTGTGTCTTTGCTCAGCTGTGCTTCCTCAGGTTTACCCAAGCAGGAAAGGCAGCCAGAACTGTCAGCCTGAGTTGGAAATAGCAAGGATGGGGAAAGTTGGTAAACAATTTCATGCCAAAATTTGAAGCACAATAATTTACCAGAATTGGTAGTAGCCTCAATAGAGATCAGGCCCCAGTTGTCTGCAGTATTGTGTGAGCATATGTATTGTATATGTGTGTGTTATATATCCACCCACATAATGAGACTCTGCTTATCCTTGAGAGTTGGCAATGTACACGGACAAGGTAGAAGAAAGGAAATAATATTTCCTATCTTCCAGATGGGGCATTGAATTTTGTGTGGTTATTGCGATTGTGTAAATGAGGCAATTGCACACACATGGTCTGCTGTAGGATTGCTGAGTGCACTTTTTGTGGTCAGTATTTTTAGGGACTTAAAATTGAGAGCATGAAAATACTTAGCTGTTAAAATAATCTCTATTTTGAAAATGACATTAAAAAAGATAAATAGTACACAATTTACTGGGGGGAGTAAGAGAGGGGAACAGAACATTACTGACGGCTTCCTGGCAAAACAATTTAAGACGCTAGAATACAAGCACCAAGCTGGCACACAGATAAACATTGTAAGGGCACTGGTGTAATGAAGAATTTGGGTGGAGCTGCCTGCTTCCAACTGCTGGAACAAAGAAACTAACAAAGGAAAAATTACTAATTTTAAAAGTAAGCTAAACAGAAAGCTAACAAAATATCAGGCTTAGCATCTTAATATGAGACTAAGCGTGATGTTGCAGAAGTGTTTGCCAACTAACTAGGGTTGGATGCTGAGGAGCAGTATTCTCTACTAGAGATTACAAATGCTTACATGTTTTTTTTCAGTCCTGTGTAAGATGTTCATGCTGAGGATGTAAGTAAACAAGTACATTTGCTTTGTAACTTTAAAGGCATTTTGAATAGTAAGTACATTTCAGTTACGAGGTGTGGCAATTAAGGAAAATGATTATTTGAGCTAGTAAGCTCAAGTAATCTTGAACTACTGTGCTACATATATGCACTAGGGGTGTCACTCTCAGAAGTCTTTGCAAGAGCATCTCGGGCATTCCCACTGATCCTTTCCCACTTGTGTTTATTAGAAAGCCTGGACCAGTGACTGGTAGGTCATTGTCAGCACTTCATTTCTGCCAGGGCAATAACCCAAAAGGTCATCAGCAAAAAAGTCCAAATCAGAGCCAGGCAATGAGGGGGTCACCAAGCATTCAAGGGTTTTATAGTCAAAACTACCACATGTATGAGTACAACATGTGGCGTTGCAAAACTGTGAGTCTGTGTTTCTAGTGCACTTACTGGAATTAGTAAGGACCACCACTGTTTAGTCAAAATCTCTGTGTTATAGACTGACTCTACTTCAGTGTCATCAAAGTTTCAGCCAAAAATTCTGAAGTGGCAGTAAGATTTGCTGTGGAAGAATCCAAAATGTGTACAGCTTTTGGGAAGGGGGTGATTGTGGAGTACAGTACATGTTGTTGGCCTTTTTTTTATTTTTCATGACTCATATTTTGGACCTTATTCCTGTTTGTCTTTCAATGCCAAACAGAAATTACTATTTAGGTCAAACTGCTGTTGTGGTACTAATAGGAGCAGACATCAGTTTTGTCGATGGATTTCACAGCTATGCATTTTGCAGGGTGAAGTTCCCTCTCGGCTACTTTTGACATTTGGCTGTGATGGTGTTAATACCAGCTTCTAGTGCTACCTCTGCCATTTTACTTGCACACACTCAGCTGGGGAATATAGCTGGGCAGCTACCTTTAAGCCATTGCTTTTTTTTCATGCAGACTCTGAGTACAGCATCTTCTCCTCCCAAATCCACTTCAGTTTCAGGCCATTTCATGGTGCTGCTGTATGGTCTTGGCTTTTCCCTTTTCAGCTCTTTCTATCCACTGGTGTGATTCTGCCTCTTGGCCTTTCCCTGGCTGCAGCCAGCTTTGCTGTGTTCTTCTTCTCTACAGGGTTATTTTCTAACTCTGACTCCCCAGGTTCTTGCCTACTGCTTCCTAATGAGTGACAGCTTTGGAGAGGAGTCTCAGCTCATGTCCAGAGGTTTTTAGCTTGTGTTCTAGTCCATGCCTTGACTCAGATACTGGGGTATCTCTGCAATGAGGCTTGCTGCACTGCTGCCCTGGAACCAGTGCTTCAGGCATGTGTGAGAAAGGGAGACCTGCTAGCTTAGGTGCCAGAGGCTGGCACCAGCAAATGAGGTTGTTGCTGGCCTCTCATCCCTTCCCATCAGGTAACAGAGTGAATTGAAGTGTCTCTGCTGTACAAAATTGATGCAATTTAAACATCTTCCTTTTACAAGAGCCACCGTGACCCGTTAGATGGTCCTGAGCATAGGAATTGTTAGGTAAAATTAAAGGGGTATGGAGCTGGTTTGGCTGCCTGCTGGTGTAACTCCATGTGTGCAAGACTTCACTGAATTTCCTCCAGTTCTCATCATTTGAGTATTTGGCTCTCCACCTTCAACTCTGAGCACCGAGAGTTCTGAAAATGGATCTTTAAACCTATTTATTCACAGATGGTCAGATCCTGAGCTACAGCCAAAGACACGGGCTGAGAGAGAAAGTACAAAAATGGATTTTAGGTAACTTTGAATTTCTACCTTATCTGTATTATTTTGCTTGCTCTAATTAAAATAAATAATACTTTAACTTGCAGAATAGCCAAACATGAGCTGGTTAGCAGTCCCAGGGTCTCTATACCAGTCAATGTCTAGAAGGCTGAAAATACTTCTTAAGGCCTCTATTTTCTTCCTTTCCATCAGATTTTTCTGCAGGTAAGAGGAACCCTAAAATTACTTGGTTTTTGTTCACTTTCTGAGAGGGCTTTGCTAACAGGAACAGCATGACTGAGCACATCCTGATAATTAGGTTTGGTTTTACTTCCACAGATAACAAGACGGTTTCTGAGAAATTTCCCAATCTTTTTCGAACTGATCCTCTTTTACAGTACATGTATGATATAAAATCCAACACTGCATTAATTTTTTCTGCTCTTCTTGGTTTTATCTCTTACTTTTGTGTTTGGTTTTGTTGAGTGGGATTTCCTGGTCAACTGTTTTCACCCAAACTTTGCACACAGAATAGTTGATGCCACTCTGAAACTCTCATAACAGAAGGATGGTCTTACCACTTACTGCTTTGAGTTGATAGTCATGCTCTGAATTAACAGAAGTTAGTTGCAGCACCCATATTTAATCATAACTGTGCATATGGTTTAGCTTTCACAGATAATAGGGATGAGTATTTAGTAACTAGAAAGAGGTATTTCACTGAGACTTTGAAGCAGACCATTCAAGCCAGAAGTAATGGCCTTTGAGTAATAAGGATTTATTTTATTTTACTGCCTTGTAGCTACAGTGTTACAGTATCCAGACTTGGGATTATTCCTTTGTCCTTTCTGCAAGCGGCTGCAAAGGGCATGGAGGGAGTGGAGAAGACACAGCTGGTCAGAAACTAATTCTGTCCCCTCCCCGTGCAGGCCTTAATAGTAATGAAGGACCTCGGCAGAGAGGAGAGCAGACAAACATCCTGTACCTGTGGATGATACCCTGCTCACAGCGTAAATTCACTGACAGATATTTAGGCTCCCAAACAAGTATTTCCAGCGCATGGGAGTGGGCTTACCTTACTGCTGGGGCCACAGCACAGGAGAAGTAAGGTGCAAACTTCTCAGCATCACCAGAGCAGCCTGGTGGCCGTCTGGTGGGAAAAGCAGTCATACACTGCTCGGTGCTCCAGAGAGGAGGTAAAACCTACAGACCCAATGATGACCTGAGCCTAGTGATAAGCCCTGTTTAGCACTGCGCCACAGCTGAGCCCTTTCCATCGCTTGCAGCCCTGAGCAGCCGTCTGTCACTGCAGCCACTGGGTTTGCTAAGTCAGTCAGGACTTCTCTCCACAGATTCCCACTTTGCTTCTGGCATGACTTGGACTCTTCTCTCTGCCCTATCTTGCAGAACCATCCCACCTCTCCCAGTCATGTTTCCTCCTTTACTCTTCCTACAATGTTTGAGAAATGTACATGAGCTATCCGATTACCTCACCCCTCAGTGAGGGAAGTTGGAGTACAAAAGTCAATAGACTGGGATCTCTTTCTGCCCAAACTGGTTCACCTGGATGTTGGTTCCCAACCAGCCTTCCTGTGAGGTGGGAAAGGGGCAAGGGAAGGAGGAAAAGTAGGAGAAATCAGGAGCAGCAAGGCTTGTTCTGAAAGAATTAGGAGAAAATTGCTCCAGGCAAGGAGTCTATATGTCTCTTCCTGGGAGCTGGAGTGATGCACAGCTGATGGACAGCCTTCCCTTTCTCCTCTGTGTGCTCCCCATTCCCAGGACAGTTTTAGGGCACTGGGCATCCAATGAAGAGGAAGAGGTGGATTACGGGGGAGAGGGAGCGAGGAGCCAGCGGAGGAATGGCAGCACCTAATGAGTCTGCAGTATGGGATAGCAGTTAGCACTCCTCCTTCTATGGGGAACAGCCCTCTATCAAGTTCTGGTCTTCCACTGCTATGCTCATTGGCCGCAGAAGATCCTGAGCTGGAAGAGACCCATAAGAACTATTGAGTGGACCTGTCACCTGTGTTTGCCACAGAAAAGCTTTCCAGTCTGGCTATCAAGAAGGCTCTTTCCCATCTCCACTGCACTCAGACCCTGGTCTTGAAGGAGCGCTCCCTATGAAGCCTAGGCTCAGCCTAACACTTCTAACCACTCCTACCAGTGTTTTTTTCAGAAGCCATATTTATGACAATATATACATTAGATACAGATTGCTCAATTTGCATAGGTGCCAGACACAGAGATGCACAAAATTTGGCAGGTAAGCCCAGACGCAAGAGGTGTGAGTGTTGCAAGAGGGAGGAGACGGGGCCCTTGTTTGTGTTCCTGTGGGGATTGCTGCTGGCAGGGCCAAATGGGTTTAACTGAACCCAAAAAAGTTTGAGATCAAAGCTGTGAAAGTGCTTTAAAACACATTCTGCTCTCCTCCTGCACTGCACCAGCACTCTCTTATGCTTTGCTTTAAGCAAAAATGTTGACTGTGGTCAAATTATTATGCTTGTGAAGAAGGTGCCACACGAGACAGCTGCAGCAGGTTTCAGCTAAGAGTGAGACATCCTGGTGGAACCTTGTCAGGTTTACCAGTGGTTACACGTCTGCCTCCCATCTCCCCCACTTCACTGCCAGGGGTCCTTGCACTAGCAGGGGCCAAAGCAGGGGCTTGCTGCCTCAGCCTGCACAGTCCACCAGCCAGACTTAGAGAAATTGCCCTTATCAGCATCTGCTCTTGTTTCCCCTGCCGCTGGGACAGACGGCACTGGGAGAGGGCACAGCAGACATGGGGGAGGTAAAGCGTTACAGATTGTTGCTGTTCAGTTCGGCAGAGCCCATCTGTCAGGGCCTTCAAAATGCATTCAGTCCCAAGATGAAGGTTTCCAGTACAAATCAAGCGGCTTTAGTTTGATGCTATTTAGTAGTATCTGCTCATAATGAACCAAAAACTTGGGCAGGCACCTCTGCAAAATTTAGCTCAGCAGTTCAACGCATCAGCATGACCAACTTGCTGCTCTTCCCTGCAGAGAGGAACAAGATGGGTAACACACCTCATCCCTTCCTGTTCACAGCCCAGGGTTTTGTCTTAAGACAATAATAGTGGTGGGCTTGTGCACAAGCACCAAGCTGTGAATGAGAATATCCCTCACAAATGCTCGAATCCTGCTCTGCTACCTGGCAAAAGAGATTAATATTTTTTGACTATGATATCTCAAGAAGGGGAGCTCCATTGGAGTTTTGCAGACACTTTGCTCTTGAATGAGAGGATCTGTGTAGAGTTTAAGATGCCTTAAATTGTACACATTTTAGCTGATTCATCTTGAGTTTTCCAAGTGAAGACATGGCAGAAATTTGCTAAAAAGCTATGAAATTTTGCCTGTTGGCATAAGGCCAACTAGAAGTAATTGTAGGGAAGGTATCTGTTGACAAGTGAGGTTACTTAAACCCTCTTTGATTTCATCACTTTTCTTTGGTAAGCAGAAGGCACATCATCGGAAATTCTGCTGTGTGAGGATGACAGCAGATTGGGGATGTGGTTATCTGTCTTCACTTACTACACTCTGAACACTTGCTCTCAGAGGCTGGGTGGGATGGCCAGAAAATAGGGAGGATGTGGTTTCTGAGTTCTGAATCATGACAGTTTTCCCCCAATACTCTTGTCTGTAGTAATTAAAAAATTCCAGCCTGGTAATTAGACTGTAGTTGGTTTCAGGCTCTATGTGCCTTGACACTAGCTTCTGAAATTTCAGGACTAACCAGACTAATCAAATTAAAATTTTTAATTAAAAATTCTCCTAAACTCATACTAAATTGGAGGCCAAGCAACAGCATTTTAGAAGTCATTCTGTTACTTCCATTTCTGTTTGCATTTCTTCCCAAGGAACTCTTAAGTTCCACATGAATTCTTTTTGTAAAACCTTGTAGTACAGTCAGATCCAGGCTGCACACTGGAAATAGATAATATGAGTGAAAATATTCCAGCAATTTGATGTTTGCTATTTCAACCTGTGTTTGAATAGATGACCTTCAGAGATCCTGTCCAGCCCTATTTGTTCCACTCTTCATAATATCTTTGGGAACATGATGACTGAAAAGTGGTGGGTGCTTCTTGCTTGCAAAGATTTATTTCTAACTGGTAAACAAGTTAACTACATGTGTAGCCAAAAAAAAAAAAAAAAAATCAACCAAACCCAACCAATGAACCAAAAAACAATCCCAAAAAAAACTTAGGAGGCCTCAGAACCTTAAATATGTACCTCAGAATAGCTGAACTCTTATTTCTGTATTTTAGACAGTAAAGATATGATTAATATTTCTTCTCAGGTCAGGCTAGAGCACTTGGAAGGGAAATCTGGTACTTTTGTCAGTTTTTACCCTAGTCCTACCTGGCTAGGGGGTTCAGCTGGTACTTGGGTAACTTCTCTCCTGCATCTGGGTAACAGCAACTGAACAAAGCCTCAAGTGATTAGCAGTGGCTCCTGCAGGACCCCAAGAAGTGGCTTTTAGAGATCTCTCAGCTGATGACAGATCCTGGTGACAGGATTGTTTTGGTTCCTGATCAGGACAAAACAGGCATGTGGTGCATCCCTCAGATATTCCCCATGAGAACTTATGCTTACAGCCTGAAGTTCTGCTGTACTAAGCACCAGCTCCAGTAGTACGCACAGCATTAGATACTGGTGTAGTACCTGATCCTCTGTGTAGTTTAACACCAAACTCAAATTCATTCATACCTTCAAGCTTCACTTGATTTAATGATGACCTCTTCTAGTACTTTCTCAAGATAGAGATTAGCATAATTAGAGATTAACATACCAAACTGTTATTACTGTGATGTTAACCTTTTTCCTGGCTGCTATTCAGCTTATATCTGAAATTCGTCTTCAGGCTTTGGACCACTCTTACCCTGAAAGCCGAGCAATACTAAAATGCAGCAATCTTACTGTCACAGTACATCTTAAAACTGCCTATACCTCATGGAAAAATCTGACAGATGCCTTACTTAGAAATGCTTTGGTTTAGGTATATCATTCTATTTTGTTTCTTTAATGCGTTTCTAGGAAAACAGGGTCATGGTTTAGAATTTAATCTTCTATGTATTCCTGACTTCAGTCATAACCTCTGTCCATGTCTAAATCACCTGGGACATCATCTTTGCAGCATACATCAGATTTGAAAGAGATCTTTTAATCTTTTTTTTTTTTCTGTAAAGATCTGAAACCTAGGCAGAATAATCAAAGTTTTCTCATCCTTTTAAATTATTCTTAGTGTGAATTGATTTTGTGGTATTGATCCTAGGAATACTGTCTGTAAGCAGTTATACTTTGTACAATATATTAAATAGTAAAAACAATTCAGTGTGTGTATTTATAAAAATAGAATAATTCTTTTATACATATAACACATGCCTCTCCATATACACACATAATCACAGAAATTCAGTCAGTAAATGTAGCTGCTGGTTACATTAGTGCATTTATTTTTCTATTCTATGTTCTCAGTAGAAAAGATGATAATGGCCTTGCAGTTGCCTTTTTTAGTGTAGGACAGCATATACATTTGAAACTTATTGGGAAAAAACACCTCATGAAGAAAACCAGAGAGAGATGCATTGTAGCAACGTACAGAATAAACCAGGCAGCACTTTATACATAAAGTTTCATATTCACTAGAGAGAGGTGGATTAATTCAATGTCAGTATGCCAGCACCTGCCCTAGCTGAAATGACGCCTTATTTTGGTTTTAAGGCAGTTCCATTTAAGCTATTAAAAAAAGAATCCCAAAAGAAGTAAACCCACTTTCCCTGGAAATTTCCTGATTCTTCCTTGCTTCAAAAGGATCCAGGAAATGGTAGACATATATACCTCAAATCAAAGTCCAGAGCTTGATTAATAGGCTACCTGACCTTTCCCAGGGAGACACAGCAGGGAGGGCTGGAGAGGGATGGTGTAGGGAAGAAGGGCTGTGCAGCTCCTCGAGGCTCTCCCTAGTTGGGGAGAGAACTGCATTTATGCATAATAATTTCTGAACTGCGTAGTTTCCAGTCTTTCATGAGTTGTCTGCTGTTTCTTAAGGGTTCACCTACGTGCTGGTTTGGGGATTCATTTACCTGTAGATCAGTTCAGAAAGAGGTAGTTATATGCGTGTAAGCTATAGTGCTAAAAGCATCATTAGCCTAGTATAACTGTATTCATCCTAGTAGGGCAGGAAGTCATTTTAATTATATTCTTAAGTTAAAACATTACAAAAATGTGTTTAAATCACTCCTGAGAGCAATGATAACAGATGAATGAGCTATATTGCAAAAGCTGGTTGAAATATTTTAGTGTTTATAATGCTAATGTCGGTACTTTAGAATACTCTGCATTGTAACTTAAAAATAAATTCATAAATCTTTCAGTTTATTTTAGTTGTGATTATTTTGTCTTCAGCTCCCTTTTCACTGTGTGGCTGCTTAACAATAATTAAACTGCACCTTATAAAATGCATTTATCCAAGATGGTTTCTTCCCATGAAGAAGACAGCTTCCCGTGGATTGCTTTAGTCCACTTGATATTGCAGTTTGGGACTCATCTCACCACGGTAAGGAGAAAAATTTAAGTAATTTCACTTGAGGTCTCGGTTAGTGTTTTTTACCACCATGAAACAATCTAAGAATGAAAGGATGACATAAACTCCCCTCAAATCACATTTTCAAAAGCATTTTCCAAAAGTGACTGTGTTGGTAGACTTGCACCAGAAAGCCTCTGGTAATCTTACAAAGCATCTGCAATGAATAATCTTCCCCTCCCCCATCCTTATTTGTTGCCAGAAACAGCTTATAAATGCTCAGTTGAAGACTGTGCCAGATTTTGCTTTTAGGCACACTTGTAAATAGAAAAAATTTCCACTGATTTTGGTAGAATTATTCCAGATTTACGCAGATGCAAGTGAAAGCCAGATTTTGCCTGAGTCTTCCTTCGTGGGTGCCACTTGGTGCCCTAATCAGCTCCAGAACTGCTGCCTCTGGTGTCAGTGGAAGGCAAGTGCTTGAGCTGAGTCTGACCATAATTTGACAAATTATTATAAACAGATTTGAACAAATATTTCTTTACAAAACAAACTGGTCAGCAGGCTCCAGGCTTTATTCTCCTGATGCATTTTACAGGAAATAATATCAAGTTAGCTATTATGAAACTACCCCCTCCTCACACACACATAATTGCTTCCAGCTTGCTGATTATTACCCTTTCCTTAACTGATAGAGTGAGAAGAGAAATAAAAATATCTCCATACAGTAGGCCAAATCCTCATCTGGTATAAATCGACATAGCTCCATCAAAGTCAATAAAACCATCTTGATTTACACCAGTCAAGGAGCTGATGCACTATAATTTTTTTACTTGCTTTTAAAAATAAAACCTTATGTGATTGTGTAACCAACATTGCAACAGAAACTGGCATTTTCTTTTGTGCAGTCAAACGTGCCCTCCCTTTGACTTTCAAACATTTTCACTAAGATAGTCCTTCTATAGCTTTTTTTCCCTTCTGTTAGAATGCTCCTACCACCCTTGTGTCATGAGTGAGGTACAAAATGGAGTGAAAGATGATCAGGCACAAAATAATAATTTCATGGAGTAATGAGGATAAAGAATGAAATGCTAACACTACTCTTTCACCCAAAAGTGGAAAGAGGGCTAAGCAAAGCACAAGATAAAAAAAAAAATACTTCTGACATTCTCTCTGATCACCATTCTCCAATTAGCAAACATATATTAAGAGCACCAAGGAATTAGTAATTCATACTCAAGAATGACAGTACTTTAAACTACTATTATAGATTAATTTTTAAAAATAATCTTTAAAATATTACAGTTAGACTAATTACAAGGTTTACCAGAGCTGATAGAAATGATGTGCTCTCCCTGGACAAACAGATCTCTGAAATCTTTTTTCGGTGTTCTCTAGGGGCTGTGAAACACATGGTGATTTTTTTGGGCATACTCTTTGTCTCTTGTACTTCTCCAAAGCACAGTGAGCTGTTCACAGCAAATCTTTTACATCCACTACAGGGAGTTCTAGGCGTTTCAGTGTGGTATATTGTCAAATAAAGGGCTGGTCTTCCCCAGAACCTTCATTTTTTTCACTGGTTGTTTTGATTGATGTGTATATTCAGAAATTAATTATAATTTCAATAGCATCTTGAAAAATTGGAATGATTTAATTGTTAATGCTGACATAGTTTTGTACTGGTTCAGCAAAGACTTTTAAGAAAGTGTACATTTATTGATTCTTGGTATTTAGCAGCCCCTAACAGCATGCTTGTAGTTTTATTAAAGTTAATGGTGATATTTGCAGGATCATAGCCTTTAATTTCCAATAGCTTTTTTGAATACTGAAAAGATTAAAGCATAAAAAAAAAATTGCATTAGCATGAATTTCCAAGTGTTTTTATTCAAAATGCAGTCAAGATTAGGCTTGCTTTAAGATACATATTCCATTGCTTTGAATAATATCTTGAAAATCATTCTATAATGTCTGGAATTCAGTTGCAAAGACTGAATTGGAATTCAGTCACACATTCTAATCTCTGTTTTAATACATATTTTTTGATTCATAGGTCAGTCTGAAACACATTCAGAATTGAGTGGAAAAGTTTTTATAGTAAGACTTGAAAATTTGCATATCATGTTTGTTGGCTATCACTACACTACTTAATTTGATTTGGAAAAGATTGCCTATCTCTATTCCACTGTGAGCCCTTTGACTTTGGGATCCTGCTTTCTCCGAAACCATCATTTTAGACTGCAGCCTTTATTTTGTGATGAGGCTTTTCCACCCAGTCAAATGAATGAATGACTGAAATGTTGATGCAGAAAAATTAAATTCAGGTCCTTTATTACCCCTCTGTTTCCATGGCAAGATATGACTTGAAAACATAATCCCTGGAAAAAACCGTGGTTTCCCAAGTACCCTATGAGCAAGTATTTATAGGCAGGCACTCTCCAGATCTGTGCAGAGGAAATTAAAATAGAATTGACAAACACTTTCCATTCAGTTGAACGAGTGGTCCTGTCTGTAAAAAATGGTGGTGGTAAATCTTGCCAGACAATTCTATCACAGGTAGGGTAGGCCAGCCTTGCACAACATGGGCAAGGAGTGTCAAGCCCTGCTGGAGACAAAGAAAAGTTGTTCAAAAAGTCAGGTCCTGTCCTCCCTGGTACTGATGCAGAGAAACAAATTGCTACAAAATGAAGACAATGAATCAAAAAGATTTTCCTTAGCTAGAAAGTGCAGTCCTTTGCAGGGCCACAGTTCAGGCTTGCAAACTCTCAGCAAGTTTCTGGGGCTGTGGGCTTTCTGTTGGCTTTCAAGCTGCCAGTTCAATAACCCAGAGCACTCAAGAGACTGCTCTCTACAAAGCTGGTCCTGTTTCCTACATAATAGTGGAGCAGCAGTCTCATGCCAGCATGGACACTTGCAAGGCTTGAGCTTTTCCTGGAAAAATCACAATTGTTCTTTGAGGAAGTTGTGTCAGCTGGTATTGAGATGGATGATCTGGATGCTCTATGCACAGACCATTTGCCAGCAGGTTGGAGATCAGAGACCTGGTGGGTGCGGTGCTCCATTTTGGGGAGATTGGCTTCAGCTCTGATTGCTGAAATTTTGTCAAAGCTGGGTGCTTCCAATGACAGGCTTCAAGCTCAGAACTTGTTTCAGCAGAAAATACAAATATAACCAGTTCAAACTCAAGGTTCTTTCCTCTAAGCATAAATCACATATGGAATAAGTGTAGAAGATTTAGGGAACATCTTAGACTGCTTTTATTTTTACCTACAGCGAAACTTTTATTTTATTACAAAGTGTAGCAACAAAGATTGAAAAAGAACATGGCACTGTCTTGCCTTAAGCATGCTGAAGCTTTGTGGCATCTTTAGACTGGATTTTTGGCTTTAGAGACTAGAGAAACCTGAAAGTGTACTGTAAGTGAAGTCAAAACAGCTTGTTACCCAACTTGCTTTTTCCACGAAGTATTGAAATATTAAGAACACAGGCAAATAACGCTTGGATATAACTCTCTGTGTTTGTGTTGAGTTCCATTTGTTTGTCTGGAGCCAAACTGGGTGAATAATTTTGCATTCTTTATCTTAGCAGTGAATTGTGTGTTTCTGAAATTTGAGTAAGATAAGATCACAAACAAGTAAAAGCATGTGTAGGCTGAAAAATCAATGTTTCAAAGTAGCAGTTGAGAAACAAATTATTCCTGAACTAATAGGCTGAAAACTAGGTTTATAGATTCTGCTAGGGCTGATAGTATTACTAACAGTAAAGCAGTATTAAAAGAAATTTGAACTGCTTTCCTAGTCAGATGTTAATCATGAAATCACCTAGAAATAAGGTGGCCAAAAGACTGAAAATGTAACTGTAACATTAAGGATTTTTTAAGCATCTCAGTTTTTGCATGCTAATTAGATCTTAACAACTGCAGTTCTTTTTAATTACTCATCCTGAGGTCTGCTCTTTCCATTTATCCTGAAATTTTCTAATATTTTACTTCAATTATTCAAAATAGCTACTCTCTTGCTAAATTATTCTTATTTTTCAGTTCAGGACTCAATGTCATTTTCACCAAAGAGTGGCAGAATTCCTGCTAACTTAACTACGCCATGCCTATACCATGAGAAAGCCATTAATAACTAGCTTATACCAACCCAAGTCTGTTCTCTCAGGGATGACACATCTTAAAAATAGTTTCCTGTAAATGAAATCTACATTTCCGTATTTAGTTGTTACTTTCTAGGAGTCACTCTCCTGGTAACCTTTACACTTTGCTGAAACAAAACACTCATTGCCCTTGAGAAGCACCTGAATAAGCTATACCTAATATAGAATTCAAGAATAATTAGAGGCAATAAGTGAAAACTGTAGCCTAGCAGCCATATAAAGGTTCCCCTTTGCCACCAGAATCTGCCTTTTCCAGCCTCCGTTTGACCTTGAACATTTAAAATTATGTAGAACTCAAACACTCAACTATTCAAAAGTAATCCTCAGAACATCCAGTCTCTGTGTCTGGTACATAATTCACTAGGACAGAACTAAACATCACCTGTTTCTATCTCTATCTATATGCTGAGTGCTGACTTTGTCTACAAGCAAGCCATACATGTACTATAAACATCAGTGTATTTGCAACACAGAATTCCCCAAATTCTCATCACCTCAGCAGATGACTGACTTTTTAAAAAAGCTACACATGCAATAGCAGTCTCATCCTCTTTGAAGGTATTTGTTTGGTTACCAGCATTCTTTAGAGAACAGCTGTGTTGACAGGAGAAAGGACAGGTTGTTGAGTTATGAGGCTGTGGAATGATTGTGGTAGGGAGGACTCAGCAGCGGAGGACAAGCAGAACTGTAAACCAAGACGAGTGTCATTTCAGCACTTTGATGAAGCCAGAGTGACTCAAGTGGCATGTTGAGGCACACCACACAGAGTCTTATCTGCTTAATTCTACATAAATGTATTAAAATTTTAAAAAACCAAGGAAAAAAACACTCAGAAATCAGCAGGGCTTCATCTTCCCAATGTGGATCATACTAACAGTGCTTAAGATGGAGTTTGGACTAAAGGCCTTAACATGTGAGAAGCTCCCAGTCCAGACTCTTTGATTTTTATGAGATGGGAGAATTGCTGATTAAGGGAGCTGTGTAACTTACAAAATTAAAATCCTCACATGTGATGTTAAATAGTTGAGGAAAGAGTAGAAATAAAAGAAGACTGATCTGTTTTTTAACCTATTTAACAGGTTAAAACTATTTAAATAGTTCTATCTACATGCCCCTTAAGTTCCAAATTTATTTTCTTGTAAGTTTTTCAACAGCTGTGAAATCACTCATTACTTTCCAATTACAGTGTAACTTTGAATAATCAATGACCACAGCCATTCTACAAGAAAAGCTGGCCACTGAGCATACATGTTTAAAGGGACGATTATGACTGGATGGTGAGAAGCAGAAGGGATCAGGGCTGGAAGCAAAGGTAAGCCCAGAGACAGCAAGACTGGTACATACGGGACAGAAATGTGTTGTTTGAAAGAAGGTGAAAACTCTTGCACTAGTGCTAGGACCTTGTCCCGGTTTGAGATAAATTCAGAGGAGGAAATATCCCCTGATGGAAAGCAGGCCCCTCCCCCCCCCAGGTTCGGGAAATGTCCCGGAGGAAAGTGAAGGGGAAAAAACAAAAAGAAAAAAAAACCTATTTGTTTAACAAAACAACAAAACACACAGGAAAAGGACAATAATGCTAGACAAATAAATCGCTATCTGTGAGAGAAGAAAAACACCTGAAACAAAGTCCTCCTGAGTGTGGCCTCTCTCCTCCTGGGGTTGGAAAAGGCGTCCGTCCGTCCGGGGAAATCCCCCTGCAGGCCGGTGAAACACCTCCCAGTGAAGCTCTGATGTTCTGATATTCCAAGTCCAGAAGGGGAAAAAAAGAAGAAAACAAAGTCCCAGAGAGGAAGAAAAAAAAAGAAGAAAAACTCCGTCTCTTGTCTCTCGAAAGGAGCAGCACTGAGAGCCGGCAGGAACCAACCTAAAGGAAAAAAAAAAGTGCCTCCTTCCTCTCTCTCTGTAACCTTGAAGTACAAAAACAACACAGGGTTGTCTGGGCTGGGTGGTTTGTTCTCCTCTCCCTTCTCAGGCTCCGTTTAAAGACATAGAAAGGCATAAAATTCACTTTTCTGGGCATGGGCAGACTATATAGGATAAACCATCAAAGGATAAACTCCAAGACAAAAGTCACTCCAAGACAGACCTTCACACATACTGTGTGAGAAGCCACTGTCATTTCCAAGACAGTGAGGCTTTCTAATTTGGAGAAGCCTGAATGAAATGTCAAAGCTTATCAAATTTGGCAATTTCTGTTAGAATGTGGCCTGCTCCTGTTCTAGGAAGGTCTTGATGGTCTAGGTGGTGTTGTGAATTGATCCTATCACTTACAGGTTAATAATTTCTAATTCTGTCTTTCCAGCACATTGACAACTGTTAGCTCCATGTCTGAGATCCTTCTGGACCAGTGATTGGAACTTGTTTAGATTCTGAGTTCCCAGTGGTCCTTCAAGTCCCTCTTGCTCTTCTAATCCGAGACAGGATGTACTGTAGCCCTCTCAATGTTTGCAGGGGCAGCAATACACAGCTGCATACCCTGGGGGAAGAGAATGCATTCCTGGGGAGAGGCTGCGTAGTAGAGGTAAGAGGAGGTGACCTGTGGAAGGGAGTCAGCACTTCCAAGAGCAGGACTCTTTCTATGCAGGCCTCTTGCCCAAGCCATTCAGAGGTTAGTTCTGTTGTAACAAGCCCATTATCCACCCGATAGTAACACCATTTAGCCTGTGCCATTGATACCTGTGTTGGAGCTTTAAATGTAATCCAGTGAAATCCATCATGAAGTCCATACAATCAAATTGATGGCTAAAAACCCCACTTAAGAGCTGTGTTCAAAACAAAAATCAAAACACAACATGGCATTAACAAGATCCAAATGGAATTCATACAGTAATACAGACATGGTCTTTATTTTTTCTATAAAGTTTAATGTGGGCCTGGTTTGAAACATACTACAATATGCATTACTTGTTATGAATAAGAAAACCACTTATGACAGAGTACCCAATGGCATCTGCCATTACAAGTGACTTAAAAGCATTCTTAAATACTATAAATATCACAAGGAACTGTAACTTCTTTGTCCCACAAAAACTTTTTATAACATCAGAGCAAGCTAACTTTTGATGTACACTACTGTACAGCTGGATATAACTGTTTGATGCTGAGCTGTGTTTTTGATTGATAAGGATGCACTTAAAATAACATTAACAATTGATTTTCCTAATGATCTAAACTATTCTGGAACTATAAGTTCTAGGACACTGTAACAAGTTCAGAGATAAAAAGAAAAATAAACAAGAACCAAGCTGAAAAGTGTGACATTAACAGAAATGTTATATTATTTTTGAAATCGGGTGAAAGGCAAGGTGGAGTTCACCTTGTAGAGATGGCATCTATATGTCACTTTCTTTGCAAAGTGTCAGAATAGGGAGTCATCTGAATCATCTGGTGCATAATATCTTTCTTATCTTTTTTGTGAGACAAAGTTTACATAAAGTGGTAAGGAGATGGAGCAAATTAGAAGGTGAATGTTGAAATGATGAAAAGAGTACTTTCAAACAGGTACCTCTGTCACCTTTTAATTTTTTGGTTGTCACGTGTTCATCCCTGTCGCTACCTAACCTTCCAAAGTAGGATATGGATGTAAATCTTTCTTTGAACCAGAGTTTCATGTACCTGCGGAAAAAGAGGGCAGAATGTGATCATTTACACCAGTGAAGCAGCTTTAAATAGCCTGAAATCAGCATCTTTCTCAAGAGTCCTTGTTCTGTTCCCTTCTCAGTCAAACCTAGAAAGAGACAAGCCTGAGTGTGGAAAACATTAGCCAGCATTTCATTTTGCTAAGCGAGCCATACAAGTTTATGGTGTCTCTAGATAAGAGGGTTTATATGTTACCTACTACACTTTAAATTACTATCCCTGCACAGTTCAGGCTGCTTACTGTACTGGCAACCAAACAGGTTTAGTTTGAGGGTGTGAAGTCCTCTTTTTCTCATAACTGGCATCATCTATCTCTTAGATGCACATTGAGCGTTCCTCCCACTAAACATCTGATTGTCATAAAAGGAAAAATAACATTTTCTTCCTGGCATAAGAAGTTATCATTGGAAAGTTTGAATTAATATGTCTATCAGGAGGATACTAGAGCAGTATCAACTCTATTCCTTCAAGTCTTTGTAAATAAACATGTAAGAAATTTCTTCTTCTCAAACCCTGTGCTTGGAGGGGATCCTCAGGTCCATTCAGTGCCCCATATGACTCTTTCTCTCTTCTTTCTTCTTCCTTCTCACACAGTGTAATACACAGCCAGCCCCAGGATTTGTTGCTAGTTATAAAAGGGCAAAGGTTTTACATCACTCTAGGCAACAAGAACACAAAACTAAAATTTCCATCCCCTTGTTCTAGGCAACTGCTAGACAGAGGGTTGGGTTTTTTGTTCTGTTTTGTTTTGGGGCTGGTGAGTTTTTCTGCTCCTAGAGGCAATGTCTTTGCTCTTAATTCATTCACATCAACCTGAGGAAATCACATGTACTGCCTGGACTACTTCTTACTCAGGCCTTCAGCAATGGCTCAACCCCTTGCTTTGGAGATCTGCTACCTCTATGCTTCTAGACTTACCACTGTACAAAGACACATAGCTGAGAGCAGCCTCCAGTCAGCCTGAAAGAAGAGACAGTAGGGTAGCCAGATGTATAAATCAAGTAGATGACTGTCAACAGATTAAAACTTTTTGATGTTGATTATTAACAGTTTTCAACATTGTAAAATATTTACTCCTTTTTATTACTCCACAAATTGTCATTACTTCCTCATCAGAGAGAAGCTTGAGAGCATGTTTGTATTAAACAAGCAACAGGAATTCTAAAATGATACCTTGGATGATTCACTAAAGACCAAGGAAAAGCCCAAACCCTATCAGCTGACATTAAATAGTTTCTCAATGCTTACTCCATCCTATCTCCAAAGATGAAGAATTAAAAAATAAAACACAGAGGATAGGGGAAGAAAGACATGACGAACATTTTGTTTAATTATCTTGGAGTTTGTTTTGTTGTTTAAAGAATTAATCAGCTGTTCCTAGCCCAGGGGGAGCATGCTGGAGGCAGAGACGTATTGCAGAGCAGGTCCATGCTTCCCATGCCTTTTGTTTCTTTGTGTTTTGGGAGTCAGAGTTCAGAAGTAGGGAAGTGTACGCTGTCTCAGCGGGTCTATGCCTGGCAGAGCTGTTTCTGGAGAAGTGAAAATACTTATGGCTGGGGCAGTTAAGCTGGCTCTAGACCTGTTTTGAACTACTGGAGTAAAGCCAAGGACCTGGCTCAACTGATAGATTTTAAGTTGCATAAGCACAAGTAACCTGCAAGACTTGATTATTTTTTTTTGTACAGTGGTTAGGTTCAGATAGGATTATTTAAATAGCAAATACAATGGAACCCATATAAGCACCTTTCATTTTACCTTAATCACCTTCCTGGATGCTGCATCCTTGCTTGTTGGCCTTTGGGTTCTGATCTTACAGCTGCTCCAGTTTTTTGACATACTGAGCACCAATGAATCTTTAAATATTCTGCCCATATTCCTTCAAAAAAATTGTAGATCTTACTCATCCACATTATTTTTATTAGGAAAAAACAATTTGGTTTCAAAATGAACAAAAGAATAATTTTAGTATGATTGAATTTATGTGGGTAATACTCCATCCTTCTGAATGCTTTTTCATCTTACTATGGACGCTTCATTTAATTTCTTTAGAAGTTCAAACACACTAACAAGCTTTTCCCATTGCAGACCTTTTGCAAAGGTTTAGAACATATTCATCTAGGGGAAAATAATTTTCTCTTGAAATACGTAATTATTGATTGTCAAAGGAATTAATATATTACACTTAAGAGTAAAGAGAACAGCATGTAAGTCAGCTGTCAGAGATGGATTTTTATCTTTACTACTACTGTAGGAGGGAAGAATAGCAGGACTCGTATTTCAGATACTTCAAGGCAAATCTCCCTTTGGTGGGACAAGCATATACTTACATCAGTCATCTGATACAGAATTAAGCAGAGTTCCTACACAAGCAAAATCCAGAAGGAAAAACTAGTCTATGTATGAAGCTTTTGCTGGCTCATCTAGACCCCTTTTTACTCCTACTTAACAACATACCTTTAAAACTCTGTGTTAATGTGCTAATATAGTGTTTGCACCTTGTTTCTCAATGTGTCCACTTGACAGTTCACAGCACAGCTGCTAAACTGATGTCAAAATAACTCTAGTTAAACTAGTTCATGGTCTGGTCTGTATGCAAAACTTACAATACATCTAAGAGTAGGATTTAGGAGTAGAATGTGTTAAAAAAAAATCAGGAAAGTTCTGTCCTGCATTCCCTAGCACTGTGAAACCATAACAATTTACAGGACCTTTTATCTTTCCCTAAATCCTTATGAACTGATAGTTTACAAAATAAAGGGAAAGAAGGGACAGACTTAATTTTAGAACAAAGGATGGTCACATGCACAAGGTCTATACACCGTTGAAATATGAATCACTAGTAGATTCATTCTGGTTTAACTGAAGAAACAAAGTCCAAATTATTCCCAGGAGCATTTTGTTGTTTGACCCCCACTGGAACTGATTACATTTTATGACTCTCAGCAGAAGGACCTCTTAATTTCCGTGAGGTTTTATATATACCACGCACCGATGCTAGCACTGGACGTGATTCCGCTGGTGAAGGAGGAACAGCACAGCTCACAGTGCTGAACCGAGTGCTGTTTCTTACACTGCCAGCTAAAGGGGTGGCCAAACCCAGTGCCCATAACCCACAGGCTTCAAAGCTTTTGCCTGGCTTGGAGCCACAAGACACTTCCTACCTGGTTTTGGGAAAGACCTAAAAGGTGGGGAGGGCCGTGGGCCGCCCTGGAGCGGGTGGTGACCTGCTCCATGGCGTGCTGGTGGCACACAACTGCTGTGCAGGGGCCAGCAGCAGCTCCAGCGTTGCTCAGGCTCCCAACGTCGTTTGGAGATGTGCCAGATGGATGCGCAGAGGAGGCCACGGTGATGGACTTGCCATGGCAGCCACAGCACCAAGCCTGCCTCCTCAGGCAGCAGGCCTGAGTAATGGCTGCTTCCAGCCCCTGCACGATGGTCAGGTCAGCTGTGAGGGCTGTCTGTACATCACCTCCTCAGCCTGCTTGGGTTAAGCTTTAACCATCTGCCTTACCCAGCGGTGAGCAGCTGGGCACTCCACCAGCGACAAGGCCAACCCTAATGGGCAGCTGTGAGGGTCTTCCCCCTTATGGCTGCCAGGTCCCACTACAGCCCCCCCATATGGATGTCATGGCCCACTAGAGACGCCCAACACTGAACTGCTCGGTTAAGGCACCAAATGTGTGGTTCTTGAAAGTGTTTTTCTTACAGATCCCACTGTTAGTGCCAAAATCCATCCAAACCCCACTGACAGACCAGCCTGCGAAGTGGTGCTCACCAGGGTGGCAATGTCAGCCTAACAGATACAAATTAATGGCAGTGAATAAAACTCCTCTGGCAGCATTTCCTCATTCACACAGTCGGACTGAGCTTTGCCAGGCGAAGAGCACTGCTTCTGTTTGGTTCTGCAAAGCTTTCTGGAAAGTCACCACTTTTTGTAACCAGGTTTTACATGAATGTTAAGAGGAATCCATATGTGTTGGACTCAGAGATGGGCTGTACTCACAGGCTGTTGTGGAACTCATTGAGAATCCCACCATCAGCACAGACGAGCTGTGTTTCCTGGCACACCTTTCCCTTTCCTCCTCCTCATTTTTTGACAAACTGTCCTCCTGCCAAGGAGACTCCTTTAGATGGTGTGAAAGAAGTATTATTGGGGGCGGGAAGGAGGAAGTGTTTTATTTCAACTTGTGTCAGCTGCTAAACATTTTTATCCAAGCATGTGCGCATGCAATATGCACAAGTATTAGATAATGCTGAGGTTGTAACTCCTTTTGCTGCTAAACTTTCAGTTGCACAACAGGCAAGAAATGGAGAATTCAGGTCATGCCTATATCTTACATGGTTAAAAACCTATCTATGAAGCAGGAAATTCTCTCACTGAACTTCAGTTTTGTCACAGAAGCAAAACACACCCACTCACAAACATTAGAAAATAAAAACCCAAGGCAGTTCAGGGCAGTAATGGGAAGGCACAGGCATTTTTAAACTCCTGGTACTCACTTTAGTGGGGATACTTACCGAGATAAGGTGTAAAAGTAATATTTTGCACATTTTCTCCTTTTTCTCATTATCAACTGCATATCAATTTATTTCACTCTACTTCAGATGAGTCAAGGGTATGGAGTGTAACTGAAAGCTATTTTTAAAGGAGGGGTCTTTTCCATTGCATCCAATAAGGACTAGGCAGAGCTGTAGATGACTCTTTTTTGCACTAAAGGAAGCTTGCAGTTAAGATTTCTGGGGGCAGCACAGTGGTTGGTATGCTGGTTTAAGTGTTCCTGTCTCTGTAAATCTGGGTTTACATGCAATGTTTTATAACATTCTGTAATTATAACACAAATGCAAACTTTCAAAATGTATTTTAGGCTGAGATATTTATGCCAATTCAACCTTAAACATGGGTACATTTAGAGACGTATAATGATACACTGCATCACTAAGGAAGTGTTCCTATAGAACAATAAACTGTGGATATAAGCATTTTTGCAACTTTATACCTTTGTCCACACTGTAGTCTATAAGTTCCATGTGTGAAGGTAGTCTTAGGATTGCTTTTCCCTTTGTTTTTTCTAATAACTTCTTGGATGATTGGAAATCAGAACTGAAATAATTGTTGGTTCTTAATTCATAAGTTACTGAAACTAGCAATTTCACTCTATCAATTGTGCACTAAATTGGTACTGGTAACAAAAAGGTTTACATTTTCTTCCTTGGTATGAATGCTTAGCAACTGTATGGTAACAATTCAAATAACTTTCCACCTGTCCTAAGTCTTCCAAAGACAGCAAGACTAAAGTACGCCCTGGATTTACCACCTTTAAAGTTTGTTTCCTTTAGTTCTGCTCTACACGCATGCTTTATATAAACCAGACATATTTATGAGTGCCTGGCTTTTAAGAAATGTAGAAATCCTGTCAGTACCTCACTTTCTCTTGGGTATGAGGCCCCAGCGTGGGTATTGTGGACAGTGGTGTCCACCTAAAACATGTCTGTCCCTGGATCTGTAGGAGAAGGGAGAATGATCATTTGGGCTTGTGCCTGAGGAGCTTTCTTTTCAGAGGATTTCCCCAGAGTGTAGCATTCCCTAAGGACTATATTCTGTGGCTGTGATGTAGTATGGTTGGCCCCCCTTCCAGCTGTAGGACTCAGCAGACTAGGCTTGGAGTGTCCTGTAAAAGCATGAAATCAAAACTGAAGCTCGCTTTGTACCTAGAGGAAGCTACAAGTTTACTCCAGCCCTCGTCTGCCTTGGCTGAAGTAGTCTAAGCATGTGCAGAAGCATCGTGGTGGGGCTGTTCCACCTATACACACCATGACTCACTCATGTGTTGTCAAGTGGAGAGACATCCAGAGTCTTTGTCAGCCAGCTACTCTCTCCTTCCAATCCTGCTCTTATCTGGGATCTACCAGCAGAAGAGTGCCTGGATAGTTAAACTCTTTGCCTTAACTCTTAAGGTCTTGTGTGAGAGATGAGTAGCAGGACAGAAGAAAATAAGGTGGAGGCCAAAGGAGTCTCATATTAAAGGGATAAGTAAGTCAGAATACTGGTCACAGTTGTGAGTCATCACATTTGTCGAATGAATGACTCGAAGAAAATCCAGTGCGGTCTGTATCTGATTGAGCAGATGTATACGCTTCAGATTGACTCATCACTGTAAACTTTGACTAAATAACCCAGATCAGCTACTGGGCCAACTTATCTTCATGTGCTCTCCAACAGAAATTACACTGCATGGGATCATTTCAATATGCAAGAAGGTTTATCTAATCTCAGTATTAGTGACAAAAAACCCCACAAAAACCAAAAACAAACAAAAAAACCCAAACAAGTTGGGACTGTATAGTCATATAACTAAATCATAATGCAACATCCTTGAAATTATTTGTTCTACTCATTGACCTGACAGAGAGGGGTTCAATTCAAATAGGATGAATGCAAACTTACTAAGTGGTAGGTTAGCGTTATGCAGCTTGAGAGTTTCCAATCTTAAATTTGACTGCATAAAGAATTTCTTAATGATACAGATCCAGGTTTGAAGCAGGCTGATGCAGGGTATTCAAGTCTATTGTAAAATGCCATACATTGCTCCAGTAGTGACAATGTGCATATGTGGCAAAAATTAGCAAATCTGCCCATCATTCATTCATTCATTCATTCAAAATTCCTAATCAGTCATCATTCATTCCAAATATTAGTTAGCAATTGAAATTCAGCATATTTTAGTGTAAGAAAATCACAGTAGTGTCAATACTCTGTATTGTGTGCACTACAACTGTAAGAGAGAAAATGCAGTAACAATCCTCTCAGAGTTAAGGCTGGTTTCAGAGACACTATTAGGAAATGAATAGTGGTTTCACAACATCATTTTATCATTTTGTAACCAGGTTAGAGGCCAATCATACATGGTCATTGCTGTAAAGTAGGTAAGGTCAGAGTTCCTCCCCACCAGCATAAAGTTATAGGCTTAAATACCTTTAATATTATTTTCTGAGAGAGAAAAAATAGGATATGATTAAAGTAAACTTTAAAGGAACATATCTCTTAATTTCTGGAGTTGCACAGAAATTAAACATGCAATATCCGTTAAAAGCAGTGAGAACCATATGTCTAAATCCTATTAAACTGTGAAAAAAAAATTAAGAACGTGGAATGCATTTCCACAGAATAAATCTGATGATATAAGAAACATCCCAGTGCTGCCCGAGGGCTGTGTTGAGGGATGGGCTCTGCTGTACTGTGTGTTCTTTAGCCTCAACAAGAGCCAAAGCAGACTCCAGCCATGACTTACTGCCCTCTGTGATAGCAACAGACCCAACAATTATGCCTACATTTGCAACTGTGGAATGCCTGTCTTAAGATTATTAAGAAACTACCAAAAATTGTGACCACACCAACATTTCACTGTCAACAGAGATTGATTTTTTACCTTTATTTGTGACTCATGAAAGCAACAGAGATGAACGTATCAAGCAGCTGCAGAATAAGGAACCTCCTGTCCTTGTTATTACAGAACTACTTTAAAAACATGTTGAAATATAACTGCACTAGAATGAAAGAAAGATTAAATGTGTTGTGAAAAATCATCTGTGTACTTCTTCCGTGGTGTCTTTTTTTGACTGAAGTGTGTTATTTATAAGTGAGTATGTTATTAAACACTGAACATAGTGCTTTACAGCCAGTAAAAGACAATAGACCAAATGTTACTGTTACCCACAGCTGGAGTGGATTGATAAAACTAGCACATTGTCTTTGCTCACATAGTTTAAAGTCTAAATAAAGATACATGATCAAAAGAGTGAGTTGACTTAGCTAGGTGACAGAGAAAGGGCAAAAGGTGAAAAAAAGCAGTATCAGTAAGTTATAAAATGCTTAACTGGATAAATATTTTGCTGGGTGCCCTAAGCTTTAATAAAAGTGATCTATGATTCATGTTTACATTACAGAAATGAAGGATTTTCAAAATAGCATTTGGAACGAAAAGAGATGACACTGTCCCCCCAAAATCTACTCAGTGCAGTAAAATGAGTCAATGCTTACATCTATGTTATACTTCTCCCTTTATATATGATCCAGTAAACTGGGAAAAAGGTAGACATTATTGGTATCATGTCATTTGACACAACAACACACTAGCAATCTATCATTTACACATTTTCACATTTATCTTTTCAACCATATGTTTTTTACAAAAATTATAGTTGAGAACCCAGCATGCCATTCAAGGTCCAAGGATGTTCTTTATGAAGAAAACCAATTATTTTTTTCTCTAACTTCAGCCAAACCTTGAGAGAACAAAGTGGCAATTTTGGGGAAAAAAATAAAAAGAACAAAAAAAGCAAGAGAGCAAGTAGCTAAACATACTCTGCAGAAAAGGCTCTCCCAGTAGCATGATAATATAGGTAAAACTGAGTAAAATCTTCTGCTTTTGCATTGTTCCAAGTACATGATTTGTACAAATATTAGTTATTCCAATGTAAATTTAAGTGTGATTTTGAAGTGACAATCCTTTAGTAAAATATTGCATGTGCTCTACTTGATCCAGAATAATAAGTCATATATGGAATTATTTTGTAATGAATATAGTTGAATAGATATTTTGGAGCGTCTTTGTGTAACATAGTTCTTGGTAGTTTAAAGAGGGGAAGAAATAGGATATTGAAATGAATCTGTAATACTGGAGGGATCCAGTGAAAAGAAATATAAAATTTTCAAATTGTGGGGAGCTTTGAAGGAGCAGCTGGGCAGGGGTGGGGGAGACTGCCCCAAGCCTAGGTTATTTTCCTAGGAAATTGGGACACCTAACCTTGTACAGCATAGAGACCTAGTGTTTTATAAGACTTTATGTTCCAAATACAAGTATTTTTAAAGTTCTGTGAATGAGAACTGCAATCTCCCTGGTTAGGGAACTATGTTTGATATAGTTAGTGTATAAGTCATCTTTTAAAAAGAAAGCAGCTTCATTTTTGCTGCTTTGTGGTAAAATACACATCAACAGCCTCACTGAATGTCATCAACCATCCCATTCCTGCATCTTGAATTAAAAATACTTTTGGTAATTTGTAAAAAAGTCCCAAATTATTGTAAAGGTTAAACATAGTGTTACAATAAAATAAATATTCCCATGGAAGGAAAGCAAGCTTTTCCTGATGTTTCAGAATTATTTAACATTGATTTTTCAATGTCCACTTAGTAGACATTTAGCTGGTGTCATAAAAACTTGTTCTTGGTCCTGCTGACCTTATTGCAAGAAGAACCAGAGCCTGGATTTGTAGATTTTAAAGAACAAAGGTGAAAACTAAATGAACTTCTCCTCTCTGTCCTAAGAACATGAAAACACAGGGCAACCCTATTACTCAGTGAGGATCTGTTCACTGGAAAATCACCGAGGGAATAATGAGGGGGGAAGAACAAGAGGAGGAGGAAAAGGTGAGAAGAAAAGAGAAAGAGGGCAAGAGAGAGCAAAGAGGAAAAGGGAATTTGCTTTTGATGTCACAGTTCTATCAGCTCATGCATTTTTCATGGATACCAACTAGTGCTAAAATAATGCTGTGCTGACAATACAAGCATGAAAAAAAAAAAGTCAGGTTCTCAAACATAATGATACTGGGTTAAAAATAATAAGATTTACAAAAATTTGAAACGCAAAGCTTTTCTTTCCGTTCTAATTTGTAAACCTTTTGGGGCTGCATATTCCAGCTTTTCTCTCAAACCTGAGATTTAGGAACATAATTATTTTTAAGGTGACCCGAGGTCCCAATTTAATTGCATCTGCTGAAGAGCTTAAAACAAAGCTAAGTGTTGCAAAATCTCACTGTAACCCTAAGAGCTGGCAATGCTAAATGTCATAAGCATGGCATACTATACAGTTTTGAAGCAAAGTAGACTAAAAATTACCAGATGTTAGACAAGTGCACTAGTTAAGTAGCATTTGTGCCCTTTGCTAGAAAGAAATTAAAAACTGAAAGGGAAGCCAGCTGGTAAATGAAAATAAACTGGTAGGACTGGGGAGTTAACTGGTTTGCAGTTCAGGCTTTGTAAACTTAACTTGAGGAAGTGAACATTAACATTTCTCAGTGCTTTTGATTAAAACCTGATCATTTTAAAATAAAGCAATTAATGGATTGTATGTACACATTCTTTTAGGCTTTAGTCACACGTGCTACAGCAGTGCCGATTGCTGCCTTCACTTGTAGACGAAAGCAAACCATGCACAGGTGCAGGAAACAGCATGGGATCTTTATTTGCAAAACCGGCATTTTCAGTTGAATTATTTAGGTATCAGCCTTCAGATATTAACCACCTCAATAGTTCTGAGGACTTTCTACAATTATTCTGTAGATTTTTTATATAAACATTGCACTTAGTTGTGATGAATTATAATGGATGTGGACTTTCTGTGGTTTTTGTCTTCCAACTTGGCTAGCACTCTTAGGAACACAATTAATTTAATACTCCAGTTTTAATTACCAACGGTACCGTAAATGCATTAGTGTTAAAAAAAAAGGGGGGTGAAAAATGAATACACTAATGAAACCATTTAATGACATTTTCGGTGAACTGGAAGGAAAAGCAGTGTTAAGGGGCCCACGCACAACCCTCCTGCTCATCTTAATTATATACAATCGCATTTTCTGCAAAATACACCCGTACGCCCCCGCACGCGCCGACAGCACTATGACTCGGGGGCTGTAACTGAGAGAGCAACGTCCCCGGCACTGCACTGTCAAACGCCGAAATCCGCTGGGGATCAGCCCCGCAGGAGACGCGCCGGGGCCGCTGCTCGCAGGGCAGGTACGAAGGGCAGAGAGGGGTGGCTCCAGGGCCGAGCGGTGGGTCTGGCCGGAGCCGGCGGTCTCTCAGCTGCGCGGCGGCCCCTCGGCACCGGCTGCTGACGCCGCTGGCGGAGGCGCGGGTGGGCAGCCCCGCACGCCGCAGGCTCGGCCGCCCCGCCGAGCAGTTGACCGCCGTGCCGGGGTCGCCGTGCTGGTGCCGCCCGCAGCCCGGCCCGGCCCGGCCGCGCGGAGAGAGCCGCCTTCCCCCCCCGGGCAGCCGGGCTGGGCCCACCCCCCGCACCGGAGGTCTCCGGCTGATAATTCAAAAATGGAGGATGCGCCCTCTCAGCCATTAATTAATAATGTAGCTCGCTGTCTTCCTGTGTGACACACGCTGGAAGGCACCGAGCGGCCAATAAAGATGTAGGGGAGAGCAGAGGAAGGCTCCTCCCCGCAGCTCTTCCTGATTGAGGGCTTGAAGAAGTAGATCAAAAACTTCCCAGGAGCCGGCGGGGGGTGCTGAGGAAAGGGAAGAAACGCGGTGAGGGGGGACCGCGCTCCGTACCGACCGAGCAGCGAGCGCAGCCTGCGGCCGCACCAGGTGGGCAGGAGGGGAGGGGAGGGAGCCCCGCAGCCCCCGCTGGACAGGCCGGAGGCCGGGCTGTCCTCCGCGCCGCGGCCGCGCTGTCCCGCGTCGGCGGAGCCCGGCAGCCGCTGGGCCGGGGCGAGGCGCGGGGCGGGAAGGGCGAGGACCCCAGTTAGGCAGCGACCCGGCAGGAAGAGAAGGAGGGAGATAAGTGGTCGGCGCTGCCCCTCCTGGGTGTTTGCTTTGCGGACAGGAGGAGGAGGAGGCGGAGGCGGCGGGGGAGTGGAAGTTGGTGTCCGGCCCGGCGTGTGTGGGTCAGAGGCGGGGGAAAGGGGGTGACCCGGAGGCAGGGGCGCCGCAGGAGACAAAGCGCGGCTGGGGTATCCCCGAGCCGAGCACGTTGCGCGGCTGGCGCGGGGTTGCCGCCTCCGCCCGCCGCTCGGCGTCATGGCCCCATTGTGAGGCGGGGGGGGGGGGGGGGAG
>VZRF01014875.1:359233-439506 GCA_013396875.1 Vireo altiloquus
GAGGAAGGTGCCGCCGTTGGTCCGCGCGCAGTCCCAGGCAGGCAACGGCGTGTCGGGCACACAAAAGGCTCCGCCGAGCCGCCGCTCCCGCTCGCTCCTACTCCGAGTCCCCCGGGAGGAGGGACACGCCGGGCCCACTCCCTCCTCCCCGGGCTGGTGGGCGCCGCTGCCTCGCTTAATCTCTCCGTGTTTTGTTTCTTCTTTTCTTTATTTTTTCTCCTACTCCCTGAAGCCGATCCTGGGGCAGGAAGAGAGCCGGGAGCGGGGCGATGCCGCTGCTGCACCGAAAGCCCTTCGTGAGGGTGAAGCCCCCCGCCGACCTCCGGCCGGACGAGCGTGTTTTCTACTGCAGGGTCACTAACGAGATCTTCAGGAACTACGAGTAAGAAACAGCCCCGTGTCGGTGTCCGCGTCCCTATGTCCGTCCTGCAGTCCCCCGCTAACCCCCCCGCGCTCCGGCGGCGGCGGGCGGGGAGCGGCTGGAGCCCCCAACGACTCTGACACCTGGGCGGGCAGGGAGGGAGGGAAGGGGATTCCCCGGAACGCTGCGGGGAGCCTTGCCGGGGGGTGTGAGGGGGGACCGCGGCTGGCGCCGAGCCTGTGCCCTCGCGAGGGGGGTGGGGGAAGAGAGGGCGGATCTCTCGCCTGGGGCAGGGGGAATCCCTGCCCCTCCTCGGCGGGGGTACCTTCACCCGCGGGGAAGGAAGACAGCCGGCTCCTTCCCCCCCTCCTCCTCTCGCTCCTTCCGCGGTGTCGCCCCTGCCCCCGCCGGGGAAGTGAAAGTTGCGCGTGTGGGAGGCGGCGGGCGGCAACGAGCGTCTGCCGGGCTCGGGCTCTCCCTCCNCCTCCCGTCCGCCCCCGCCGGCAGCCGCGTGTCGGCGGCGCACGGTGCTAGGCCGCCCCGCGGAAGGAGCCGCGCCGGGCCCGCGTTGAGCCGGCGCAGCGAGGCCGCCCGGCATGTGCCGGTCTCCCTATTGTTGTGGTGACGGCCGGGCGGGGGGCACCGGCTGCTGGGCTCCGCCGGCTTGGGCTCCCCGGTCGGCTACCGCCGCGGTTAACCCCTTGCTGCCGGCCCTCGCCGCGCCGCCCAGGGCCGCGCTCGCCCCGCCTCCGCGGGGAGCCGCCGGCTGACGCGGTTGGAAATGGCCGGCCGGGGAGCGCGGGCGCGGGGTCGCTGCACCTGTCCGGCGGGGTAAGGGTCCCGGCGCCCGAGCCCTCCCCTGCCGGCCGGGCGGGTGGCACTGCCAGGGGTTAAACCCGCCCTGAAACGCAGCGAGCACACCTTTCTTCCTAGTGAGGCTTTTATCGCTCTTCCCATCCCTTTTTTTTTTTTTTCCTTACTCTTTTGCCTTCTTTTTTTTAATTTTTCTTTTTCCGCGTGTGAAAAGCTGAACAGGAATGGTGAAATTCCTGTTAACGGTTGAAGGCGGATGGCACGGGTAGTCCCGAACTTAGAGCCACTCACTTCATCGCTTGCAAGAACAATGGACAGAAAGTATTTAGCGAGACGTTTTTCAAAGGCCGATAAATTACGTGTTTTCATCACCGGTCTGATCCAGCACCGTCCCCACCTACAAAAGGCCCCCGCATCCAAATTATAATTTTTTTAAGGATGTGCAGACTAACGAGGTTAAATCTAAAATGCTTTTCATTTGCAGCATACAAAATAAAAGCACACCTAAATCTTTTTCATGTTTAGACTTGTTTTTCTTACTCAAATACACTTAATAAAATTTTAAAGAAGCTGGATTAGGTAACTTTGAAGGGTAATGCCTTACTGTTCCCTGAACTATATATTCTGGTGATGTTGAATATGTTGTTGGGAGTTCTGTTAGGAGTATTTTCCTTATATAAGAACATAACAAGGGAGAGCTGTCAGCCTTCTGTTTCTGTAGGAAGTAAGTCCCCCTCCCCCAGCTTCTGATATTTTGAAGCTGCTTTTCTGGTTACAATTATTATCACATCGTTAGATGACTCTCATGTATTTGTTGACACTGCACAGAAATATGTTTCAGGTACATGTAGTTTTAAATTTCAATATGAAAAGTATTCTTTTAAAATATCTGTCTGTTCTCAAAACGTTTAGTGACTATTTCAAGTATTCTGACAGATTTACTTATGCTGCAAAGGTGTTGTCATTAAGAAATACGAAAGACCAAATTCCTTACTTGACCAAAGTTCACGAATTAAGGGATAAATTTAGATGTGTTCACACCGGCGATCCCTAGAAATGTCAGTAGGTGGTTAGCTGAGAGGTTAGGCCTTAGAATGTGGTATTTGGGAAGACTGCAGAAAACTCTGCTATGCTTGTTTTTTGTGTGCGTTTCAGTAGTGTGTTTGTTTTTGTTGTTTTCTGGATTTTTGTGTTAGGTTGGGTAAAATTGGTGTGTTGGATTGAAAAATGTAGTACTTTTTACTTAGCTAAGCGTTGTGGCATAGATGGGTAAGTTTAGGTTAATGTTAGTTGTGACATAATCTGCTGGAGAACATAGGGTCATCTTCTAGACAGTTTTAAAGATGCTGATCCTTGTCTCTGCTGGTGATAATGTCTTCTGAAAAAAACATTTCCTATTCCTTTGCCCAAGCAAGGGCAATTAGATTAATAGGAATAGGGAGGGCCCACTTCTTAAAAATTAGCTGTTATTATTAGCTGTTTCATGAAAGAAAGCCATTGTGTAAATCAAGCTTCTCTCAATCTGCTTTTTAAGGGGAGAATTTCAAAATTACAGAGTCTAACTAGATCAATAGGGCTGTATAGATATATATGATAATCTGAATTCACTCCCTTCATCAACTGTATGAATGCTTTTAACTAGTACAAACAGTTAAGACTCAAGTTGGTTTTGTGTTTGTTTTTTGTTGGGTTGTTTGGTGGGTTTTTTGGCAGAGCACAAACTTAGTGTTGAAAAGCTGCTTCCATGCCTGTGTCAGCTTTAGTAGAGTTGAATAGAAATCATACATTAGTATAACTCTTTTCTATATAAGAAATGGTTATACTAATATGAGAAGAATTTGGCAAGACGAGTATTTTGTAAAGTGACTTTCCTGTTAAGAATGTATTTCCTCTTTAATCTGAAATCACATAATTTTGTAACCCTTTCCAAAGGGGGGCCGTGTCCAGTTGTATTTATCCTTAGTAACAGAAAGTGGGGGAGCTGATGTTCTTTGTGCTTGGTTGTATTCCTGGTTAAAAGGAGAGTCTGTGAGGCCATGGCAGGAAAATCAAGGAGTGTACATGAGATATATGGGATGCATGAAAAACATACGGAATCAGTGGGATGTTACCACCAGTCTTTGACACCTTGTCTGTGAAAGCTAATAGCTGATATAGATATGCAGAGAAGGCTACTATTAAAGTGTGGGAAGTCTTGTATGTGAAGATAGTTTGAAAAAGAAGATGATGAGTAGTGTAGATACAGTGGAAGGAATGTTTCTCATTCTAGAACGCACGAGGGGGAGGAAGAGCAGTTTCTCTTCATCTTCAAAACTTAGTGAAACTTCTTTGCAGGCTGGCCTGTGGAGATCTTGGTTACAGTCAAACAGATCTTTCAAAAGCCTTTTTAAGTGTCCTTAGTTAAATTAGGTGAATTTTCCTGTTTCCTTGGTGAGAAACTCATCATTTAAATGTATTCCTTAATGCACAATTGATGTGTAAATGTTAAGGAATAACTGCATTTATCATGGGGTTTTTGCTTGTTTGTTTTGTCTATTATTTGTAATACATATTCTTGACTACTTCTGGAGGCAAAGAGTATAAGAAAACTCTGATCCAGAATGGCAGAGTTGGTCTTCTCTGATTACCCTCCTGTGGTACACTAAATGACTTGTTTTTAACATATGCTAAGAAAATGAATGGAAGTAAATGCTTTACAACAAATGTTCTTGAAGCACACTAAAAATATAGTAGATCTTAAACTCAAGGGGAATAGTTGGTTAGTTGTTCAAGTAAAAGACAGACATAATTTCTAGGCTGGTTTTTATACCCATTGCAAATGCAGTCAGCACAGAGATTGCGAGTAATTTATTTCTAGCTTCTGTTAATGAACTGACTCCTATCAAATACCTACTGAGTAGCAGCATTAGTAAACTACTACTCAATGATTTGCTGATAATTTTACAGTTATCCTTATCTTGCATAGAAAACTAACTAATTAAATGAAAAAAGACATCCAGCCGAGGAGTTGGTGTTAATTACAGCTACAAAGACAACTTACTTTTAGTCCATGCTCCTCAAGTAGTTGAGCTGATGTGGACATCACCAGGGTGCTGTAGTCATATTTGACTTCTCAAATGCAGATGTGGCCATGCAAGTGAACTTGGTGGATGTGTTTTGTACGAACTTCTTCCTCCATGTTGTCAAGAGTCACAGAGATCTTAAACCAGCAAGGAAGCCCCAGAAACTGTAATACCCTAGATTAAGATATAGGTAAGGCTTCAGATGTGATGTAGCAGCAGATGCTCTTGCTATTGTGAAGTTTAGTTGAATGTAGAATATGATCAAGGGCATTACTACCCTTCAAATAAAGGGAAAGGGTGTTGCTGCTGCTGCCTTTCCCTTGGTTTCATAGCCGTTGTGTCTGCTCTTTGTCAATCATTTTGTGATAACTGATGTGCACTGGAGAGAGGGACAGAAAGAGTATATTTAGTACTATACTGTGGGATTTTGTTTTCTTGCAAACCAAGTTAAAGTGAGATCCTTAAAACATTTGCAATGAAACTGTTAACAAACTAAGCCACAGATGATTTTGATGCACTATAGGTAATGATAGCTTAAGACAAATAATGCTTTCAAAATTGGATGTAGGGGTTTTTTATACTGTTTTTTTCTTCCCTGTAAATTCACAGGGGAAAAATCCACACAAAACAAAAGAGGAAATGAGGGAGAATGAAACTAGATACACAAAATATGTTCATATGCAAATGGAACATGTTTTCCTCAAATATATTTCAGTAAAAGTAATCTTAGCATTTTGTACTTGTAGTAAGCATGGATTAGGAATTTTTAGAGAGAGGTTTGTTGTTTGGGATTTTAAAATTATTTTTTTAGGTTTTTTTAGGGGTTTTTTTTCTCCTCTAAGTTCAATGCTGCTGCTTTAAATAGCATGACTGCCTGGAGTCCCCTCACAAAGAATAACAGCAGCTCTTAAAGGGACACTGTCAGCATGAACCTCTGTCTCTCCCTTGCCCTCTGATACCTCCTTGACTTTTTTTTTAAACTTTTACTTTCTTTTTTTTTTTTTTAATTATATTCTGGTACATTTTTAGTAACTTTTCTATTTCCTGGCTAAGGATAATTATCAAAAGCCTCTTTGATAAGTGAGATAGAAAAATATATGTAGAAATACAGCTGAATGAAGATTTAAGTAAGTGTTATATTAGCCATTGAATATCCATCAGTAAAAATTACTGTCAGTGTAATACAGAAATACTGAAGTGTAGGGCAGGACCTGAAGAGATCACATTTTATCTGTTCTATGACCTCACAAAAAAACCCCAAACCCACAAAACAGATTTTTGTCTAACCTGTTCTTTAATATGTTTAAGTAAGTATAATACCCAGTAAAGATGCACAAAGAATGACTGACAGCTGTCTGTTCTTCATATATTGAAGAATAATTTATCTCATTCTCTCTCCTTTGTTCTTCTTTTCATGTTTAGAATAAGCAGGCCTACATTATCCATGTACTGTCAAATATATTAAGTAGATAGCCGGATAGCAGGTGATACAAAAATCTGAAAGTTTGTAGCTATTAAATATTATTCAGATAATTTATGTCTTCTGTCCTTTTCCCCTTCTCACAGCTGATGTTCTTCCTAAAGCATATCTCGCTCAGAGAAATCCTGTGCTCATACAGAAGGGATTATCTGAGCCAAGACCCTTCATTGTCCTCAATCTGAAATTTCCATTTCCATTTACAAAATGTTATGGTTCATCTGTCCATCTGCAGTGAACACTGTCATCTGCATCCGTGTCACCAATGAACGTTTGCAGCTTGGGTTTGCGGGGAGACTGCGAGAAAAAACTCGGTGTGAGCTGTCCAGTTCTCTTAACCTCATTACTAGAAATTATTTGAGCAGGTCTATGCTTTTAAAAATGGGAACACTCTGGTTTAGTTTTGGGGTTTTTTTAAAGGAATGAAATAAAACTTCAGAATAGGTATCTCATGTAGCATGCAGTTGTCTGAAAGTACTGTGTGCTTTGAAATAGCTATGTTGGACTGGTACAAGACAAAACAAGCCTCGGTTTGTCATGTGTGTTCAGGAGTTATCAATACTAGTCCATTAATATTTGTAAAGGTAAATAAAAGCATTGTCTGAACTGGGGCATATTGAAATATTGCTTTGCTGTCTGATCACTGATCCATAATGTAGGATATGTTTAAACATGGCTTTTTGAATAGCTACATAATCTACTTCATCTAGAAAATGTTTTAATAAATTGCTGTTCTTCTGATACCTGTCACAAATGGACAGATTTTGACGAATGAAAGCTCTTCATTTTTGATTCCAATATAATAGCTAGTAAGCAAGCAGTAACAATGCAATTTTAGCCTTAATAGAAAATGTGTGGAAGGAGGAGAATCAATATTTACTAACGGAACACAGGAGGAAAAGAATCTGTAGGAAAAAATATTTCAGTGCTTTCTTGTAAGAGGTATGCAAACAGTGAAAGAATAAAAACTATTTAGAGAACTACTTGACATTAATTTTTTACCTCTCCCATCTTTTCGTTTGCGAGTTAAGGCACTCAAAATCTGAAACTTATTCAAGTTGCAACATGTTTCTGTGATCTTAAAGTTATTTCGTGTTTGTACAGTTTTAGGCACTCATCTTCAAATATTTGTGGAAATGGGGAAGATGTGAGTACGATAGGACACCTATTAGACTCAGTATGATTCTTATTATGCAAAAGGCTTCTTATACTTGAATATTTGTTTGAAACATTTCTAGGTCTTGGTTCTCTTACTGTAGTCTGTAATGAGAGGAGAGTTTGGTTGTACAATAGCAGTTTACCATGCCATGGTTGAAAATTGGCACATAACCCTTGATTATCTACAAGCTGTAGAGGAGCAGAGCTGCTTTTGCATTTCAGGCCTGTAAAAGATATTTGCAATTTGCTGCTGTATTAACTGTGAGCAAGTTGAAAATTAGTTAGTCAGAACTCAACTGTTTTCTTTCTTTCTTCTCCCTCCGATCTTTCTTTCTTTTCAGTGATTTTTTTGAACGCACCATTCTGTGCAACAGTCTTGTGTGGAGCTGTGCTGTCACAGGTAAACCAGGACTCACATATCAGGAAGCACTGGAATCAGAGAAGAAAGCCAGACATAATCTTCAAAGTTTTCCAGAGGCACTCATCATTCCAGTTCTCTACTTGGCCACCCTTACCCATCGCACCCGACTTCATGAGATCTGTGATGAAATCTTTGCCTATGTCAAGGATCGGTATTTTGTTGATGAAACAGTGGAAGTACTTAGAAATAATGGTGCAAGGTAAGTATATATAAAAATAAATACTTATTTATTTTTGTTTGGTGTTGGTGAGGTTTGTGTGTGTGCATTTTTGAACCCAAAACCCAGGGTAATAAACTCCATCAAACAAATACATCCGAAGTGAAGTGTGATGCTTAAACCGGTGATACTTTGCTTCCCTATATTAACTGAGAGCAGGATTGTGTTGCTGTGCTTGATACCTTTCTTTAGCTTTGAAGCAGCTGTGGAGCTACAACAGTGCTCTCAGATCTTGGCACTGCATTATTTTTGGGTCTATGTGGTGGATTTGCAAAGGAATGTCAGTTTTTTGGTGTGAGAAAGGTGGCTTGTTTTGTAGAATGAGATTTAATGAGAAATTAGGGGAAGCTATGTCTAAGAAAAACTTAGAAAAATTTTGATGAATCATTCAGAATAAATGGCCAAACTACCGAAAGCTTAAAATAATGGATAAATGCTGGATTTTTACTTTTTAGGTAGTGCAAAAATTGTGATTACATTATCAGCAAAGTTGGGAATTCATTGTAAAATGTTTATAATATTTGATTATCTGGAATTTAAGTTAATAGGGGTTTCTTCCCACTCAGAGTTAGTATTACACTTACTGTTGTACTGGTGTAATTATTGCAAATGTTTTTATTGTTATCTTAGATTCATTAAAACCTTGGAAGAATTTTGAGCTTCTCATATCATTGATACATAGACTCTATAGTATAAATAAGCTTGAGTCTTACTTTAATGCAGCTTCTAGCAGAGGTCTAGAAAAGGTCCATATTTTGTTTAAATGAGTTTACAGTTTCACCTAATTGAGGTTTAAGATGTGAAAAAACATGCTCCGTTTGGAAATACCTGCAGAATGGGTGCTAAAGCCTTTGTGGGTTCAGCTGTCGCTGTTGTGGTTTTTGTTGTTTGTAGGGTCATTTTATTTTGCTTTTTTTCAGGAGGAAGGTGACAGCTTACACTTCAAAGTAGAAGGAACTCCTGTGGGTAGCCTAATACTTAGTGCATAGTCTGGTGTTTGTTGAGCGATAGGAGTGGGCTGGTTCAAAATGGTCATTGGAGAACAGTTATGCTGTGTGAGTTTTTGTAGTGGCTGATCCAGATACTATTTATGGCCAATTTTGTGCTACATCAGGGAGAAAAGTCTTGATGCACCGTAGGAGATAAGTTGTAAGGAAATTGGTATGGGTATGTACATAAGGTCAGTGCTTTATAGAAAAACTTTCTATTTCTTCACTGCTCTGTTCTTTTCAACCAGTAAAGTCCCAGTCTGCAAAGCCAGGACAAGAGCAACTTCAGTAGAGTTACTGCCTTCTGTATGGAAAACCTATATCCAAAGTTTCTTTCTCTCTTTCTCATCTTTATACTTGTCAAACGACTAGGCTGAGTCATTTTGCTTAGAGAATAAGGCATTTGTTTGTTTCATTCGTTTTTTTCATTCGTTTGTTTTATTTAGAAACATGAATCTTACGGACTGTCAGTATAAGTTCAGTTGTTATTTTTCATTTGCTCAATGAAATGCCTTAGTATCTTCAGAGGTAGAAAACAATTATTTTCCCAAATAATAGCAAAAAAAAAAAAAAGATTGTACTTCTAAAAGTTTTTTCTCTCAAGAATGAGAGAGTTTTTTTCTCTTTCTATTACTTGTCTAAAATATTTGTGTGTGTGTGCATTGTAGCTTTCCAAAGATGTTTCCAAGGGTCAAGTTGTGATATCTCCTTAAGAGAGTGCTGGACTTTTTTTACCATCTTTAATTCAGCTTTCTTGGCCACTCAAAGTTGTGTAGAGATAAACACAAAATTGTTAGATACTTATGTTCTACTTTTACTGATCAGTATATTAATAGGATATAAGCTAAATTTCCTAAGCCTCTGAGATGGGCTGGATACCATTCAAAAGATGAAAGTTTCAAATAAACTTTATTTCCATCAAAAATTAGCCTGCCTAGAGATTGTATGTTTTAAGCTACATAAGTATAAATTGGTGTAAAATCAAGAATAAAAAACTTGTCTTAGCTGATTGTATGCCACTGATATTCTAGACAGAGGGAGCTAGTTCAGACCTTTAATACTAAATCCAGGAAACACTGCAAATAGCGTGGTAATGTAGAGGGACTTTTACACTTAGAGGTACATAATTAAAGAATACAAAGTGGGAGGAGGGGAGGCATTGTTATTTGTCTGCCAATTAACAGTTGACTTTGACCTGTATTTTGAAGTACTACACTGGGGATTAAGTGTACCAGCTCATGTTACTTGTGCCTAATATGGCTTTCCACCACAGCTGTTTGCACGCATTTGTCATGTGCAGCTACGTTTTTGTGATCTTTTCTAGCAAAAATTATCACAATATATATTGTAATAGCGTCCTATGAGGTTAGCAGAACTTGGAAGATCATCAAAACCCAGTTGTTTTGTGGTGTTGTAAATTCTTCCACTGCTTTTTATGTATGAAGTTTTTTGCATGTGTAATGTTAGCAAGATCCTTTGGTTTTGTGAGCTCTGTGCATCATTTAATGCCAAACCTACAACATAATGCATGTGTAACCAAGGGTTGCTCAAACAATTTTAATATTGATATTTTATAACTCCTAACTTTGTATGTGTAATACTCTTGTAAGATAGATTGCAGCTTTCTAGATTTGGAACAAAGTAAGCTGTAGGGAGCCCAAACACTAGAAGGGTTAGCAAATTGGCTGAATGTAAATGTTTTTATCTTGAGCATATGAAGTTGTCTATAATACTGCAAGGAATGACAGATGATCTGCAAAGAGAGGACAAGTGCTTTGTTCTGACATTCAGAGTCTAGGTAGATGTTGGGGGTTTTGGTTGTGTGAAACTTGTGTGTTCTGGTTGTTGCAGTGTCTAATGCCCCATTGCTTTTCTGGTCTTAGGTCTTTTCTGATTACTAGCCTTTTGTTGTGCTGCTCAGTTTTGAAATTAGCTACTTGTGTCTTGTTAATGAGGTCCGGTAGGAGGAACTCGGGACAGTTTGGGATATACTGTCCTCCTCTTATTTGGGTATGTCTGTGTTTCCAACATCCCTTGTCGACTAGAAACAAATTGCAGAGAAAGACCCCTCAGTCCTATCCTGTGGCTTGTTCAGGTGGTCTCTAAAAATTATGGGTGCATTTTGATATGCTGTTAGAAGTAAGAGGGAGATAATTCTGCTTGCTCTTTAACCCTTTCCAGTGATGTATTGATTAAAAATGGCCATCTTTCTTGGTTCGTATGTGTCCAGCTTTTCTGGCCAAACTGGGACTAACTTTTTTCCAAAGTGGCAGCTGTGCTATGCTTTAAAACACAAGGTGCTCAGATTCCCAGTTAAAGAAATGTAGAAATTGTGTAACAACACTTTCCTAGTACTGCCTTCACAAAAGACAATTATTATTTGAAACATTGGTCAGAAACATTATAGAATACAAAGAGAAAACTTAATCTAAAATTAAGTTTGAGTTGCTAAAGAATTGCAACCAGTTGGCACTGTAAATATAGTTTAGAATGTCAAATTGCAGTTTATAGAAAGTAGTTTATTGAAAAAGGCATAAAAATTACTGGAGATTTTGTTGGGGGGATTAGGGCAATATTTCATGTTAGCCATGGTCAATTAAGATGTAAAATAAGCAGCTGATGTTTTAGCTCACACTTTTTGAAGGAGAGGAAAAATGTTGATCACATTACTGGAATTGCTTCCTATATTTGACATTCAGAACTGGAAGTTCAAGACCCGTTATGTACTTGTTGGTCTTTTGATATTTCTCAAGGAATGGCATCTCTTGCAGTAACCTGTCCATTTGTTGCTGTCTTAGTAATGTGTTTTATTATTGGTACTTGAAACTTGTGAAATTGATTTTGTCAAAATCAATCTTGACATCTGAAGGCAGTTAACCTGAAAGCTGAAACTATGTGGTATGGTAGGCCTGTCTGCAATAATAACCTCAGTTAATGCCTCAGACACACTAAAAAAAACCCCTTCAACAGCCCAACCCACTCAGCAGTAGGACCTGTTCTTTTCTGCTTGAAGTCAGCAGCATGCTTTTTGGGTTTTATAACTATTTTAATTTGTTGGAGTTAAAACTACATTTAAAGCATGTGTTAACAACCAATTGTGATTTACCGTCTGTTTTCTGAGTCTGGGTGCTATCACAAGAAATAATGTCTGTCTTTATTAGGATATACAAGTGAGCAGTTTGATAATTAGTTAATGAAACTATAGGCTTTCCGTCTGACTGGAGCAATGAGGAGATCTGAGGTTTTAGGTTGGACAACTATATCCCCACTCTTAAAAATTGCTTATGTGGTGATGTCTTCCCTTCCCCATGTAGAGGTTGGGGCACTACCAATTCTTGTCCATCAGTTAGTATGGCACTTAATTAAAAAGTCAACCACTTTAAAGGTCATTGTATAAGAAGGAAGAAAATAATACAAAATGTGGCAGATACAAAAAAGGATTATCTTTTTTTCATCGAATTTGACCACTAGATGACACCACTACAAAAGAATACTTGCCTAATGTCTGAGCAAGCAACACCAGAATGCTTGAAAAAATGAACCTCCTTGCAGAAGTGCTAGATGATGCTCTCTCTCTTGGAAGATTGCTGCATCTGATCATATGTTTGATACAGGTTAACATCCTTTCTCTGCTTTGAGTGATCTGATGTTGACAATTGTAAGGCTGCAGGAAACAGATAACCACAGGTCAGTCTTTGTTTCACTCATCAGTTTGACTGGTGTCCCAGTGCTTCAGGAGTGTTCATAGTGGATTAACCACTGCATTAGGACAATTAAAAGATTTGCATACTGTTTTCATCTCTGTAAGTCTTAACTGGGGCACAGGAAGCATGTTGCTGGTCATGACTATAGCTGATAAGGAGTTAGGATGGTAGGATATAATCCTTGTAAGAGATGAAGTTACAGCTAATTTTCCAACTTTTTTTATTCAAACTGGCAACTCACTTATATCCATATCTATATCTCTATAGTTGCCTTCTGAGTACTAGGATGAGTTATTATAGGACCACTAGGTAGTGAGTGACAAAGTGTCTTCCATGTTTTTAGACTCTAATGAGTTACGGAGAGCTTAAATTATTTAAATTATAATTACTAATTGTGGTGTGCTTTTTAGTGGTGAAGTTCCTGTATAAGTTCCTGTATACAAAGAAAGTTTGCTACTTTATTTTGAAAGGTGAATTTGAATTCCAGAAAGTATCAAAACTAGTGTGATGTCTGTGAAACAGCATCTCTGATAGTACTGGAGAGCAGCTTACCTATTCATAGAGCAAATACAGTATGCATTTTCTCAGCATAGCTGTTTAAGGATCAATCAACTTCTAACTTGGAAAAATCATGTTTCTACTGCCCTTAAATCCTTTGGGATAGAAATGTAAGTCTAAATTTGTTGACGAATAGATATATTTGTATTTGACTAGTGGCAGCTATGAGATGATGATATATGGGAGAGAACCTGTAGCTCTTTTCTTATAGGTTGTTGAACAGCTGTTACAACAATGGGCCAGTCTCTGTTAGCTCTCATTCTCACACTCTCTACTTTTATAACTATAAATATAAAGGTAAAGGTTTGGGTTTGTTTTTAATCAGTACAAGGTTATGAACCAAAGGCTGAGCAGTCAAAATGATGCATATACCAGTCTAGTACTGCCCTAATGCTGCTGAATTAGGAGACGGATGATACAGCTACACCATACATACTCTTGTCCTAAGCAAAACCGTATTTCTTATTAGTTTCTTTGAAACATACCATCTTGACTATATCTTGACAGACAAATGGAGATGCTAAAACTCAAAAGCAGCAGCTCTTTCTGTACTTTAGGAAGCCATTATGTACATAAAACCTGTCTCCTTGTTGTGTGCTTTTGTTTTGCGTGTGCCTTAAACAGTACCAGTTAGCTTAGTAAAAGACATCACTCCTTCAGCTCTTGCCTCTCTTTATCTCTTTAATTACTCTCAAGTGTATGAGAACCGTTAGGACGAGGATATGAGTAACTGCACTTATTTGACATTTACTTCTAAAAAATTACTAAAAGCTGACAAAACAGAATGATGCTGTAGCTTTTTGGTAGTTTCTGGCACTTGCTACTAGAGTGTCTTGTATTACTCTTCTGGGGTTTTCTGTATTCAACTAACTTTACATACTGTTAGAAAAGGTATGTCAAAATGTTAATTTTGACATTTGAAAAACTTTGCTTTCATTTGAGTGTCTTAAAAAGTGAATTTGCTTCTAACTCACTGATCATTGTGGGTTTATTTTAAAAGCTGGGGAAGTTGACCTGGGAAGAGCAAGGCAAAGCTGGAATTGAACCTTGCAAGGGATGCAAAAAATAACAGGAAGGGCTTTAACAGGTGCATTAACCAGAAAAGGAAGGTCAAAGGAGGTGTAGCCCCTTGGTAAACAATGCTGGAAAACTGGTAACAATGGATGAATGGAAGGTTGTGGTTATCAAAAATGTCTTTGCCTTGGTCTTCAATGACAGCCTCTCTTCCCCCACCTCTTGAGGAGATGAACAGCTCTCCATCCCCCTCTGCATTTATCTGTGGTCAGTATCTGCATCTTGCATATGCCCTAGTTCTCATCTGATCCTTCAGTGAGCTGCTTAATAAAAGCATTAGAATGTTCCCCCACTGTCGCATTTCAAACAGCCATGTGCCATCCAAGGGATGCGTTTGTCTGCTTATTTTAAAGCATACAGAGACACATTTATAACTCATCAGAGCCTTCTTGGTATCCGTCTTGGGTATCTTGGTTTTTTGACTTGAAATGGGGACATATCAGACATTTTATTTAGACTATTATTTCTGTAAGAGTAATTAGTGCCAGCCAGATCAAAAGTTGGTGTGCAGAATGCTCAGCTGAGGAGCTGTGAGAAGTGGTCTCTCAGAGCCTCTAACACCAGCCTTGGCTGGATGTAAAGGCCTACTTGGCATTTGGGAAGAACTTCTCTTGGAAACAAAAGTGCCAATAATTGCAGGGATGAGGTTTTTCAGTTGATACGCTGTAATGATTTTGGCCTGTTACACAGTGCAGTTTCTCTTCTTTAAATCGTGTTCTTCTACTGCTTCAGCATCAGTAAATGGAGATACTCTGAGCTGCAGAACAGGCAGGTAGCTTGTGTACATGTCTTTGAGTTGCTGAGCTGAATGAAAGAGAATTTGTTCTGGTTTTTTTCATCCTAAAGAGGAAGTGAAGAGGCTGAGGAGTATCAGGGAGTGTGAGAGAAAATAGACTGGTGGAATCACATCCTTCAGTCGCTGAGAGAAATGCAGTGGATGGAAGCTTGGCAGGAGTCAGAGGAACCCTGACCCCCTCCCCTCTCACCATCAGGCAGAAGTGGGGGACCTAAAAGGTGAGGATGAATGGAAACAGGTCCCGACCCAGGGAGATAGGACAATTCCCCCCAGCCTCCCTTTCCTTTCCAAGTGCCCTTACAGAATATGTATGAGGCTTTGCAATATCACAGGCAGATAATAAGTGGAGGTGAAGTTCTGTCTTGGGGCTCACCCGGAACAAGTCAGTCAACCAGATGGATCACAACTCTGGATGTTAAGAAAAAAAGAAGTGTAATTGTAAGGGACTCCCTTCACAGGGAAACTGAGGGCCCCATATGCTGGCCAGACCTATCCTGTAGGGAAGTCTGCTGCCTCCTTGGGACCTGGGTAAGAGATGTTATAAGGAGACTCCCTGGACTAATTGAGCCCTCTGTTTATTACCCACTTGTAGTTGTTGCTCAGGTTGGCAGCGACAAGGTTAGGAGAAACGTCTTATGGCAGTGGAAAAGAACTTCAGGGCACTGGGATGACAGATCGAAGGAACAGGAGCACAGGTGGTGTTTTCCTCAGTCCCTTTGGTAGCAGGGAGGAATGCCGAAAGGAACAGGAGAACCCCCTGTTCAACACGTGGCTTAAAGGCTAGTGCCATCAGTGGAGTTTTGGCTTTTGCAATCATGGGGCAGTTTATATGGCACCAGGCCAGCTGGAGACAAATGGGATTTGCTTGTCTAAAAGTCCATGAGTTGGCAAGGATGACTGAGAAGGCTTAAAATTAGGTTTGAAGGAGGAAGGGGATAAGACCAGGCTTGGCAGAGATGAGCCTGGGTGCAGGTTGCCAGTGTTGGGGGTGAAATCAGTAGCCCAGCTGAAGTGCATCTATATTATACTGACTCTGAAATGTGTGAGCCATGCTGGAACATGTGGTCTTACAGAGATGAGCCAGGGACTCCTAAGGTATTAGAAGCCAAAAGAGAAACCAGCATAGAATGATCTTGGGGTGTGTTCCTCTAGGAAGGTGACACAGCTGACAGCCCAGCTGAGGTGCCTTTGCATCAAAGCACACAGCATGAGCAACAAACAGGAGTTGGAAGCCACTTTGCTGCTAGAAAGCTACGACTTTATTGCCATTACTGAAATGAGGTGGGACAAATACCATGACTGGACTGTGACCATGGATGGCTACAGACTGTTCAGAAGAGATGGGAAGAAGAGAGGCATAGTGGTTGTCCCCGACATCAAGAGATAGATCGAGTGTGAAGAGCTGTCTCTGAGAAACAACCATGAGCAGATCAAAAGCCTGTGGGTAAAAATCAAGACACTGAGGCAACAAAGGGAAGCAAGTAGTTGGTGTCTACTACAGGCTTCCTGATCAAGGGGAGCCTATTGACAAAGCCTTATTGCTTCAGCTACAAGAATCATTGCACTCGCAGGCTCTCATCCTTCTTGGGGGCTTCAACCACCCTGACATCTGCTGGAAAAGTAGCACAGCGGCCTGGCTGAGTAAGGAGCTGATGATCAAACTAATGGAAAAGCAGAAAATATACAGACCATTGAAGATAGGACTGACAGGTGACCTGGGAAGAGCAAGGCAAAGCTGGAATTGAACCTTGCAAGGGATGCAAAAAATAACAGGAAGGGCTTTAACAGGTGCATTAACCAGAAAAGGAAGGTCAAAGGAGGTGTAGCCCCCTGGTAAACAGTGCTGGAAAACTGGTAACAATGGATGAGTGGAAGGTTGTGGTTATCAAAAATGTCTTTGCCTTGGTCTTCAATGACAGCCTCTCTTCCCCCATCTCTTGAGTAGATGAACAGCTCTCCATCCCCCTCTGCATTTATCTGTGGTCAGTATCTGCATCTTGCATATGCCCTAGTTCTCATCTGATCCTTCAGAGAGCTGCTTAAAGCAAGTGATATGACACAAAGTTACCCAGCTTTTCACATTGGGTTAGGGATTTGGGGGTTTGGGNAGGAAGTGAAGAGGCTGAGGAGTATCAGGGAGTGTGAGAGAAAATAGACTGGTGGAATCACATCCTTCAGTCGCTGAGAGAAATGCAGTGGATGGAAGCTTGGCAGGAGTCAGAGGAACCCTGACCCCCTCCCCTCTCACCATCAGGCAGAAGTGGGGGACCTAAAAGGTGAGGATGAATGGAAACAGGTCCCGACCCAGGGAGATAGGACAATTCCCCCCAGCCTCCCTTTCCTTTCCAAGTGCCCTTACAGAATATGTATGAGGCTTTGCAATATCACAGGCAGATAATAAGTGGAGGTGAAGTTCTGTCTTGGGGCTCACCCGGAACAAGTCAGTCAACCAGATGGATCACAACTCTGGATGTTAAGAAAAAAAGAAGTGTAATTGTAAGGGACTCCCTTCACAGGGAAACTGAGGGCCCCATATGCTGGCCAGACCTATCCTGTAGGGAAGTCTGCTGCCTCCTTGGGACCTGGGTAAGAGATGTTATAAGGAGACTCCCTGGACTAATTGAGCCCTCTGTTTATTACCCACTTGTAGTTGTTGCTCAGGTTGGCAGCGACAAGGTTAGGAGAAACGTCTTATGGCAGTGGAAAAGAACTTCAGGGCACTGGGATGACAGATCGAAGGAACAGGAGCACAGGTGGTGTTTTCCTCAGTCCCTTTGGTAGCAGGGAGGAATGCTGAAAGGAACAGGAGAACCCCCTGTTCAACACGTGGCTTAAAGGCTAGTGCCATCAGTGGAGTTTTGGCTTTTGCAATCATGGGGCAGTTTATATGGCACCAGGCCAGCTGGAGACAAATGGGATTTGCTTGTCTAAAAGTCCATGAGTTGGCAAGGATGACTGAGAAGGCTTAAAATTAGGTTTGAAGGAGGAAGGGGATAAGACCAGGCTTGGCAGAGATGAGCCTGGGTGCAGGTTGCCAGTGTTGGGGGTGAAATCAGTAGCCCAGCTGAAGTGCATCTATATTATACTGACTCTGAAATGTGTGAGCCATGCTGGAACATGTGGTCTTACAGAGATGAGCCAGGGACTCCTAAGGTATTAGAAGCCAAAAGAGAAACCAGCATAGAATGATCTTGGGGTGTGTTCCTCTAGGAAGGTGACACAGCTGACAGCCCAGCTGAGGTGCCTTTGCATCAAAGCACACAGCATGAGCAACAAACAGGAGTTGGAAGCCACTTTGCTGCTAGAAAGCTACGACTTTATTGCCATTACTGAAATGAGGTGGGACAAATACCATGACTGGACTGTGACCATGGATGGCTACAGACTGTTCAGAAGAGATGGGAAGAAGAGAGGCATAGTGGTTGTCCCCGACATCAAGAGATAGATCGAGTGTGAAGAGCTGTCTCTGAGAAACAACCATGAGCAGATCAAAAGCCTGTGGGTAAAAATCAAGACACTGAGGCAACAAAGGGAAGCAAGTAGTTGGTGTCTACTACAGGCTTCCTGATCAAGGGGAGCCTATTGACAAAGCCTTATTGCTTCAGCTACAAGAATCATTGCACTCGCAGGCTCTCATCCTTCTTGGGGGCTTCAACCACCCTGACATCTGCTGGAAAAGTAGCACAGCGGCCTGGCTGAGTAAGGAGCTGATGATCAAACTAATGGAAAAGCAGAAAATATACAGACCATTGAAGATAGGACTGACAGGTGACCTGGGAAGAGCAAGGCAAAGCTGGAATTGAACCTTGGCAAGGGATGCAAAAAATAACAGGAAGGGCTTTAACAGGTGCATTAACCAGAAAAGGAAGGTCAAAGGAGGTGTAGCCCCCTGGTAAACAGTGCTGGAAAACTGGTAACAATGGATGAGTGGAAGGTTGTGGTTATCAAAAATGTCTTTGCCTTGGTCTTCAATGACAGCCTCTCTTCCCCCATCTCTTGAGTAGATGAACAGCTCTCCATCCCCCTCTGCATTTATCTGTGGTCAGTATCTGCATCTTGCATATGCCCTAGTTCTCATCTGATCCTTCAGAGAGCTGCTTAAAGCAAGTGATATGACACAAAGTTACCCAGCTTTTCACATTGGGTTAGGGATTTGGGGGTTTGGGGTTTTTTTTTTAGTGTATATTCTTTTGTTTAGTTGTTTAGTCAGGTAGTTGAATTACGTGTTATGGTAATCAGTAAATGAATCTGATTGCCAGAGCTGCAAAAAGCCAGCACTGTGTACGTAGCTGGAAAGAGGAGTGGGAAAGAAAGATCTCCCCATTTGACAGGAACCGTTAAGTGATCTCTGCATCTTGTAGAGCAGCAGCCTGAGGCTGCAGCTGCAGTTTGGTTTTGTATACTTTCAGCCAGCTTCTTCCTTAAGCGTTCTGGAAGTGACAAGGTTTGGTCATACCTTTTCTGCTAGTTGTGTTAAGGTGCTCTTCAAAGCAGAGCCCAGAATCGTTCCTGCAGAGAGAGACTAATGGAGTTGGGTTTCCTGAGAAACTGTCCTGTGCCACAGTCTGTAGTCTGTAGCCCTTAGATTGCTGCTGGAGTCAGTTCTGTTCTTTTAATTGTGCAGCTGACCAGCCCTACCTGACATTCATGGAAATCAGCATTTTAAGTACAGTGCCATCTGAGCTAGAGTTGCTGGGACTGTTGTGTGAAAGTTTCTGATGGTTCTGTTCTCAGTTTATTTTGAAAGTTTTTGGGATTCATTCAGTGCAACTGTATTCTTTATTGTAATTTGAAGAAAGTGCTTCCTGACTGATGGGGATATTTAAGGTACATATTGACGTACTTTGATGCTGCTGTCTTTTTAGATTGAGTTGCCCCCAAATGTTATTTTATGGGAAATAGTGAGCATGGTTTAACATAAGCTGTGTAAATATCTTGAAATATCTTTTTTAGGAAGTAATTCAAGTAGTATGCTTCATTTAAATGTCTTGCTTCAGCTTTCAGCTATGCTGTTTTATGTGCCTTATAATATAAAATAAGAGTTGTAATGAGTGACCCCAGGGAATGATGAGGTTATTGAGAAGAGCAGACCACTTGCACTAGAAACAGTGTCTTTTCCGCTTAGTCCAAGGAATTGGTGCTATTAGCCATAATTTGACTACAGGCTATAAAAAGGCTAAAAAAATAATTCATAGATAATTTCTTTAATGCCAGAAGGAACGGTTGCATCACTCTCTTTAATCTCCTGTTTATCAGTAAGCATTAAATTGCATGAGATTGTGCTTTTCTTGAACCAGGTCTGCACTTCACTTGATTCCTTCCCCAAAGGTTTCTGGTAATGATTTGAATGGCATAGAAGATGGAGTATCACTTCCTTTCTGGGACAGCTTATCTGTTAGTCATTCTTCCTGCTGAAAAATAAAGGGGAAGGGGGAGGTGTGGTGTGTGGAATGCAACTGTATTGGGGATTTTGCTGCTTACTGAATCAAGTGTACAGAATACATAATTTCCTTTCTTAAGAGGAGGAGATGTGATGCCCTGTAAATTACAGGGCTGCTCGATGGATGAACAGGTAAAATCAATGTTGGAAAGCTCCGCGGTGACTCGCATAGTGGTATGTTTGTGCCGGAGGACGGCCTGGGGGTGTGTGCGCTGAAGGCTCTTTGTCCGTGGCGCCCCGGGTAGCGCGCTGGCTGTGGCGTGTGCCGCCCCCTCTAGCGGCGGGCGGGGGAAGAGTAGGAGCGTGTCCGGAGCTTTCGCCGGATTTCCATTAGAAATTAAAAGCGTGTTTTCATTTGAATTGGACGCACTAGGAAATATATTTTATAATCTGAAACAAAGTAGTTCTACTAAGAAGTATTTTTTTAGCAGGTGATCTTTGTTGGATTTAAAAACCCAGCCTAATAATACACATTCAGCCATGCAGTCAGCTCCATATTTTTTGGTATGAAGGGGTGACTGTGATGTTCCAAATATTTGAAAACCAAGTTACTAATAATGCACTTTTCTTAGAGGACTCAGAGTCTGGTGCTGGGCCAGACCTTAATAAGCCTTGTTGGACTTGGATTTACTTAGCGAACAGTCACCAGGTTCTACCACCACTATATTTGGGTGCTCTTGGTTCTTTATACAAAGTCTAATTAATTTTTTACAGTTAATTAGCTTGGTCTGCACTGGCTGGGAAAACGTATGTTCCTGCCCCAGACCAGCTTTGGAAACGAGATAGGCTGCATTGGAATGGCAGTATGCCTGTGGCCGTCAAGTCCAAGCAGGCTCAGGCTGCCTCTGCATGCAAGCAGCTCTGGTGTCCCCATGGATACTGTAAGCACCAGTCATATTGTTGTCTATAGGAGTATATAAAGATGTTAATAGCTATGTTGGTTTTTTTTTTAAATTAAATTATTTTCATTTTTTTTTAATAACCTACTGGAGCATCCTGGAGCTCTCTTCCTGTTGGAGAGAGCAGCTACAGGGTCTAACTGCATTACTGATCCTTGATAATGCCACAAGAATACTACCTAGGATATTTTAATGTTACTATATTATTTTAATTCTTCGGGTTTTTCTCCCACTACCACCATCTTTTCTTTCCTCTTCCCCTCTTCTCCTCCTCCCCCCCCGCCACCTTCCCGCTGTGTGCAAGTTTTGGATAGTACTGTCTTGCTGAAAAGACATGTTCAAGAAATATTTTGATGTTACTTCCTTTTTGCCAGTGTTCAATTCAGATAGAAGAACATTTAAAATTTGTCTGTCATGGATGTTGTGGGGTTTGTTTGTTTTTAACTTAAGTGTGACACCACACTAATTCAAGCCCAGGACTTCATGTGTTCTTCATCTTACGTATTTCAAGTGAGAGTGCTTGGTGCCCACAGAAGAGAATTATTATATGTTCTTTTTCCCCCAGCTTTGAGCTTTTTGTGGTAGAATGTGACAATATCCATTGACTAGAGTCATTAATTTTCATGAATCAGACAAGGCTTTTGGATGTTAAGCTAAAGAATAGGAACCACAGAATTCTAGAAAGGGGTGAAAGTTAGTGGTTAAGAACCAGCTATAGTACCGTTACCCAGCATGAAGTGTTGATTAATTATACTTTTTGATATATAGTTAATTCTCCCTTTCATAACTAGCATTCAGGATGGCAAAGGAATAGGCTTGTTTTGTCAATTGTGTGCATGCCAGATGGAGCCTTAATATGTGTCAGCAGATAAATGGGCCATTATTAAGATTAGATGCATAATGATCATTTCAGCCTTGTTTATTTAGGTCATCAACAGTAGTAGGAGATGATCTCTTACAAGTAAAAATACTTTGGAATCTGAAAATCTTTTGCTTTTCTTAGACTGCTATGAAAATTACATAGAAACTTTGTTGTGTAGTTTTAAAGTAACACATTAAGTTAACTTTACAGTTTACTTAAATGAGAACTGAAAAAAAAACCTCACAACACAAGTAACTTGATTTGTTTTCCTGAGAAGTGAAGCTGATAGCTGTGTAAGCAGATGAATTTCTCCATTTATTAGATGGTACTTACGAAATTAATATTTTACCGAGTATTTCAGTGCAAGGCTCTGAGTTACTTATTTAGGAGACAGTATAGCATTCAGTTATGTATGTATTCTTAAAATAGCATTTGCTACAATTTTAGACTCCTTGTACTAGTGAAAGACTTTAATAAATGTCTGTGTTTTATTTCAGGTTGCAGTGCAAGGTTTTGGAAGTCATAGCTCCAACCCATCACAATGGAATGGCGAATGGCCACACCAGCAGTGCTGATGGGGACACAATTGTCATCAGCGACAGTGACGACTCAGAAACGCACAACAGCTCTGCACAAAATGGGTACATGATACTTTTACTGTATGTCATGCAGACTGGGTGGAAATGAGACTAAAGCAGATGTGTCAAAGTGTGACCAAAACAAATTACTTGATCTGTATGGATTAGGAGTGTTCAGACTGCTGAAGGTGACAAGCTGAACATTCAGAGGTGCCGGTTATGCTAATGCACCAGAAAACTCTGCATTATGAGAAATGGAATACCTACAGAATAATAATTGTTAATCTTTTTGCAATGACAGTGGTTTTGCAGGAAGATGGTGGAAGAACTGTGTGTACCTACTGGTAGTTTTCTGTGCTGCAAAATCTGTGCTACTGTAGCAGAAAGTACAGCCATGTTCTGCATTTCTGCAGTCTGGTATCACTTTGCTTCTATCATGGGGCTCAGAGTTGAGATTGCTTTATGACAGGAGGACACGCTTTTACTGGCACTCTCTGAAAATCTTCCCAGAGACTTCATGTATTTGTGTCCAAAAAACCAAAAACATACAAAGCTTTCTTCGTTGTACCTGTGTCCATATAAATATGCCATTATATTTAATGGATTTGATTATGATTTTATGTGCATTGAAACTGTGTGTCTTGTCTTCAGGCACTTTCCATAGGCTGGAATAGCTTAATAACATTGAGTAGGAGAGCTTGTTGGCTGTAACCATGGTATTTATTTTGGAATATCCCTTTACTGACCAGTAATTGAACCTATCCTAGCAGTATAATGAGATGAAAGACTTCTATGCTTCATAGGCATGATGATGAAAGAAGAAGGTTTGAAGTGGGCCCTAATCTAGGATCTAGCAACATGCAGGCTTTGCATGAACTGTTACCGACTTTAAGATGTCACATGGATGCAGAAGTTAATCTTGTTGATTGCTTCATGATGAAGTCACGTCCTGACATGCCTAGAATTACTAGGGTGGAGCTCCTCACTTCATTAAGAAAATAACATGGGATAAATAATTTTTAAATTTCTTTGCTGTCTCTTGCAGGCAGTGTCTTAAGTTGTTCATGAAGGTGTTCTACCTGTTTGAGAAAATAAATGCATTTTCAGAATTCCAAAAGGCATGAGGCATTTGAAAGGAGGTTATTACTCTTGGAATTAGGCAAGCATGCACGGAGCTGACTGTAGGATTGATCCCGTTACAATGCTGTCACTTCCATGCATGCTGAGATGGTGGTAAGACTACGTCTTGCACTCCGATTCAGTCTGTGGTTCTTCCCAGCTGATTAGTTGACAGTGCAGGGGAGGGAGGGAAAATAATTTCTTTCTCTTAGAAAGGGAATTCTTGTGAGAATATACAGACTTTGGAAGCAATGTTCTGTGACATTTCTGACATTCATGCTATAAGTTAAATTGCAGACCTCTAGTGGCTTTAAAATGCTTACTGGAAGTTTTAAGTGAGTCTGTTTATAACAAATGTGAGAGTGTAACAATAGTTATTTTCTAGATCTATTCTAGGTGTATGCAGACTTGAAAAGTATTATTTGCTGTATGTGTAAAACTGTCTCAAAGTAAAGCATTGTTGTGAATTTTCATATGCTGGCATACAAGATTCTTTATACCATTGCTCATAACAATAAGAAATCCTACTCAACTGAAGGACATTGTTTTGCAGCCCTAATCTTTCAGAGACTATATTTTGCTGTTTATGGAGAGACTTGCATGTGGAGAGTATGGATGTTAGTCATCTTGGGACCAGTGTCAAGTTGATATGTGCAGGACAGTTCTGCCTCAGCCTGCACACAAATCTCCAGGTTTTGAGACTCAGCCTTTGTGCAAAGCTGCAGTGCTGTTAAACAATGGTACAGCAGATGCTTAGGGTGTTTGTGAGGGAGGGGGAGGGGAGCACAGCACAGATTGATGGGCCATCTGTAAATATTTTTCTTAAAGAATCTGTAAGGCTAGAGAATCTTAACTGAAAATAGATGTCATTAGAGAGATCCCAGCCTTTCTGTGACCCTACTCCCATCTGTATGGAGCAGAAATAGCCATGTAGTCTGTACAAATGTTCCTGCTGACCTTTTCTGTTGTATTCTGCAGTAAATGTTGGGATGGTACTGGGAGAAAGAGGCTATGTTGCTCTTACTTTCCCTCAGAAAAACAGGCTGCTTTCTAAGGCCTGGGTTACAGAGCAAGAGGTAGCAATCTTCTGAGTTCTTAAACCATTTATACTATGCCCTGGGAGCCTCTGGTACCATAGGCTAGTGGTCACATGGAATAACAGTATTCACACCTTAAACCGGTAGACTTTTAAAGGTAAGACTGAACTCTTGTGTTGGCTTTAGCACTCGGCCACAGCCTGGAGGTGAGAGGCTTTTGCTGCCAAATGCATGCAATTCAGCTGCAACTTAATTATTCATGGCATTCCTTTTGCCAAGGCTATGAGTAGTGTGAATCATCAAACATCATCAGAAATACTAGAAAAAAACATTCTTGGTTTACTAGATGGTTTATGGCAGTAAATTTGGGTGTTTGTTCAATTGAAGATTAATTTTGAGGAAGGGCTAATTGTTTCTGCAAATTTTGGGATATAAGTGGTAACAGTTTTTGGAAAAAATGTCAGTGGAACCTTATCATCCAGGCCTTTTGGCATCTTCAAATGAATTTTTAAAATTTATCTGGAGAAAAAATTATGAACTGGATATGTCAAAATGTGGGCACAACTTGTCATTAAAACTATACAATATCTTCAATACAGTAAATCTTTCTTCATCTTAATTGTTATCTTTCCTTTCTTCCTCTCTCATTCCTCCATCACTTGAATCCAAGAATAATGGTGATGGGTATTAGTCCTCTTTATATTATAAGGAAAGACCAAAATACTTGGATCAAAGGCACCTTAAAATCTTCACCAAAAAGTTAAAAGTCTGTTGTCTTGTCCCTAGAGTGTTGCTGTTAAGAGTCTTCAGGTTTCTCTGTGTTGTTGTTGAAATTTTATTTAAGTTCCAGGAAATATTTGCAATTCCAAATGGGCAGTTATTATTGCTCAGTACAGAGCTGCTTGTCAATGGCAACCTTCAAAGATGTGCAGAGGCAGCTTTGCTCTGGGGATCAGTTTACTACCAGGTTACCTCTGTGTAAGGCTTGCATGAGGAGATTAAATGATTTTGTTATTTAGCTAGCATTCTTCAAGGGAGTTTTTTCCATTCCCAAATTTAGTCAAAGAGGAGAAGAAAAGCCACTGCCTCTTTCTGAAAAAGTGGGACAGCAGTCGTTTTAGCGCTTCAGGACAGCATTCTGGATCCTCTAACTCAGTATTTTTCTGGGCAATTTTTCTGCTTCTGTTAGTACAGTAAGATATAGGTAGCTGCAGCAAGACTCAGACCAGATGATGTGGATAGGTGTCCTGGACAAAGTAATTGAGAAGGATAAGGTTGCGGAAGCTGGATTTGTTTTGCCTGGAGAAAAGGATGCTCAGGGGGGACCTTACCATTCTCTACAACCACCTGATATGAGGGTATAGTGAGGTGGAGGTTGGTCTCTTCTCCCAGGTAGCAAGTGACAGGATGAGAGGAAATGACCTCAGATTGTGCCAGGGGAGGTTTATACTGGATATTAGGAAAACTTTCTCCACTGAAAAATCAGACATTGGAATAGGGAATGAAATCGCTGTCCCTGGAAGTGGTCAGAAGGCCATGTGGATGTGGCACTTGACAATGTGGTTTAGTGATGAACAGGGTGGTGCCAGGTTGGTAGTTGGACTCAGTCCTAGAGGCCTTTTCCAGCCTTAATGAGTCTATGATACTAAGGTCTCTACTGCTCCCTTAGTACCATGCTGTCAGAATATAGCATAGCAGTACTGTAGGAAGAAATTTATGTTTAGGTCCTGTGGTTACCATGCCAAAGTAATTGAAGGCTTGATGAGATTACTACCTGTCGGTGGTTCAGTATAACCTTATTAAAAGTGCAAGATTCTGACACAAGTACTCGCCACATTCACTTGAGTGCAGTAGAAACTATTGTAATATGGGTGAGTCAGTTGCAGTTTTTACCTACTGCTATGTATTTGGTTGTGTGTCAGAGAGGTGCTGTGAAGAGATCTCTGTTGTGAAGGGAACTCTGCTGTGAATGGGTCTAACCCTTGCTAAGTCTAATGTGTTTCAAATAATGTTTTACAAAAATAAAACCAAAAATAATAATGTTTTTGTGCCAAAGCAGCTCAAAGTAATCTATAGAATTTTTAAAGCTTCTGTGTGTATTGAATGACCTTTTTCTTCCTCTTTTGCACTTAGCAAAATTTTTACTAATAATTTGGAAGAGGATATCAGGAATATATTTACTTCTTGGGATAATAACTGAAATTCAGAAACTAAGCAGAAAAAATGTAGTGTGTTTTGAAATTACATTTGGGCTATTATGTATGATTCACCAAGGCTGAGAAAGATTTCCTCAAGCTAAAAAGTAAAGATTAATGATAAAGAGTTGAAAATTTGATAATTCCTTGGGCTCTGAATTTGATTGCAGACAGTGTTGAAGCTTAGAATCTATTCAAAATGTATAAACAAGCTGATGTAGTTTTGGTTTAATATTGGTACTCTGATGCCTTTTATTTTCTATCTGAACATTATCTGTTTGGGTCATTCTTCAGTTTATTAGATTAAAGGACTGGAAGCACAATGGCGTGTGATGAGGTGCAAGTTTGTCTTTCATTCTATCCAGAAATTCCTAGGGACAGCCTTCATTACTTTAGCTTTCCTGTCTTGAGACTGAAAGTGGTCATGGAAGATTGAGTCACAGTACGACAAGAATATGAAGGCTCTTTTAACAAACTTACGTAGAGATGTTAAAATCTTGCTGGTGGATATACTGGATTACAGTTGATCTGTGTTTTGCTAATATGAATAGATGGGTAGGATTTTTCTGTTACATTTCTTAAACTGGGTTTGGTCCGGGTGACTCATGTCCACTGTGATACGCATGCACTATCATGCAAGACAGTGTATGCATATCACAGCACTTATCTGTAGGTCTAGTAGATGTGTTGCTATTTCCAAGTATGTCTTCTTTATTTTGTCAGTCCATTTGTAATTAACTATGCTGATAATTTAATAGTTATAAACTATTTTCCTTCAAATTTGCAAATTCTCTCATCTGAAATGACACTAATGGTGAATATCTTTTTAATTTCGTTTGTGTTAATTAATGTGTTTATTAGACATTGGAATATTAACATTTCTTGTATTTATCTTCTACAGAATTAGTGGGGAAAAACAAGAATTGTAGCAAATTTCATTTTCAGCAGCCTTGCAAAGTACAGTTCTCAACATCTTGTGCATGTTTTTCACAAGGCTAGAGAATAGCAAGTGATGCACTGGTTTATTTTGTCACAAACTGCACCTGAAAGCGTTTTGTAAATTCTGGAGGGGCTGCTGCTGATGAAATGCATAGTTTTAAATTTCCTAGTTTCATCCACATAGCTACTTTAGCTTTCCTTATTGATAAAATAAGATGATGGCGGAATTCTTCCTGATAAAGCAGTCCAACTCATGATTACAAACTGTCACCTCAGGAGAAGCGAGTTCAGTTGTTTAATAGCAAAATGCAACATTATTTAAATAAAGTCTTATTAGTTTAGCTCTGTTCATTAAGTCTGTCCATAAATACACTACTCTTCTAAAAGTATATTGTCTATGGCAAAACCCCTCCCTTTCTTGTAAAGGAGTGAATTTTGGTGACGCACCAGACCTGGGTGTTACTCACCTAGGAAGAGGTGTAACAAAACAATTAATACTATGTTAAAACTGAAGAAATATTTTCCGTGAGGAGGGAAAAAATCTAGTTCTCTGTAGCGATACCTGTAAAAGGGAAGTGCACTTCAGCTAATAAAGCATGTAACCTGATTTTGAAGTATAGATATGTTGCCTTAGGATTTCTGTTACTTTCTGTTATTTTATGTTGTTGGTAAAGTGTTTGGTTTGGTTTTTTTTCTAAAATGTTATTTTGGAAAAATATTTTAGGTGGTTTTTATTTGTTTTGCAATGCAATTGGTAGATCAACGGCTACTATTTTTATTAATTTTATTTATTTCTGTCTTTTGGACTCCTTCCTTTTTCTCCCTTTTCCTGTCTTCCTGTTGCCATTGTGAGTTCTGAGAGTACTAAGGAGACAATTTTCTGAATTATAGGGATGTATCGTTACTTGTCTCTCTCTTTTCATTCTTCCTTCCCTTCTTATCTCCCATTTCCTTGCTAAGAAACATCCGTCATTGTTCTTCCTATTCCTTGCAGGAACTGGTTTTGATGCAGATTTAAATATAGTCGCAGAAAAGTTTGCACAAGTTAATAGTCCCTCTTTGGTACTGGTGGAAGTTACAAGCTGTGTATTTTTAAGAGGTCCATTATGTAGGCATATAAATATATTAAATGTGTACAATATGAGGCTAATGATGTGTGAATGTAAACTTTGATTTTTTTTTTTTTCCTAGGGAGAAGAAAGCCATAATTGATCCTTCTTTGTTCAAATACAAAGTCCAACCTATTAAAAAACACCTGTATGAACCTGTTATTGTTAAAGCATCTCAACTAAGGTAAAAAATAGTATGTGGAAGTTAAAATGGTATTTTATAACTGTGAGTTGTGCGAGATGTTTTTGATATAAAATGGCATTTGAAAACAATGTTAGAGCTGTTAATTAAAAGCGCTGGAACAAAATACTGTACTACAGGCCTTCTGTATCAAGGAATCCAAGCTTTGCTAGCATTAACACGGATACCAACTCCTTGCAAGTCTCTGCTTTCATTGGTGCACAGATGAGACCTGCTTTTGTTGTCTGCAAAAATTGAATCAGTTACCCAGTGTGTAACAAGCCAATAATTACACACTCGAGAGAGACACGGATTATTTATTTCAGAGATGTGCAAGCCTAGGTGATCAGTGGTATTCCGTAAATCAAGCACGTTTTAGCAAGCAGAATAATTAGTGTTCATTGGCTGCAAGATACATATTCTCTTACTAATTAGTATTCTATTTTCTATGGGTTAATGATTCCAATTAATTAATTATTGCATCTTATGCTAATTAGTCTGCGTGCTCAGTCTTTCTCTTTTGAGTCAGTGGGTTTTTTGAGTTGGTGGTCCTGAGTCGGTGGCTGCAGAGCTCCCCCTGCAGAATTAGCTTTTACCCAGTTGGAGCTGATTCGGCACAGTTGCTCAGTAGGGTTTCCTTATCTTGGGAGTTCTGGTAGGTGTCTTTGTGACCCCTAAATACTGCATTCTTTGTGTCCACTGTCAGTGGGCATTCTTCTTCCCATGCTTTGTTAACCTCCCCCCAGGTCTGAGACCATTAACCTAAACAAAGCAAATAATGTATTTTTCTAACACCTGGACATGACTTAGAGTAGCTAACAACCAAGCTCTCTGTTTCATTCATTAAATTTCTCTTCTTGTTGATTAGGCTTCAAAATATACAAAGATCAAACAACATTCTTTCTTAAGAAAATTTTTATATATTGCACATTTTGCAACACTGGGACTTCTGATACCTTGGCTACTGTTGTGATTGATGGAGTAGGTGGAAAAAAGTTTCAAAACTATAATAATAATAATGAATTGTTGGCATTGTGAGCACTCTGGTAGGATGGCTGGTTGAAATGTTGGAGCAGACACTGGCTATCAGATTGATTTAAAATAGAAAGGTCTAGAGGTTTTGCTTCTTAAATAATAAATCTGTCTCAAATTTAGCTAAAATATATGTTTAGAGAAGATTCTGCATCAAAACTTTATATAAAGTGGATGCTGTAAACAAATTTCAGTTTGTGTGATTACAAGTCATTTAGTTCCAGCTCAAATCACAATTTGTTTTTTCATTAACTACTCCTATGAAGTTTTTTTCCTTGCCATGGAGTAATGCAGGTTCCCTGGAATGCCAGGAGCCAGTAGAGTGCACAGTCTCCTGTAGAAAGGAGTGGCATGGCTTCACTGAAAAGTGTGTGGATTCCCCTTGTCAGCTTGTCTCCCTGCTTGAGAGACATGAATGCTGCTTTCCTGCTGTCCCTGTTTGCTTGTTTGTCCTCCCTCTCTTCTGAAACAATCAGACATGAGTTTTATTTAGGAATTTTGAAAATATTTGGAGGATCTACCGTGGATGAAAAAGCTGTGGACTTCATGTGGGTTTATGAAAGAGGACATAACAGAATCTTCAAAACAAAAATTGCAGATGCATAAACCAACTGTTGAAGTACTACTTGAGTTTTGTTTTATTCATAAGGAAAATTTTACTTCAGTTGGCATTTCAAAGAATGTTAATTACAATAGTAAGGGTGTTATTTATAATTAGGAAAATAAGAAAAAGATCAATCATGTGGTCTATTACATGTGTTTTTGCACATATTTTTTACTGTACTTAAGCACTAATTAAAGATGTTAGTAGATAATACTACCTTTCTTTCCTAATACAGCCGAAGGAAACATCTCTTTTCTCGCGATAGACTTAAACTTTTTCTGAAACAGCACTGTGAACCACATGATGGAGTAATTAAAGCTAAGGTAAGCAAGAAGAAATAATTTATGGGATAGAATATTGACTCTATTTAGTATTTTTTCTCTACAGCTGCTCAGAGTTCCTTTTTAAAACTACATCGAATTTAGATTTTTGTAAGTATAATATACTTTTCCAAAATAAAAGATGAATACTTCAACTTTTTGTTAAAAAACAGGTTTTTAACTTCTGTTTGTAAACAAGATAGTAATTTTTCTGTACATGAAGCATAATTCTTAATTTCTTCTTTTGCTACTAGTTTAAAAAGTCCCCAAAATAAAAAAGAGCAGTTACCTAGAAAAATTTTATTTGTTAAAACATAATATACTTTTGCTTAGTCTAGCACATGTATTGTTTTCACTCTTCAAAGTATGCAGCTGGTATTTCTAAGTCAAATAAAAATGAACTGTTTCTGTTTTGGTACAGTAAGCCAATATTACTCTGTTCTAATGCTTTTAGCTGGAAAATGTTTTATGATAGATTGAATTCAATCTCCAAATCTTCAGTAAGTACCAGAGTTTAGGTGGCTGGAATGGGTTTTTGATAAGGCCTAGGATGTTGAATATGCATGTTTTTGTAACCTTAGGTATATGGGGATAATTAGTACAAGTTAGACTGAAGTTCACATCTTAGTGGGCACCAGATGAGTGAGAATTTGAGCAGCTTTTCCCACAAGGCAGCAATTTCCCTTGCCTTGCTTGCTATTCCACAAGAGATCCTGGACTCACTGTGTGTTGCAGACTTGACCCTGAAATGTTTGCTATCTTCTTGTTTTTAGAAAGTAGCAGGGTTTTTTTGTTATGTCTGGTATTTTCTTACATAGCTGTGTAACTGCTCATTCTGCACAGGAAGGCTCAGAGAGTCAGCGAGAATCTTGCCTCTGAAAGTTGTGGAAAATAACAAAGGCAATGAATTTCTAACTAAGTTTGTAACTCTAGAGTCTATCTCTTCTAAAGAAATGGAAATAGAAGAAAATAGAGCTGAAAGGGATAAAGCACCCCACTCCTTGGGCCTGTTAGTGGTTGTGTTGACCCAGCTTGCTGTACCAAGTTAAGAACTAGTGATCTGTTAGTGATACTTTCTGGAGCCTCAGGAAAATTGTTATTTTCTGTATATGTGTATTTGTCATCTTGTCTTTGAGCTTTCTGTGGACTGTTCTTGTCCTCTTGCAGATTGCCTTGCATTTCAGTTATGTGAGCATGTCCTATTTGGAATGTCCCCTTTGTATCCTCATTTGTATTGTCCAATAAAGGCAGATTTCTTGAAGTCATCAGGTTGAAAAAGAAAACTTGAAAAGAAACTTTGGAACAATCTTCTTCCAGAAATAAGTACCTATATAATAGAGAATTATGTAATTCTTCAGTAATTTAAGTTTCTGCTTTTATCTGTCACAATTTATTCTTGACACACTTCAGTAACTCACTAGGAAGACACTGTCCAGCTGAGTTTGCTAAAAGGCATATAAAGAAATAACATCTTACCAAATGAAGCCAAATTCTAGTTTCAAATGTGTGCTGCATACATTATTATCTTATCCACTTGGTAGATTAACTCTTCATTTAACACTATATTGAAACTTTATTTCTTATGCTCAGTTAACCAGTTGTGAATGTGGTTACTTTTATTGTCTTCTTTTGTGAATTAATGATCGATTAGTTAGCTTATATTTATAAAATGGTAAGAATTTCACAATGAATATCTATTTTCATCTTTCTTACTAAGGCAACATCAATTGAAAAATACAACCTAGCAGAACAAAACTTCTCCTATTTCTTTCCTGATGAACCACCCACATTTATCTTCAGTCCTGCAAGCAGACGGCGAGGGCGACCTCCAAAGAGGGCTACAAGTCTTGTAAGTAATAGCATTTTTAATCCCAGATGAAGATACATCAATAAGGTCTATTTATTTGTCTGAGTTTTCAGATCATTTGAAATGCAAGGTTGACATTGTGCTTTTTTTATTTTGAGGGCAGTTTGGATACATTCCTCAGCTGCTCTTAAAGTAATTGCTTTATAGTTAAGCTGGTAAAAGGGATCATATTTGATATGTTATCTTCTTATTTTTATCATTATTTCTGGGATCCCATCAAGAAACTAGCTTTTCAGTGTGTTGTGATGACACACAGAGTACTTGTCCGTTTTGGGATTAATAAATAATTTCCTAAAAAGCTCCAATTTGAACTCTTAGATACAACTATGTCACTTGCCCTTGGATACAGGTATGTCACTTGCCTGTATTTAAACACTGAGAATCTTAGTCACAGTACTACTTCATTCAGTTCTAGAGAATGGTTGAAAAATTTGGAATATCTTTTGCTGGTCATTTCACTGTAGTTATTATGTTCTTTTTTTTTTTTTTCCTCTCCACCTCCAAATTCTCTATCAGGAGGACAATATTACTGCTAAACAAAAGACCCCAGGAAACAAAAGTAAAGTATCAAGGGAAAGGGCAAGGTTCCAGAAGCAAAAAGAAGATGTGCAGGCCATAGGTAAGTTGGAGTTTAGTCATATGACCAGTAGAACCAGTTTTTTCCAGGTTTGAGAGCAGACCATAATTAGAGTATTTTTGATGTTGTACTTCTCAAAGGGAAAATGTAATAAAAGTGTACTGCCATACCACTATGGCCAAGTGCTCTTTTCAGTGGTTGAAATGGTTGTTTCCTGATTTTTAGTTGACTTAGCTGGGGAACTGGTAGGAAGCTTGTGGTCCAACTATGTTGATTTCTCTCTCAGATAAATAAAGAGCTAAATAATTTTTTTGTAGAAGCTTGGATAGTGAAGTCATGTAAATTCTACAAGCTGAAAGTATATCAAAGTATGAATGTGTAACACAAATCAGTTTTTCCATTTGTGCATTTTCCTCGTACAACAATCTCAAAATTTGAAAGAACTGAAATACATTCTGAATTCTTCTGATGTAAAAGAGCACAAATTACTTCAGAAATTTTTAGTTTGGACTGATTGAATTATTTTGGCTTAGTTTTAGTTTTGACCTGTTCCTGATCAGTTTAAATTTGATTTCAAATGAAGTAAGGGGACCCATATGCCTCTTGTTTAACTAGATAAACTGGTATGTCTTCTTGAGGAGACAAAGCTCAGACAAGGAGCTATTCTTCTGGATTGTAAGCAGTCATGTCCTTCCTAAGGAAAGGCTTTCATCTATGGAAATATTTTAGTGAACTTCTGGTTCCAACCTCTCATTTACTTGATCAGAGAATTTTTTAAGATTGCAAGGACATTTAGAGATTACCTAGTCCAACATCTGCTTAAATAACTGCAAAGTTGTCTGATGCTGCTTTAGGCCTTTGTAGGAGATGGGGACACGAGAATTTCATGTTTTCCATTAAATTTGTGTGCCCACATTTTTGCACAAGAAGTCCCGTTCATGTGCTGGGAATGACAGCATAAAACGAGGTGACAGCTGATCAGCATCAAAGCTGCTTCCTTTCTTGTATGGACAGAAACTCTACAGCTTCTAGAAGGCTAGTTAAGGCACATTTTCGCAATGTGAAAAGGTAGCAAAATACCAAGTACCTTGAAAATTCAACCTTCTCAGTATGTTGAAGACTCTGGAGATCAGCTTCACTACATATGTTTACCAGATAGAGACATTGCTGGTAGCTGTAGCTATCTACAGAAGGAACCTAGCCCATTTTCAGAATGTTATAGGAAAATATAATAAAAATCTTTCTTTTTCGTACTATCCACTTGGTAAGAGCAAGGATCTTTTTGCATTTCACTCACTTATGATTCTGTCTTTCCTGTTTATTCAGTTAAAACAGTAAGACCCCCTTTTATTTGTTAGCCTGTGTGTTGGCTGACAGGCAGCTGTCTGTCCACAGAAAGCGGAAATTTGTATCTGGTTGTCGTTCTACAGATTACTGCAAAGAAATCTGCATCTCTTCGGGGTAGCATTTATTATCAGATGAAGTTCAGCTTAAACTGTCTAACTGAAGTAAAATTTGACCAAACACAGAAATACTACATAGGTTTCAAATGTATTGACTTAAGTAATAACTACATATTTAACCTTCACTTATTTAAAAGTTTTTACTGTCACACATATTTCACGGTTGTGTGCAACACCTGGTTGTGACATGCTTTTATTAACCAGTCATTATAAATATGTTGCTGTAATTATGTGTTGAAATCAGTTCTCATCTTTATATGTCAATTGATAGAAACCAATAAACAAGTAATAATCTTCTGTATACTCATACAGCCAGATATATTTAACTTTATTGCTGTGCTGACAACCTCATAAAACATGTCTAATACTTAGACTTGATACTCTGATTCTGTAGAGAACTTTCGTGTGTCTGAATTTCTGGTTGGTGTGGAAATAATTCAGTCTTCATAACAATATCTTTTTCATATGGTAATTATAAAAAGATCAGTCTATTAATCAGTTAAAACGAATATTTTACAAAAGAAAAAATAACTTAGTTTCTTAGTTAAAAATAACTTGTTTCTTTCCTTTATAGCTTTTGAAAAAGCTAAATTAAAACAAGAGAAGGCAAATGCTATAGAAGCTAGGAAAAAGGAGAAAGAAGATAAGGAAAAGAAGAGAGAAGAATTAAAGAAAATTGTGGAAGAAGAAAGGATGAAAAAGAAAGAAGAGAAAGAGAGACTCAAAATAGAAAAGGAAAAAGTAATGCATTTGAAGTATATGTGTTTCATATAGGAGCAGTATAATGGCTTTCTAATTTCCTTGTTTCTTAGTTGCTGTTTCAAGTTATTTTCTAGTAATCATTTTCAGTTCTTAGAAGTGTGCTTAAAAAGAATAGGGAGTTACAAGATTTGATTATGGGTTTGTATTTCTGGATAATATTCTCTATAATTTTAGCTTACCAAAAGTTCATTTTGAATTTCAATTTCCTTCTGAAGTAATGTGGTAGGTTTGGGGTTTTTTTGCTAATAATGCATAAAACGATTTGATGGTTGTCTTCTCTTTGAAGAATCTCTGCTGCATCAGATTGACAGCATATCTAATGCTTGTGGGATTCTCTGTGGGATTCTCTTTGCTAAACAACTTTCTGTCAATTGAATATGAAGAAATTATATATTCTACTATATTTTACCACAGCCACATTCACTATCTTATTTCGATGATCTTTTTTGAGGCAACTTTCATAAATGCTACCTAATTTTTAATGTTTTTTCTTCAGCCGCTTCCATTAAAAAGAAAACAAAACCCAAAATGCCCCCCAACAAAAGCAACAACTAATACAACAAAGCATGACCACATTTAAATATTTTGCCAGTATTATTTTTTACAAAATAAAAATTAATAGATTACTCCATTCTAATTAAATGTAATGTTTTACTCTTCAGTGTGATTGAATAATAAGTGGTGCAGTTTTAGAAATTGCAATAGGGCCATGTAACGATATTTTATACACAACTGCGGCATTTTTTTCAGGAAAGAGAGAAGCTGCGTGAGGAAAAAAGAAAATATGTGGAATACCTTAAACAGTGGAGTAAACCTAGAGAAGATATGGAGTGTGATGACCTTAAGGTATGATTGAATTTGGAATAGTTGAAGATTGTAGTTTGCAGGGTCCCCAGATTGATTAGATTCCCTAATGCAGAGGCAAATCTAGATCTGATTGGAGTGCTGGAGGCTGTGAGTCACCTGCAGTGTGTAATACATATTTCCCAGTGGCAATGCTAATAGGATCATCTGCATTTTCAACCCCCAGGAAAGCTTTACAGGCTGTGCTCAGTCTACAGTGGAGTATTTCAAAGTGCTGACATTACTGAGTGGAGGGTATTGGGTATACCTGATTTTTCTGTTAAATATACAAGATGAGCTCACTTAGAACAAATGTGAGTTACTTAAAAGATTTGAGTAATGAAAAGGCTAAATTTTTGGCTCCAAAAGGTAGAAAAGACATTGCCTTGTTACTTCCTGTGGCATTCTTGTGATTTAAATGACAGCAATATACTAGATATACTATAATATACTATATCACGTTTAATGAGCATCTTTCATGAGGATACTGGAAACCTGTAGAAAGTAACAAGAATTTGCTTCTCAAAGAACTTAGGTTTCACACAAGAATATAGTGTAGCTGTACATAACAGAAGATTTTCTAGTGTTACATGTTTATGTACACTTTTTTTGGATTAATTTTGGCAGGGGATAGTGAATGGAAGCAAATTGTCAGAAACACAAGGATGATAATTTGATTAACTTGTTAAAAGGAAATGTAACAAGTGCAAGGTGGGCAAGTGGAAATAAAGGAGAGTGTTAAATGAATTCAAGTGAAAGCACTGATTGGGAGGAATATGAGAGCTGAATATATTTGCAATGAGGAACTGTGTGGGCATTGAAGATGAGACAGAAAACCCTTAGCTATGTAGAAAGGGAAAGGAAGCTGAAGAAAGGGAAAAAGACCATTGCTGAAAGGAGAGCAAGCTGTGAAAACAGCGCTGCTGTGTTTCTACTGGAAAGAAAAAAGGAGGAGTGGAAAAGCAGTGTCATCATTACAGTGAAACTGCTGCTCTAGTCTGCCCACTCTGTCAGTGCAGCCTCATCTTGAGTGCTGTTAGTTTTTTGGCACTGCAGTATAAGAAAGACATGAAGCTATTAGAGAGTGTCTAAAGGAGGGGAAAAAAGGATGGTGAAGGGCCTGGAGGGGAAGCCATATAAGGAGTGGTTGAGGTCACTTGGTCAGTTCAGCCTGAAGGAGACTGAGGGGAGACCTCATCACAGTCTACAACTTCCCTGTGAGCGGAAGAGGAGGGGCAGGTACTGATCTCATCTCTGTGGTGACCAGTGACAGGACCTGACAGAATGGCCTGAAGAAGCCGTGTCAGGGAGGTTTAGATTGGATATTAGAAAAAGAAAGATGAGTTTAGGTGGGGACTGCTTTTGAAAAGATTCCCCTCTTCGGAAATTTATGAAATACCTTACTATGTTCTTCTGAAGCATAGTATTTGGCTTTCTTTTTAATGTTTGTGAACTACTATGGTTGTGTCAAGGACACATAATTCTGAAAATTGTTCAACTATGTCTGCTAAGAGAAGAGTTACATGAAGATAGTAATTGAAAAATCAAACCTGATGTTAGGCACTGTCATCTGTGATTTGGAGGTGGTGTCTCTGTTGAGTGGTCTTGTTAGATGGTTATATCAACTCCCTTTAATACGTCTTCAGCTACCATAAGTGTCTTACAAATACAAAAAAACCCAGTACCAGAACACGCAGTTGTTAGACATGATCTTGCATATCCTAGTATTAGAAGGGTGTGTTTTATGTGAACGTGTTGAGATTTTGTTTGCTTGTCTTTGCAAGCAATCATAAGTAACTTTTAAGAGTATGTTTGTTTTTGCTTGTCTGGACAGTTCAGGAAACTGAAATTCAAAACTCTGGGAAATAACAAAGGTATAAAGCAAAAACCTTGACAGGTAATGTGTTTAACTTGGCACAGGATTAACTTTATTTAATAAAGATACAAACTTCATGGACATGAATAAACTTCTTTTCAAAAATTTTACATTCAAGTTGCATGCTCTTCGGCTGCCAAAGTTAGTACTATCTGCCAGTGTTACCATGATAACTGATTATGTGTCCTGTGGGACTCTTTTTAGTAAAATGTAAATAAATGCAACAAATACGTTCCTTAGACTAATAGACTTTTTGGTTTTAATCACTTGTGTACTCTGCAGAAAGCAAATACAATATTAAGTGGTCCCATTTGGCTTGCAGGAACTTCCCATTCCAATGCCAGTGAAGACAAGACTTCCTCCTGAGATCTTCGGTGATGCTCTGATGGTTTTGGAGTTTTTACATGCTTTTGGGGAACTTTTTGATCTTCAAGATGAATTTCCTGAAGGAGTGACTTTAGGCAAGTTGTTGTTTATGTGGCAAGGTGCCCCACTTTGATGGTTTCCCTTCTACCAACCAACCAAACATCTTAAGTGCACACAAGTAGCACTGCTACAGAATTTTCTGTGTGGTTTTTATCTGTCAGTGCTAACACATGCATATCAATCCAGTTGTCAGTTCATGGTCAGCTCCACGGGGTTTGTAAAATCAAAACTAATTTTGGTGTACAAGTTGTTATTCTACTTATCAAAATATCTACTTGTACTTTTTTCCTGCAATTATATATTAAGAAAACAATGTTTTGTCAGCACTCTTTCTGACACCCTCACCTTAGGAATATATGCAGTAAGTTATGGAAAAGTGACTTAATTATCATACCTGAAGGAAAAAAATGTTTTCGTTCTTCAGTACATAATTTTTTTTCCAACTTTGCGGCAAAAGTGACGCTTCTTAAACTTTATTCACAGAGGTTTTAGAGGAAGCTCTTGTAGGAAATGACACTGAAGGCCCACTATGTGAATTGCTGTTTTTCTTCCTGACTGCCATCTTTCAGGCAATGGCCGAAGAGGAAGAGGAAGTGGCCAAAGATCAAATAGCTGATGCTGAGACCAAAGGTCAGATCCTTAATTTTACTGCTGAAAAGCTGAAATTGCGCTGGAATTAACTTTAAGCTGCATGATTTATGGCATTCTTTTGTTTAACCTTGTCTTACTATGCATGGATATTGTATGTAAATGGGCTTGTTTTTTCTCTTTTATCTGAAATTAAAGCCTTAAACTGGGCCTGGACCGCGGGGTCTGTGGGGAATAGAGAAAAAGGAAGCTCATTGTTACTATGACTGTATCCAGCAAAGCATAATAAGCTTTTAACAGCAATGCTTGTGTTTCGGAGGTGCAGGAAGCATCTTTACCTTCCTCCTCTTCCTCCAGCACTGTTACGTGTTTCTCCTGAGGGTCAGGAAACAAGTAATTTTCCTAAATTACCTTCTCAAAGGTATCTGCATCTATTAAAAAATCTGTACCTAACTAGATTAAGAACTAAAACTCCCCACCGCAACTATAATAGAGAATTGAATATTCCATGTCCTTCAAGACTTGAAGGTATGCATCCACAGCTCCTGGATACTACCATGTGTGTTCTTTCAGTAGAGTCTCACAGTCACTCTGACTTCAGTCTTTGCTCTAAGGCTGACGTTGCCCCCATTTTCAGAGACATTCGCTGTATACTAACCACTGATCAGAAGGAAGTGCAGGCTTTGTTACAAATTGTGGTCCTGTGTTAATGGACTGCCAAATTTGCTGGCTAAAGGAGAAGCTTTGACCTATCCTACTAGCCTTTATTTCATTAGAGGTAGATAGATACATAAGAGCACTCCCTATTTGAGGTCAAGTGAGTTCTGTGGTGCCTATGCAAGCTAGATGTGAGAGTTAGACAAAGATTTCTTTAATTCTTCCCTTGAAGGTTGTTGATTTTCATGCTTAAGATTTATGTCCAGTCTATAAGTTACATTTATATAAAGCATGGGCACTATCTTCAATAACAGAGGCTGCTCTTGTTAATTGAATGAAGTTACAGATTTGATATGGTGTTAATAAATTTAGACTGTATTTTAATTACTGTTGAATTTAGCAATTAAGCTGTATTTGTTAACTGCTGAGAGTATTGCCTTGGCAATACAAGCAAGGATTCCATTATGAGGTAATCATAGAATAGGTGATTAGATTCTATATTATTCATATGGCCAATCAGAAAAAACATAATGTAACTTTCATATTTTAATTTGACTTCATGGGGCTGCCAATTGCAAAAGTCTGCCATTTTGTTTCTCATTTAGCAGAGTTGTGGGTAAGGCACTTCATTTAATATGTTTTACTTGCCTCAGAACTTTAATTTCTTGTCACTCTTGTTTAGACATCTTCTTTCCTGTAAAAGAATTACTTAGTCTTGGCTTTGTAATTCTGGCTAACCAAACTAGCAGTAGTCAGCATGTTTGCTCAGTTAAATTCCATACAGGCAGCATTTTTGCAACAGAGAACACCATGGATGTGTGGTTTTGGGGTGTACAGTACTTTCTCAAACTGTATTATATAGTTAGAGTGAGAGGGGAGGTGCAGAAATTAATTTTGCAGTGTCTGGGTGACAGTTTTCAAACAACATTAATCATCACAGAGGACTGTTGTGGATTTGCATTTTATGTAATCTTTGTATTTGTGGTTTTATTTTGACTTGGTGACTTTAACTGCTTAATAATTTGGATTTGAATAAAGTAAAATTGTTGAAATAGCATACAGTGCTGAAAATACTCTGCCAGCCCTCTGGAGAAATACCTGTTAAGTGCTGAGGAAACCTGTGTTTTAAGAAACAGGAATTTGCTGTTTCTCCCTTTCACTTGCCCGCTTTCTTGGTCAGTTGGCTTATATATAATGATCATTAAGTGCAGGTGCTTAATTTGGTGAAATACGATTTATCTGTAATGTCTTAGTAATTGTGTTTGTGCAGAACAGGCTGTATTGAAGTTACAGATAGAAAGTATAAAGTGAATAGTGATAGCCAGTATCAAAATATGTGATTTGTTTGAATTATGCTTCCTAAAACAAAATTATGATATGAAAAACAGCTTATTTGAGGAAAGGAAGTACAGGTGTTCTTGCATTGCTACTTGTCTGTGCTTTCAAGTGTGTTCCTGGATTTGTTTTTGCTGCCTCTTAGGTTGCCATTGTGCATGTTTTGTGTGTTGCAGTTGCTTTAACAGCTTATATGGTGTTCTCGCTATATATAGCATGTGGTGCATGTCCTTAGCTTTTAGTTGGATTTTTTTAGTTGCATTTAAAGATGTGTAAATTTTTGTTTGGATGTTGAACTGAGTTTTGAATACATTGATGCGTCTGTAAATATCATCCCTCTTCTTGCTTTGTCTGCAACTCTTAAAACACAGCTTCCTTTCCTCCCCTTCACAGTACAAGTTTTAATTTGCACTAGAATAAAGTGTTTATTTCCTTAAAGATTTAACAGAGGCTTTGGATGAAGATGCAGACCCCACAAAATCTGCACTGTCTGCAGTTGCAACTTTGGCAGCTGCATGGCCCCAGTTACATCAGGGTATGTGTGGGTTTCACTTCTTGTTTTGTTACTGTTATTATTTTGCTCTGTATTTTAAAGCACTATTTTTATATTTATGTACATTTAAATGTCTATTTAAAATGACTGTTCATTCTTCTCAACTGTAGGCTGCAATTTGAAAAACTTGGATCTTGATAGCTGCACTCTTTCTGAGATTCTCAGACTTCACATTCTAGCATCAGGTGCTGATATAACATCAGCCAATGCAAAATACCGTTACCAGAAACGAGGAGGGTTTGATACTACTGATGATGCTTGCATGGAGCTGAGATTAAGTAATCCTGGTCTCTTGAAGAAACTTTCAAGTACCTCAGTATATGATTTGTTGCCAGGTAATAAAAGACAATACACGTTAGAGATTATTAGATTGCTCATTAAGTGATTGATTTTGCAACTGCTTCATACCAATAATGGTCAAAATTTACTGTATCATAGAATAATTGCGTTTGGAAAGGATCTCGGGGGGGTCATCTGTAGACCAACACTCATCCCCTATGCTTCAGTCCCCACAAGCACATCCCACCATTATCAGATTGCAGAGCTAGGCAGTCTCATTACTTCTGAGTAGCTTTTATTTCATCCCATTTTAAAAATGTTAGTGTTATTTGCAGAAGAGGATCTCTCTGGAAGCAGCACTGAAGTGTTTGATACAACCTTCTTTTTTTTCCCTGTTCTTATTTGGGTCTTTTGTTCACTGTTTGGAAATCGGGAAAAGTTTTTATCTACTGTTCCTTTATCTCTATTTGGAAGATAATACTGCATTTTATTACTTCTTTTGGTGGTAAAAGTTAATAAATTAAAAAAAAAAGCTTGTGTCTCTGAGCAAAGCAGATATGCTTTCAGGAAATGTCTCTGCAAGTGCAGCTGGTGCACTACAAATGTTTGTTCCCTTGTTCTTGAGTTAGAACAAATTCAGTCTGGAGTCTGTAAGAGTTAGGCTTACTATGAGTTGTATAGTGAAATATAAACATTGGTCCAAATTTTATTAGGAGAAAAGATGAAGATCCTTCATGCTCTCTGTGGGAAACTTCTGACCCTTGTCTCCACTCGAGATTTCATTGAGGACTCTGTTGATGTGCTACGACAAGCAAAACAGGAGTTCCGGGAATTAAAGGCAGAACAGCATCGCAAAGAACGAGAGGCAGCAGCAGCAAGGTAGAACTAGGATATGGAAAACTAAATTTTGGTGCTACAAATAAGATTAATTCCTCAGTTGCAGAAGGCATATGAGAAACAATAGTAGTGTTTCTGTTCTGTGCTGGTTTCCTGGGACAGTAGACAGGCTCAAGTTGTGCTAAATGTTGTGTTTTCCCATGTTGCTGCTATTTTTGGATGATGTTTTAATACAAAAGAAAAAAGATGTGGACCAGATTGTAGATTAATTGCAACTGGTTTTCTATATCCTTCTTACTATTAGGATACGTAAGAAAAGAGAAGAAAGGTTAAAAGAACAAGAGTTAAAAATGAAAGAGAAACAAGAAAAGCTGAAGGAAGAGGAGCAAAGAATTCCTGCTGTTGAAATATCTGTTGGGTATGATACATAGTATTACTGTGATGTATATCATATAGCACTTTTCAACTTAGTGGCCAGACCCCACATGTGTAGTTTCATTGACTTGATCATATACAAAGGTATATCTTAAGTATATAGTCCTTAATGTTGATTTTATTTTTCTTCATAGTGGTGTATAATTAGTTTATGAAAGTGATTTATTTTTAACATCAACTTGTGTTATACTCGAAATCCTGTTGAAAGCTTGACGAGAGAAACTTGAAATATCTCGTTTGTTTTTTGTATTGTTTTGTCTTACATTGATTTAATTTCTCTGAATATCTTCATACAGACCATTATAGTTCATTTTTAATTTGAGGAGTTGATCTGATCTGAGCTAGATAGTGCTGACCTCCTGTAACAATTTATTAATCAAATTTAATAGCCTTTAAAAAAAAATGCTGTGTTGTGCTAGGTGATCTCGATAAGAGGGTTTTTATTATGTTAATAAAACTGTATGGTCTCAGGTGGTAAGATTCAGGCATATGTAGCTGTATATGATTCCAGGAAGAAAATCAAACAACACTAAATCTTTCCCCGCTTGATGAAGGTAGTTAGTTAAATAAATCTGCTTATAAAAGGTGAGCATGGACCAAAGGTGAGTTTGTGCTCTGCTTTGGAAACTATAATAAAGAAAAAAAATAAAATAGATGTTACTCTGTAAAAACTGCCTGTGTTTCTGTAGGTTTTTAATTATATTTGCTAGATGAGCAAAAATGTGTAACAAGCATTTTACAGAATGGTATACATTTTGGGGAGGAAACTTCTTAGACATGAAAAAAATTTACATCAGTAGAACTTCACTAAGATGTCTCCAAAAATGATCTGATTATAATAATACTCTTCAAATGAAAGGGTGGGTACCAAAGAGCAGGTTTTAGTCTTTAATACAGAACTTCACATTTACAGTTCAGTAGGTTTCTTTCTGGCTTTAATATAGTCTGTGACTTAAAGTTTATTTTTTAAAAGCATTATAGGTATTTTGCTAGCTTAAGTAATTGGGACAGTACTCTTTGTGTCAAAGATGCCATATTTTATTGTGTATTTTTTATCATTCAGCTTATATTGCATGGTTGGTTAGTTAGTCACCTTTTGTTTATGTTGTGTCAGGGAGGAGGAACGGGAAGACCTCGATACTAGTACAGAGAGCAAAGAGATGGAACGTAAAGATCAAGATATGGACACAGTCACAGAGGATGAAGAAGAGCTGGGACCAAACAAAAAGCGACGAAGAGGTAATGCTATAATGAATTTGTTTGTGTACCTGTATAACTGCATGCATGTACCTGGCAAGCTCTTGTGTTTTATAGTAAAAGTATCAATCTTTGCTGTAATTTTTTTTTTAAGGAAAAAAACCCACACTCGAACATGATCATAATGGGCTATTAAGTGCATTGAGCCAGCCTGGTGTAAATCTTTCTGCTCAGCTCTATATTCTTTCACACTTCTGTTTCTTCTTGTCTTCCGTACTTGCTGTGTGGATTATTCTTTTGATTAGAAAATGTCAGGCTGTTGCTTAACAAACCCTTATAAGTACTTGCCCTCATAGAGACTGTTGTAGGAGTTTCATCTAATAGGAGATGATGTGGGTTTGTTTGGGGTTTTTTTTTGGTTTTTTTTTGTTTTTTTTTTAGTAAACTGAAAAACCAACTGGTCTTTCAAAAGAAAATGTTAGATCAAGCATTTGGGTGTAGTTTGCCTTTGTTAATGAAGCAGCATGCCTCCTATACAAGAATAAAATCAGACTTATGCCTAGATTTAATTTCCTCAGCAGTGTGCTAGTAGGAGCTGCAGTGCAGTAAATGGTGCAGCCTGCTGTTCCTAACTAAACATAGATGTCACCACCAGAGGATGAATTGTTGATGGCTTTAGGCTGCTAGCTCATCTGTGTCTTTCTGCTGGGAAGGCTTTGTGCTGGTGTCTGTGCCAGTGAAAGTCCTGAATGATTGTGGACTTCAGTTGCAAACTTGTGCAGTTCCTAGCAGTACCTGGGATGGAAATTCTGAGTCAGCCAGTAATATAGATTTACATGTTTACAGCTTTGTCATGGCAAAGCAATGAGATCCTAAACAGAATTTCAGGTTTTTCAAATACCCATGTTTGAGACATTGTGACTGGATGACAAACAAGTGGTTTTATTTCATTCCTGTGAGAAGGAAACTGAAGGTCATGCTGGAAACGTAGAACTTGAGTGTTGACAGCACCTTTCAGGTTACATGTGTCAAATTATGAGACATACTATCGTAGGTGACTACCAGGACTTAATACTTCGTTAAACTAAAGATGGGAACTCAAATATTTTCAACTGAGGGGGGAAAATAATAGTAAATACATTTAAAAATTAAAGTGATCGAGTAAGATACCCAAGTTTGCCATGAAAGCTGTTATGTAGGGATTCTGGTCTTTCTGAGACCTTTGGGAGTTTAAGATCATCGTTTTGAGTATGATAAATTAAGTCTGACTCATAGTTTGTATTCAATAGTGAAATTGCTGGAATTTTACTTTATCATTATGTCTCTATAATACATTTTTGAGTTCCTAAAATTTTGGTTCTTTTTGTAGATACTGAAGATGACCATGTCAGTAAATGAGACTTAGTCTAGTTTCTGCAAAGTGAAGTGTATTTAAAGAGGCTACCCATTCATCAAGGGAATGGGAGTTGATGTTTTCTTTAATAAAGCTACTATTGTCTTTTGACTGAGCTGATGGTCTTTATCAGTGTAAGTTTAGATAACCAGAAAGTAACTGAACTAAAACTTGCCCTTTACTTGAGTTTTAGGTTTTAAAAAAAAAGTTGTAAATTAATTGCTATCATGCTTCTTCTTTTAACTCTAGGAAGGAGAGGGCAAAATGGATATAAAGAATTTTCAAGACAAGAAGAGACCACTTGTGAAAAGAGTGAACCTCTTACTGCTGAAGATGAAGAAGCTTTAAAACAGGAACAACAAAAGAAAGAGAAGGAACTGTTAGAAAAGATTCAGAATGCAACAGCCTGCACAAATATCACCCCGTTAGGTCGTGACCGTCTGTACCGACGCTACTGGATTTTCCCTTCTGTTCCTGGATTGTTCATAGAGGAGGACTATTCTGGTCTCACAGAAGACATGTTGTTGCCTCGAACCTCCTCCTTTCAGAGTAGTGGACAGTCTTGCACAAATGAACCTCAGGTATTCAGTAAAACTGGAGAGTCTTTGAAATCCTCTGAATCTACCTCCAATATTGACCAAGATTCACACACCAGTGTTGTTGTAGAGGTGCCAAGGCCAGTATACAAACCAAACCGTTGGTGCTTTTACAGTTCTCGGGAACAACTGGACCAACTCCTAGAGGCTCTCAATTCCCGAGGACATAGGGAGAGTGCCTTAAAAGAAACTCTTTTACAAGAGAAAAGTAGAATATATGAACAACTAAGCAGTTTTCCTGTGGAGAAATTCCATATTCCAGGTAAATTAGAGGATCTTAATTTGCTTCTACAAATACAACTTCTGTTTAGTATTATAGAAACCTCTAATTTAATTGTAATTTCTAATATGTACGAATTATTCTTTGTCTTTTTTTCACTTGATGGAAAACACGTTTGTTTTTCTTCTTTCTTTTTTTTTTGTTTTTTTTCCCTGTATGACAGACCTTTGTGGTATTTTCTGGTGTTTCATGTTTAAAAAAAGCGCAATAATTTTTCTTTTACCTTACTGCTTAGTGAACTGGGATTGGCTTTTAGACAAACATCTTTAGGAAGTAATTTTAGTTTAGGAAGTAATTTTAGCTTTCGAAAAAATTAACTGGGGAATAAAATTTAATATGTGTTAAAAAGTAGTGTAGCTGTGTTGGTTGTTACATGGATTAACATCAGTGCAGTGGCTCTGTCTGATGTTACTCTTTTCTGGGCTTTTTTTCCCCTTTTCTTCCTTTGGCAGACACTCAGTACAGAAGGAAACAGCAGGACAGCAGATGTTTTTATGGGTTTTTAAACACAGGAGTTTAAAAACATCTAGGAGTGAAAACCATCCTAGACCTAGGATTTAGGGTTTTTTTCTTTTTTCTCCTAGCCAAATATTTGGCAAGGCATTGGCTCCCATCACTGATACAATTCTACACATACAAGCTTACAGCTGGCTTGCTTATGGCATGTTGGTGGATAGAGAGTGTTGCCAGACTCCCTAGGGTAATGTTTAAGAAATTGCATTTTGTTTTTAATTATGACAAATTACCATGAGGATTTTGGGTTACCTGTACCGGGGCAAGTGAGAATTATTCACAGCAGACACAAATTCTATTTTCCTGAAGTATATATGCTAGGACATGCTGTGAGCACATCAGATACTGCTAAACTTATCACTGATCTACCGTTTCTTTTGGTGGAAACTAGCAGAAGACACAGGTTTTGTATATTAATTAAGCTATATTTTGAGGCCTTTCTTCTATATTTTGGGGTTTTTTTGTGAGAAAATCTCCATCATCTTCTGATACATTTGAGTTTGTACTTACAGTTCCTTATTTTCTTAATTGCTGCACCTTCATCTGTATTTTGTGTGTTGCTTTCTGCTCTGAAGCAACTTGATTTCCACAGTCATAGATTTTTCTTCACTTTCAATGTTAGAATTGTAGAATAACATCGATTTTCATTAAAAGAAAAGGCAGCTTTGAACTTCATTTTAATTAGAGATCAAGAAAATTCAAGTGCAGTGGTGTAATACCAATGGTGCCTCCACTGTGTGATAAGCGGGGATAATAGCCACATGCAGATGCTCTTGGCTGGGTGCTTTTCTGCTGTGGACTCCAAATGCTGCCCTGTTGCCTTCACTCAAATGACTTGCAGGACAAGAGGGATTCTCCTGCACTGCAGGCTGTGCTTCTGCCTTTTCCAGTTCCCACTCAAAGGAGCATGGAAATAAAATTGTTATGTGATATTACTTGATTTTATTCCTGTATCCATTAACTTTTCCTTGTCAATTATTTGAAAAGCAGTTGCTGCTTTTCTAGTTCTGCTCAAGAAAAAATACTGCATTTCATCTTTGCTTTTAAACCAAAAAGGATATTTCCCACATCCAGGCATTAGAATTACTAGTCAACATTTTGAGAGTATTTGCATGATTACTTTCAGTTACAGGGAATTGTTTCAGCAATTGAGAGCACCTTAGGAATTTATTCTGTACTTTCTGAACAACAGCTTTATGGTATGGTATTTATTAAATACGTCTTAAATTCTTGCATGTACCTTCTCATCACTGCACTCAAAAGGTTTTAAGGTAAATCCTGTGAACAAAAATGTTCACCTACGACCACCTATGCAGACTTGCAAACACTAATTTAGGATTTGGGCAAATTTTCAGCTCTTTGCTGTGGCTTTTGAGTTTTTGCATGAACTTTGAGTTCTCTTAGGAAGAGGTTTTTACTTGACAGCCCATCATCATCAGCTCTCGCCTTGTTTTCATAAATTATGTTGTCTTGCTCCTTTTTCCCCTACCTTTAATTAGAGGACACAGTCAGTCTCGTCTGTGCCTGTATCATATCTTTTTGTTTTGTTTTAAGGTTAGGTTTTTAAATGAGATTTTATCTTGTCTTGTTCTGTTGAGTTTTACGATTTTCAGTTGCACATGCTTATTTTAAGTGTTTCTATGATAAAGATACATGCAAGAAAGACAGTTGAAGAATTCTCTTGTAAAATAAGAGCTATCAAATAATAGCAATGTGACTTTATTTTCTTTATTTTTTTTCCTCCTTGCACTTATAGCAAGGTAGGTGTTACTTATCGACTGCTTTTAAAAGAATTTTAAGACTTTTAAACCAGCGAGGATTTCTCTCATGTGTTGTTATGACTGGATGCCAGTCTATTGGTCATCTCTTGAAAGAATATCCTGCTTAGTTGAATCAGATGGCTTAGTTGGTACAGATATTGGTGTTGGCAACTTGCTACAGGAAGGGAATTTTGAACCCATGTGTTCAGCTTGTTCTGGCTTGTACTTTTGTTCCCTCAGCCCGCAGCTGCTTTAAAGGAACAAGATTTAGTAACACCAGATTACTTGCTGTTCTTGCAGAGAAACTTCAAAGTGATGTCAGACCTCCTGTAGGACGGGGAAGGATGCAGAATATCCATGATGGATCTCACCTATCTGCAGAGAAGCAGCTTGAACTGAGACTTAGGGACTTTCTTTTGGACATTGAAGACAGAATCTACCAAGGAACATTGGGGGCTATTAAGGTATTTGTAAATGGTAGAATGTAGGAACACAGTGGTGCCATCAAGTCCGTGACTTAAATGAGAACTCTTGCATGCTGTGTTTTTACTAAAAGCATAATTAAATTAAACATAGTAATGGGTACTAAAAGTTTGTGTCCTTTGAATCTTTAGAAACCTCAAATTTGTATGTTTGCTTCAGGTTACAGACAGACAGGCTTGGAGAGCAGCCTTAGAGCATGGGCGATATGAGTTTCTGAATGATGAAAACAAAGAAAATGGTATTATTAAAACTGTGAATGAAGAATCTGAAGAAATGGAAACTGATGATCAAGATAAGTTCATTGTGAAAGACAGGTAAGAGCTATAGTTTAAATAATGGTTCTCTCTGAGTTTTATAGCAGTGCTCTGGGGGTTTTTTGACCTTCAAATTGTTTTTACCTTCAAATTCTTCTGTATGGGGATTTTTAAGATTGTAAATCTTAAAATGTGAGATTTTTGCATTGGTTTATAGTCTCTAAGTTATGCTGTTCTATTACCATAAAAGACTAAGGCACCAATTTTTACAACTTTCAGTATTCAGATATTACACTGTTCAAAGTAAACATTAATTATCAAAGAAGGAACATGTGGATTCATTTAAAAATTATTTTAAATGCAGGGAAAAATTAAACTAGCAATTGATGTTTTGTTTTCCAGAAGAAAACCCCCCCCCCAAAAAAAAACCCCAAACCAGAAAAACATCACACAAACAAACAAAAAAGCCTCCAACAAGACACAAAACCGAAAACCACCAAACAAAAACACTCAAATTTCTGAAATGGGTAGGAGTGTTGAAAAGGAAAAATGGTAATAGCAAGAAATTGCTGACTACTGGCCAGTGTACCTCATGGGTTACAGTAAGAGCCACCAGGGCAACAGGCCATGGTGGATTAACTTTAGGCATGGCAGCAAAATGGAGATGTGATCTTACAAGTTTAGGAATGATAATACTTACGTAGAGCAAGCTGCAACATAGTAAAAGAAAGGAAACCTCAAATCCTAGTGTTGTAGCTGTAAAGTGTTTTGTGGTGTTCTGTTTTGTTTTTAAACAAAGACTTGAGACAGATGTGGGTCTCTGATAGCAGTTCTTGTTGTAAATCAAACTTCAGAAATCACAGAAATGGTGAAGATTTCCCAATTCTTAATTCTCAGAAGTTACATGTTTCTCAGAAATAAAGGTCTACCTTATTGTAGTTAATACATATAAAATTGTGTGTCTTGATAGGGTGTGAATATTGAAATACTTCAGGAAAAAAAGCTCATTCAAGACTATCACTGTACTAACATGCTGTTTGTCTTAGGTATTTTGTGAGGCTTTCTGCTCTTAGACTTTTATAAAAGCTGTATTTCTGAGCGGACTAATGAATGCTGTGTTGGATGTTAGGAATTTAAAGTTCTTCAAGTTTTTTTCCCATTTTATTTCAGTTCTTGTTCATCACTCTGAATTAGAATTTTCCTATAACGCTGTCCTTTGAATCAGAGTTCTCTAGTTGCATGCAAAATGGGTGGGGTTATGTCGTGGTTCTATGCAGCTAAGCACCATGCCCCATGAAACCTGTCATTTTTCATAAGGGGAAATAAGATTATATTGAGGAAAACTGACAACCTGCAAGGCAAAACAGACACATGCTTGAGCAATTACAACATAAAGAAAGTTTATTACTAACAGAATTAATGGTAAATAGACGATAATAAAAAATTAAAACAAAACTCCCCTGTCTTCCAGCACACACGCCACCCCTCCCTTTTATTTAACTCGCATAAAGAAAACAAAACATGGGATTTGTACAATGTTGCCATTCTTAAAAGTCTCTCCAATACTGAAGGGACAAAAAGAGTTTCTTCTGCTTAACGTGGATTCCAGACTGTTACCTCCAGCAGTTAGCTTGGAAAGATACACTCTGCTATAGTGAAAACATCTCTCCCATGGAAAATCTCACAGCCTATCCGTACTGCAGTCGTGGGCCCGTAGACATAGGGTTTCAGTCTTTATTTAAAGATGAATTATTCCAGCCTAAACAACAAAGGCTCTCTTCTTCACCAAATCTCTGAAAGCCTTTCACTGCTTCTACATAGCCTGACATAGGCACTTCTCACATCTTCATAGGCCGCACGTGAATTTCCCATCTCCTCATGTACTTGAAATGGATTAAAGTCTATGATATTACAGTTTTACCACAGCCTGCAAAAAAACATTTTTAAGCTAAGTGTGAAAAAACACGCCTCCTCCTCTTTTTCCCCTTCGCCATCTTGACTCCGTCCCAGGTGACTAGTTTCTCTTTCTTTCTGACCTTGGGGTTGCCACCTTAAGAAATTGATCATATTTGGGCTTTGTATTGGAGAAGGCCTCGCTCCTTTTTATGCTGCTGGCTGCGTGGTGTCTTCAGTCAGCGCAAGCTGTGCTGGCTTGCAGAGACGCTTCCCTGACCCCCGCCAGCTTTGTGTGGGGCCACGCCAGCCGTGTGGAGGGGAAGGGAGACTTGCCGGTCTCCAGAAGCTGTGCCGGGTGGTCTCGGCTGCGCGGCAACTCAGACCTGTTGATTAAGGCTGATCCTGGATGCTCCTGGAGCCAGGAAGGCTTTTCCCGGCAAGTTTCTGCCCTCGCCGGGGGAGGGCGGGCTGGGGGCCCTCCCTCACCCCCTGGGGCCTCTCTGGTCCCTGGGCCTTGCATCCCTGCCCTACGGTTTAAATATGCAAATCGCGAGAAGCATCATTGGTCTAAAAGCTTGTCCATCAATCCACTACTGGTTATCCTTTATATTAATCACACAAATGTGATTAATACACATTAATCTGACACAAATGTTACAGACATTTGGTTCCTGAAAACCACAATATAGAAATATACCACTGTTTGAACTAAGAGGCTGAAATTTATCTGTTCTGCTTATACTGGGTACTTGTTCTATTGCCAACTCTCAGTTCAACTGCAGATGTTTGTAGCTTAATTTTTTTCTATTCGATAGTGACTCCATTAGAGTTTCTGAGTAAAGTCTACTCTAATAAAGTCTTGCGTATTAAATCAGACTATGGGATTCTGAAATCATGTGACAGATTGCTTTTGATGCAGGGCTTTTTATCCACCTCAGAGCAAGTGACATCTCATTAAGACCTTGGAGTTTGACTAGTGAAATGTAAATAACAATGCAGCTTTCTTTCTGCTTGCTTTCAGGCTCTCAAAATGTGTGTGACTGCAAAATATAATGAACAGCTTTTAAGTGTGAAAAAAGAACAGGGACAACCAAAAGCATTGCTTATTCACGAGAATGAAGCAGAATCCAGACAGTCTTAATTAGTTATTATAAACCCCAAGTAGAAATTGAATTTTATTTTCAGTAGTGTGAGTTGCTCTCCTACATGTTACTTAATGTTTGTGGTTCAGAATGATTAACTACACTTTGAAATGATTACTTAGTCTTTTGGTTCTGTTTTATTGGAAAACTACCTTTTTTGTATTTTGTTTGTTTGTTTGTGGGGTTTGTTTGATTGGTTTCAGGGGTTTTTTTAAGGATTTTTTTATTGTTTGGGAGGGTTTTTTTACCACCCTTACATAAAAAGTTAGTATTGTAGAAAGATCCTCCAAGGATGAGAACATACAAATCAACAATTCTTGATTTACATTTTAAAATCACTTTGGTTTTGTTTATTTTCTTTTTAAAAATCTTTTGAATTGTAGGAATCTGTGTAGTTGAACTTATGCAAATGGATGTGTTCTAAAAGGCTACACTTCACCACTGGAAGTGCTTTCACTGAAGGATTATTGGGACTATATTCATCACTGAAATCTCATAAACTAGCTGATGGATGTTGCATCATGTTTTCTGGAAATGTTAATAATTCGAAATTTGTCATCCACATTTCTTGCAGTTTAGATATGTTACTAAAGATGATTTATCTAGGTGAACTAGGCTAATTTGAGCAAGCATTGAAACTGGGATAACTAATGCGTCATAACCGTTCATGTCCATAATCCATAATCCATGCCTGTATGTGAACTTAAAATAAGAAGCTGCTGTGGATACATACATGTGCAAATATCTCTGGTGTTAAGTTCAGAGCCAAAGATAATTTAATACATTTCTCTTCTAGACTTGTTGGGTTAAAAACTGAAGCTCCAAGTGCTGCATCAACAAGTACAAGTACTCCTCAGCCAGTCAGTAACGTGGTCCACTACTTGGCATCTGCACTGCTTCAGATAGAACAGGGAATTGAGCGCAGGTTTCTCAAAGCACCTCTTGGTAAGTCTGAGAATTGAAACTACATCTCTAATCTTGTGTTTGTAACAAACAAACCAAGCACGTTCCACCCCAATACTGCAGTAAAACCACCTCCCCAAACCCACTTGTTTGTTTTGTAAGACTGGATGCTTTAGAAGGGCATCTTGGGGAAAACTTAAAAAAAAGTTAATGCACCCACATATGCATATATAATGTATTAATTAACAGCAAATTTTAGTCTTAAGTACGTGCTTATTTAACATAGCTTGTTTCAGTGAGTTTATGTGGCCCTACAGTTTTACTGATGCATTGGGAGACAAATTATACCCTTAGGCAGAAATGATCAAGCTTTCTGGAGGAATACTATAATTCCAAATTACTGTTGAGACAAGGTCTAGGTTGTAAAAATGTGTGCTTCTTTTTATACTGTTTCAGTGAAAGCAGTATAGGCCTAGTTTATCTGGATTACCTTGTTCAGCAATAACAGAATACTTAAAGTGTAGGAAGGATTTACACTGCAAACGTTAAGACTCTTAGGTTTTGCATTTGTGCTGTAAAACTTAGAAATAAAAGGTTGCAAGAAAAGTTTAAACCAAAGCAGAATTATAGCTTGACTTTGACACATACTCCTTATTTGGCTTCCTTTGATGAGGCTCCAGAGGTGAGAGAGAGGATCCAAAGTGCATGAACTCACTTTGTTTTCCCGTGATCTCTCAGGTCAGGATCCCTTAGGATCCTTTTGCAATTCAGAAGTGGAGTTTTATCCTAGAGAAATGTGTAAAGGTAATTCTTCCTTCCCAAGGTGGCTGTCTTGGTCAGACTTCTGTCTGGATGGTACGCTGGGGATGAGCTGTGCTCTGTGCTTGCCAGGCTGCTTGACCTCTCACCTCTGGTTTGCTGGTGCAGCTTACACCAGAGTCCTCCAGGGCACAAACTGCCATACACCCTGGTAGACTGATACTCTCCTCTGATAACCACTGTCTATAAAATCCTTATGCTCTGGCAGACTCGACTATAGTAGTTGAAGACAAAAATGCAGGTTTTGGTATGTTAACGCAAGATGTTACTGTCCTGTGGCACAGTTGACCTGAAGTTGTTTCTGCATCTTGGCTGCTCCTGCATGGAGCCTGCTGTCTGGGTATCAGTTGCCACTGAAGATGGGTTTGAGCTAGATTTGTGCCAGAGACTGACACGTGGGCATGGGTTCTCTTCCACAAGCTTTTGATAGCGGTGTGATGACCTCTAGAAGAGGGAAGTGCAGCAAATGGTTGAGATGAAAGGGGAGAGCACAGGAATAGTTTAAACCGCAGCTGTTTAAAAGCTTTGCTTGGCTGAGTGTTTGGTCAACTCAGATATGTCTGCACTTTCCAAGCCAGGCGTGATACAGCTTATTTCCTGCTGTATGACTAGATTTGCAACCTGTGCAACAATTAATTGACAGTACCTCTAGCATTTGTCCTACTTTTCATATACAAGTTGTAAATATATTGTGCATTATATGCCTCCATTTCCACACAGGGTCTGAGAGCATTTTGTCAACAGCCCCTTGCTGACAGTTCTAAGTTTACTACTCCCCTAAGGGGAAAAACATGGTTGTTAGCAGGTTATGGCCATTGATCACGCATCCTGAGTTTAGAGAAAAAAGACTAAAAGAAGAAAAATGTCCTAGAAGTATTGGAGAGAAAGTTTTTTAGCAGTCCTTCTGTATCTTTTTTTTGGTGGTTTCAGCTTTGCCATAACCTTATGTTGGTTCATGCCTTACCTTTGGAATGATGGTGGGGTTTTTTTTTAACTTGGAAATCCCATTCTCTCTTAGGTGTTTTATATTGAGTGACAAAGGGAGTATATAAGGAAAGCAAATGTACATGTTTTGCATTTCTTAAATCTCTGATGTTTGTTTACTGTAGTGTGCCCATGTGTCTCTTCTGCTGTGAAAAATGCTAGTGCTCTAAGATTACAGTAATGTATAGAATAATGTAGATCTCTAAGGAGCAGGAAGGATCCCAGGCATCCTCTGCTCTGGCTTACTGCCCTATTTATTAAGCAACAGTGTCAGGTTCCCTCTTCCTTTTTGGTGCCCACTGTCTCATGTTTTCAGTTGCGTAATGGGCCGATTTTAGCAGGAGGTGAATCTGAATGAAGGCAAAACTGCATATGTGTAACAGACAAAGAAAAGTTCTCTACTGAGCTTGACAAGGAGGTGTTTATAGTGCTACTAAACCTTTTAATGAAAAGTGGATGCTTCGTTTTCAGGACCGTTGTATGCTTAGAGCTGTGATGCGTTTTTTTCCCTGACCCCTCTAGAGAGCGGCCAACAGTATTCTTATGATAGAAATTAGCTATAGTTTGTAAGCACTGGGTTTTAATTTGAGAAGTTTTTGGTTTTGTTTTGTTATTCTTATATAGCGTATTGTGTCTCTGCACTCTTTTTTCTAACAGGAGGAGTGTTTTTTTAATAGTTGTTCCAGTTGTGTAAGGGAACCAGCCCCGAGACTGAATGTCTTGCATATCTATTTCTAATGGTAAATCTGATAATCCCAACTTTTTTGGCTGATTGAGTTACCATTGAAGCAAAAATATTAGAATTCAAGCAAGCGTTCAGGAGTTCTGTTTTGGTAGCAGTACAGGGGAACACTTGCAGGAAAGAGTGCCCCTGCATTTCTGCTTTAAACCAACTGAAAATGCTCTGTCTTTGTAATTATTTCAGTTCTTGTTTTCACTGCAAAATTTCTTTGCCCTTTCCATCCCCCTCTTTATTCTACTCAGTTCCTATTAGAGAATAGAGCCATACTTAACAGTTTTTAGTTTTCATTTATGGCTGCTGGTCCTAAAGCTAGCACACTGAAATTCCCTGCAGTCACTGGCAGGTTTATGCCGGTGGCCTCCAGGGTGCAGAGCAGACAAAGGGACCCAGCACAGCAGTAAAAGGACCAGCTGCTCCTCTCGGCTCCGTTTTTGTTTGAGGCTCTATCAGGCTGCCAAGAGCCTTGCTGGTGATTCTGATAGGTTTAGAGTTGAGGTGCATACCAAATGTTCAAGTGGAAGAGCAAGAAAAGACTGACAGAGAAGATAACATTGTGAAAGGAGATCTGGAAACCCCAGAAATGGCCCCCTCAGCCTCTCCAGCCTCTCAGCTCTGCTAGATGCCCACTAATCTTCTGTTGTCTGGTGATTAAATGTAACATGATTTGAATTGTATGCATTTCTTAATTATGAACTGTCTTTTAGAAATCCTTTCATTAAAGATTATTTTGAAAATTTGGTTTTTCTTCCTTCAGTGCAGTCCAAGGTAATGTTTGGGAAGTCGTGCAAAGGAGGGGGTGCAGTTGCAGTACATTGTTTCCCTGCAAAAATTTCAGAGTTAAGATGTAAAAAAGCCTTTCTCTTTTTTGTTTGAAGGAAACTCTGAAGTGCTGCTTCTAAGAAAAAAATTGTTTGAGAAGGAAGAAATACAAGCATTTTTTGTTACGAATTTTGCTTTTTTTTAATATATAAATTTACTTTTCCTTACCTTTCAAAATACTTTGCAGTGCAGTAATAGGTCTCATCATTCCTTTTACAGAGATGTGAAAGTTGAGGTATAAAATGATGAAGTGATTTGGTTGCCCTGGAGTTCAGTGAGGCATCCACAAAAAAAGTCTGCCTTCTGCACTAGTTCAGGACTTCGGTCATTTAAGCATCCTTCAGATTTCCATGCAAAAGGTTGGATTCTAATTTGTGGGAGCACCTTTGAGACCTGATGGAGGGAACCATTTGCCTATTTTGTAACTTGTGCCATGCACTTCTTGCAAGACAAATCCAAACAAACTTTTTTGCTCGTTTTTGCTTGTCTTTATTCCATTCCTTTCTTTTTAGATTTTGATTATCTTTGTTTCCTCTACTCACAAAGTTGTTTTCTTTCCTATTTATAATTGTCCTCATAATAGCATCCCGGCAGTATCCTGGGATGTGATTAGTAAATGTACATACTTTGTTCTCATGCTTTCATTACTTCCCTGCAGAGTTTCATGAGCAGAGGCAGCAAAGGTGGAAATGGGCTTTTTTATGATACAGAATTTTTGTTTACTCTTCAGAGAAGACAGTCAAGGAAGGTGCCTTGTAATTGGAGCAGATGAGGTTGACTATGGCTCTTCCTTCCTGGGAAGCTCATTTTAATACTGGAGAGCACTCCTGCACAAAAATACCCAAAGTACATTGTTCCAAGTGGACAGATGAACTAATTCTCTTGGTCCTTGAGAATTGCGCCCATAACCTGGCTACTTTTTTTGAGATGTGGGAAGGTTTGTGGTAGCACAGACCAGACAAATTGTTTGCTGAGAGAGAAAGCTGTGGTTAGTGTCTGCTCCTGTGGCCATTTGTACCAGAGATGGACAGAAAGGTAAGGCAGGGTAGGCTTTAGAGCTTTCAGTTCAAGCCTTCTGTTTGTAGTGGGAGTCAAAGTAAACACTGGGATGTGCAATTCCTCTGTGCACAGTACTCTCTTACCCTTTGCTGTCTGCCTTCACTGTGTGCACATACTAGAATCACTGTTCAAGTCACGTTTTTAGACTACACAAGTATGGAATATAAAAATTAATTAAAAAGTAATCTGCCATGCTTCAAAAAGGTATTTGAAATAACTCTATGAATTTAATGTTAGGTAATGCAGAAGATGATGAAAGGCACCACTGGGGGTATAAAAGGAGGAAGAGAGTGAAAGACAAGACTAGTCAGAGAGATGGTAAATTTTAAATGTTACTTGTATTGCTAAGAATTAGAAAGAATTGAATATTTTATTAGGTTTTCTTTTTTATTGTTTTTTACTTAATAATTTTGTAGCCAGTTCCTTACATTGAAGGAATTGTGCTATTGAAGACAAAGGTTTAAACATGGGTACTGAAACAAATACAGCTCGAATATTTAAAACTAAGAAACAGGTTTCTGCAACCAGAAATAAAGAACTGTATTTTCTTTTTATCACCTTGGGACCAAAATCTGCATGTTCACATAATCCTGGAGTTTTTTTCTCCTTCCTTTTAACGTCCCCATTTTTTCTGAGACTTCACAGCATTGAGCAACTGCATATCCTTTCTAGAAACACTAAAATGGAAAACCCTTCCCTGAACTCAATTAGCTATTGATAGATGAGTGCATAGATCTGTCAAGTGACTTCATTTGCATTGTAGCAAGGCTTGGAGGACTTAGCTGACAGAAGGGTATCCCACTGCGCAGTGTAGAGCTGCTCAGACACAAAGGAAGAGGCCATTTCTCCCTCCAAGTTAACAATATAAATGAGAAAGACGATGGATGGAAGAAAAAAGTGTTTTTCTTATTTTACAAATTGGGATCTGAAACAGTGGGTGTTGTTTGGCTTGTTTGTTTCAGCAGCAGGACATGCTGGAGCAGGTTGTCGTCAGTAATTTTCATCTCTACTTGCTCTGCAAATTCGCCGTTGCAGTATATTTGTTGTGTTCTGTGATGAACTATATTGGTGAACCAATCCAGGTTGAAAATAACCTCCAAATAAAAGTAATAATGCTCAAGCTGCTGTTGTTAGCAAAATAAATGCTTGCCAAACTTATGTGTGTGCTTAAGATAGTGTCTTTGTAGCAGTTATAATAGAAACCTGATTTAAATGGCTTTAATTTTCTTACTGAATTTTTAAAAAATCCATGGAGATATATTGCAGTGCTGTGAGAAGGACCTTGTCCGCTGTCTACAGAAGACTGAACTTAACACAGGAAGCCTGAGGACTAAGTAATAGGAAATGTTAGGAAATACAGGTTTGCAGTTCAGGAGTGGCTGTATTTTATTTATGAAGCTGTGTTGCCTGTTTATCCTCTGCCTTCTCCCATCACTTCTCTTGTGCTGCCTGCTACTGATGCAAATGTATGCAAGATTAGACAAATCCTGGCAGCCAGTTGATGAGAAGGCAGAAGGGCCTTGCCAGGAGAGCAATTAGTCTCATTTTTGTTCTTTTTTGTTTGTTATTAGATATTTTCTCTTCCTATTCCTGAGAATAAATCATTTGGCAGACAGGTGCATCACAGGCCATTCGTGTGCCCACTGTCAGTAGTGCAGCAAGCAGAGTGGCATTATATACTGGAGTGAATTAATCAACTGAGATCACACAGTAGTAGCTGGACTAACACTTTTAGAAGGCACCTCTGTGGACATTTCCATAATCAAAAGCACTGTTGTATTGTCTCTTCCTGTCCTCAAACCTTACTTTAAAATGCAAGAAATAACTTTCAGCTTCAATAAAGAAATAAGCTTTCTGCTCAGCAGCAGCATGCAGGGTGTCATTTATACCTTCTTTTTTCTCTTAGGTCCTCAGACAGCCCATTTGCTTCTCCACTTCCCAGCTGCCCATTCCCATTCAGTACTGTCCCCCTCTCTATTCAGTGTGTGTGTTTGTGTGGCCGCTTCCATGGCCTGGATTACAAACCAAAACTATTTAAAAGTACCATCTAATTTCTCACCCCTATTCCCCGTTTATTTCCAACTTCATTAGGAACCCAGGTATTACTTGGTTTGACACTTGATGTGTACCACAGATTCCTGTGTGCTACATTGCTTAAAAGGTCTTAAGTAAACAGTTGTATTTCATCCGGGTCAGTCACCTGACCTGGTCAGCCACACAGAGATGTAGGTGATTGTGAAGGCAGAGTGCAGGGCAGGAATGAAGGCACTGAGGCACAGGCAGAGGGCTGAAAGGGTCTTTGGTAGTCTGTACTGGAGCAAGCGTAGGTGAAAAGTGTCCTTCAAGCTGTTTTTTGCCAGTGAAATTTCAAGTACTTTCTTTAAACTCTTTGGGATTTCAAAATACAAAGGCAGGTAAATACAGAGGCAGGTAAATTGGATGTGTGATCATTTTTTCATAATCTTAAGTAATCTTTTATACTTTATAAATTAAATCAAATTGTTAGGTTTCCAGGTTGGTATCTGAGTTTACTGTCTTATTAATGACTTATGTATGTACAAATTCTAAGTTGAATAGGTATTGCAGAGTAAAATCTTAAAGCTTCAGCATCTTGAAAGCTATGGAGAAAATACTCAGGTATTGAAGAGATAAGACAAAGGTTGAAATATTATCCCAGTTTGCTACTGCTGTCTGTTTGACAGAGTATTACCTCATATTCTAGAATAACTTGGATCTTTGAAAAAGAAGTTTGATAATTCTGTGGGGGTCATTTTTCTTATTTTTTTAAATCCCCTTCTTCAATGGAAGATGCCAGTGATGGTGGACGGTCCTATAAAACAGTTCTGGATCGCTGGAGAGAGTCACTTCTCTCTTCTACCAGCTTGTCCCAAGTCTTCCTTCATCTATCTACATTGGATCGAAGTGTCATCTGGTCCAAGTCCATCCTCAATGCTCGCTGCAAAGTGTGTCGGAAGAAAGGCGATGCAGAAAGCATGGTGCTGTGTGATGGCTGTGATCGAGGATATCATATCTACTGCATCAGGCCCAAGCTGAAGGTATCTCAGGAAAAAGAAGTGCTTCCATTTCACACAGAATTTGAATAGTTCTTACAACTTAATTGCGTATTGCTAATGCTTTTTCTCTTCTTTTCCCTTTCTGTTTCTAGGTCATTCCTGAAGGAGATTGGTTTTGTCCGGAGTGCCGACCAAAACAGCGCTCTAGACGCCTCTCTTCCAGACAGAGACCTTCTGTGGAAAGTGATGAAGAGACTGCTGAACAGCTAGAAGGGGAAGAAGAGGCAAACTATGATGAGATGGGACAAAGTGAGGAGGAGCATTATGAAGAAGAGCAAGATGAGGAGGATGAATCTCAAGAGGAAGAAGAGATAAGGTAAATAGACTTTTCATTAAAATATCGCCTTGATTACGTGGAGTAATTGTATGTCTCTTGAAACTCTAGTTTGAAAAATATGTTTATTTTTAGAAAAATGGCAGCTTCTTAGGAATTCAGGTCGTACCAAAGACTTAATACTGAAAAAAGCTAGGGCCACTGGACTTAAACTCACTTTTCAGGATAAAAATTCTGGCTTTGGGTATATGGGTGAGAGAAAGCCATCAGAGCTGCAGTTTGAATGTAAAGTGGAGAGAGTTTCTAACAGTAAAGGTTTTCTGGAGAAAACCTGGAGTTAGATTTGTCCAGTTTTGAATTTTGGAGTGATGCCTAGACGCATACAGTATTAGAACATCAGGGAAGACAATCCATCTGAGGCCACGTGACATTGGAAAGACTTGAGGACTAATGGAGCAGCTGTTTAAAAAAGTCCAACAAACAAACCACACCACCCTTACCCCCTGAAAAAGCCCCCCAAAGCCATAACAACACCAAAACAAACAAAACCCAAACAAACAAACAACCCAAGAAAACTTCCTTGAAAACCGACCAAGAAACCCTACACAATCAACTAAATAATACAAAGTCATTATTTCAGTAAAAATTTTACTTGATACATATGCCCGCAACATAAAAAATTGAAGGAAACTTTCCTGATCTCAGAGTATTTTTCTTCTTTTTGGTAGTCTTTTGAATTGACTGAAGCAAGGTTATTTGCAGGTCTGACAGTTGAGATGCAATAGTTGGAGAGAATGTGCATATACTTGAGAAATAAATTTATCTCTGGGATCTTCTCTCTCCCCGTAAAGGAAGGGGAGTCTTGAGTAGTAGTTACAAACCCTGACCAGAGCATAACACTTATATGGAGCATTTTACAACTGCATTTTATTTATGTGGCTGATAATAATGTTCAGAAATCCTAAAGTTAACACCTGCTGTGAGAAAGAAGTGATTTAAAGAAATTGATAACTGGTGCTCCAGTTAATATATTCCTATTGCATAAGCTGCAAAAGTGATCAAAATTCTGAGCATTTCTTTAAGGTATGTGTTCCACATAATATTTAATTAAGAGACCCCGGAGCAGTATTTAAGATAACAGTAATTATGGGTGATGGGTAATAATGGGTGACTGACTGCATCAGGTTGCAAGCCAGCTGCTTACTAGTTCAGCCTTGAATGGCTGGGTTTTTTAAATGCTGAATTAGAAAACTGAGGGAAAAGAGACGAATGGAATTTTGGAATAAATAAATGTAACTGTTCACTTTGTAGCCCATCAAAGCAAGGAAGATCCCAGGTCAAGTTCCCATTAAAAATGAGAGCAGCCAAACTCAACAATCCGTTCTCAAGTCAGAACAGCCAGCGTCAGGCAAGATACGCTTCTCGGAGCCAGCAAATTGAATCTTCGTCAAAAATTACCAGAAGGGGTTTAAGAAACATAAAATCAGCCTCTTCAGCAGTGACAAAGCCTACTTTAAGACTAAATAGCCGGACCACTCGTCAGAGCCAAAGTTCATTACAAGCAGATGTTTTTGTGGAGTTACTCAGTCCTCGAAGAAGACGAAGAGGGAGAAAGAGTGTTGATAGCACACTGGAAAACAGCCCTTCCAACTCCCTTGGATTTAGGATTGTTGATACTGCAGACTCCAGCGAACGGCTTAGAAAGTTTCCAGTTTCTGCTTCAAAGATTTCTCTTCCTGTTGCTGAACCCAAGAGAAGAGGCAGAAAACGACAATCCACAGGTTAGAGAAGTGTTTATCACGGCAAAATACATGTTCCATTCCTTGCTAAAATATTTGTGTGGTAGAGCAGGGAGACTAGAAGTGGTGGTTGAAGGCAGTTTTGCCACTTCCAATGAGAGTTTTTGTTTTGCAGTGACAGAAGTGAAAAAATTTTTTTGAAATTAAAAAAATTTTCAACCATCTGAGATTAATCATATCCGTATTTGAAATTTTATATTTGCACACAATATGTTCTGTAATAAGTGGATAGAAAATTTGAAAGTGCCTTAACCCATGCAAATGCAAATATTTACTCATAGCTTTTTGGTTTTGTTTTATTAAAGAATTAAACAGTGCAGAACACAGATAAAGGCAAGGTAGTGAAATCGGTAATATACGCATGCAGCAAGAAATTGCTGCCAGTAGAAAAATGTTGTCTGTCTGGTATAGGGCTAACAGTGTCTTTGCTCATTAAGGCAATAGTTTGATGGTAAGGAAATACTTGGAAAGATACAATAACCTTTTAAAAACGAAAAGGACCCAGTATGAGACTGAAGAGTGTAAAAGAGCTTGCACTCCAGTGTGGCAGCCTTGTATTCTGCACCATTTCTGTCCATCACCACTCAGAATTTCTGAGCTTTTCCTTCTAACCACCCTGCTGACTACTCTTGAAAGCAGATAAAACCACTCTGAATAGAGGTTTTGTGAAAGTAAAAGTTATGAGCAGGCAGCTTTTTCTGGCTTTTCTCTAATAGGGCGTTTCTTCAAGTGTTTAACAAATTGTTTTAAGATTGAAATCAGTGGAAAAAAATCATTTCCAAAATTAATGCAATGGAGGAGGCACCCAGCTAAGTCCTGGTACTTAGCATTTTGTATGACAGGAGAGACACTTCAGTAGTAAAAGACAAGACTGGAGTACTGTGAATACTTTAGGCCAAACTACATACCTTGTGCTTTTAAACTACAGTTTTAGAACCCCAAAATAATGGTGTCTCTCTTTTTAATTTTTTAAAAAATTTTATTTTACTTACCAGGCTTTAATTTTCATCTGGTGGAGTGTTTGGTTGTTTTTTTCTTTTCCCCAGAATCATCTCCTCCAGTACTGAACAGGAGAAGTTCAGGACGTCAAGGGGGAGTCCATGAACTCTCAGCTTTTGAACAACTCATAGTGGAACTGGTACGACATGATGACAGCTGGCCTTTCATGAAACTGGTTTCCAAAATCCAGGTAACTAACGGAACTGTAGAGGGAATAGCAATGGCTGAGAGTCCTGCCTGCTGCCAGTAAACCTTGGGAATTTATAGCATGATCTGAACAGGGGGATAGAGCTAAGCAGTGGGATTCAGGAGAGCTCTTGCATTTCAGCTCAGGTATTTGGTACCAGAAATAACTTTTACAATTGATATGGTATTGGGAAAAATTTAAATATGCTTTTCATTGGGCATTTAAAAATGTGAAATGCTTTGGTTTGAAAAGAACCCCAACCAACAAGTAGAGCACAAGACTGCTAAAAGGAAGCTTGTGGTTTTTAATTAATTAGTTGAATTAATCTTTAAAATTTATGCAAAGATATTCTGAGAACAGACCTGGGGTAAATAATAAGATAGAAACAACTTTATGCTGATTTTAACTATAATGCAATAAAAGATGATTTTGTAGCTTCATTCTTAATTTCCCTCTTGTTTAAATTTCAAAATACTGCATGATAAAGTGGGTACCCAAAGTAAGTGCTGCTCCAGAGGTTTTTACTGCAATGAAAGTTTGCAAAGCTGCTTTCTGCAGGCTCTACTGGCTTGTCAGTTATAAGGCACTTCTGGAATTATCCAAGCCTGTCAAAGTGCCTGTCCTTCCAAACCCTCTGGGACAACTCTGCACAGACATTCTTGGGGATCTAGAGTTTGGTGTTTAAGTGCTCTGTTAAAATGATCAGTGGTAGCTGTTTAATGAAGATCTGAAACTCTGAATTCAGAGTCATAAGTAGTTGGAAGGATTAATCTATCTGGACAAAGAGAATGATGTACAAATGTGAATGAAAGAAGTAAGCGTAGAGGAGGAGGAGAGGAATTTTGAATTAAATGGAGATGAGTGACTACCTGCTAGACTGTTGGAATTACGTTGGGAAGGGCAAGAATCTGGTCAATGCAAGGAACAATGGAGAATTCAACTTAATTTTGATCCTGAAACTAAACTGCTAGAATTCAAGGCATTCTGGTTTGCCTGAATCAGTCATGAAGGGATAGTCTCTGTGTATGTAGTTGGAAGGAAAAATCCATACCTGACCCAAACTTTCTTCATCATGACAGAAATTTTGGTTTTAACTTGTAACTGCCATTAAGACAATGTAAATACATTGAATTGTAAGTGCACAGCAAGCCAGAAAGAGAGAATTACTTTTCTTTTAATAATTATATAAACAGCACTCCTAAAGGGAAAGGAATGAAAAATATGTCAATTTAATTCTGTTTCTCTACTAATTCTTCCTTTAAGTTCGTTTGCAGGTTGCACTTGATCTATAGTAAAATTACAGGCCATAACCAAAAACTTGGTTTAAAACATACATGATGGTGCATGTGGGTATCTTTCCTTGGAGGGAGGAAGTCACGTTTGGATCAGATACCTTTTTCTTTCACTTCCCCCACCCTACTTCGAGACACAGTCACCCTAGACTTGGTGCTTACTGAAATTCAAAATTGTATCCTAATGATCAGTACACGTAAAGGTTAGGCAGTCCTTTTCCTCCCCTTGCTCCTGATCACATAGATGTTGTTCTGGAGTGGCAGCTGATCTCTGGCTCTTACTTCTGCTTGCTGCAGAACGGTTCACTACCTTCTCTTCAGCACAACTAAACAGAATCTCAGAATTCTCAATGAATAGTGATGGAGTCAAAATGGTTATTACTCATGATTAAAGAGCTTTTAACATTGTAATGGAAATATAACAGGAAATATAAAAAATATAAAACATTGGAAATAATTTTGTACTTGACAGATAGGAATAACTGGAACATCATAATGCCTCTCTGCTCATGCAATTTTCTTACAGTTGTTCATAGGGCATTTAGGAGTAGATTTATTCATTTAATTCCTGGCTCACGTTTGTTGTAGTCTGCTACTTGAATGATAAAAAAAAGGAAAAAACAGTGCCTGAAAACTAGTATTCAGTTCAGGAAATGAAGGTAGTTGTGTAGGACTCCTCTGTTTATTTTAAAACAAAACATAAATGCTTTTTGGTGATACATGATTTCCTAATAATTTGCATTGACAGAATTTAAGCTTTCATTTGTTTGTCCATGAATCTTTTTGTTTGGATTTTTTTTTAGGTACCAGACTACTATGATATCATCAAAAAACCTATTGCCTTAAATATAATCCGTGAAAAAGTGAATAAATGTGAATATAAGTTAGCATGTAAGTATTATTTATTGAAAGGAGTATATTGTACCATGTTCTCTCGGTTTAAATTCTTGTCCTAAAATAGAACTGTGTCAGATGATTAGAAAGCTGAAACTGTGTTTGGTTTGGGGTTTTGTGGTGTGTTTTGGTTTTTTAAAAAGAGCAGTTACTAATATTTTTTTAAATAAGATCTCTTGAACATAGTTCCTTTATTACTAACATACATGATGGATAGGTGAAAAATGGGCAGCTATGAAACTTCTAGAAATTTCTCAAGCCTTTGATGTGAATGAGTGACACTGAAATAATTAGAAAAAGTACTGGTGTTCCTGTCTGATTCGTGTTTCTTAAATTTCTGTGATTATCAGTACAGGAATGTTTACGTGGCACAGCACCAATACAATGATAAAAACTCGATACACGTAATGACGTTTTTGTGTTGCAACTCTGTGTAGGATCGCTGTACTAATTTATTGATGTCGTTCTGCTTTATCACATTGATGTCTGATGACTTGAGACATGCTAAATTAATTTGTTTTATTCACTAGCTGAATTCATTGAAGATATTGAGCTGATGTTTTCGAACTGCTTTGAATACAACCCTCGTAACACAAGTGAAGCAAAAGCTGGAACTAGACTTCAAGCTTTCTTCCACATTCAGGCTCAAAAGCTTGGACTTCCGATCACATCTGGTAATGTGGACCACACCGCTCCCGTGGCGAAGAAGTCACGAATCTAACCTCTGCCTTCCAAAGGATTTTTTGAGGGAATTTATTACATTCATTAAAATGGATTGTTAAAGTACACAGTCGTCATGTCTATTTAAAGCAATAACAACTGTTTAACCACCTTGAAGTGTGGCCTGCACTATATTCTCAATATAATATTAAGCACTCAGGAGAATGTAGGAAAGATTACCTTTGCTACAGTTTTATTCAGTGTCTAATAATTTTGATAGATGTACTGAATACAGTACTGGTTTACAGAGGTTTTGTACATTTTTAATACGTTCATGTGTCCAGATATCTTCCAGAAGTACTTTGTTTTTTCCTGCACAAAATAACCTTGTTTCATTCTCTAGATTTTGTAGGAGCTGTGGTATTGAGGGCTTTATCAACTCAGAGAAAATCTTCTGCTGTAGCACAGTTGAAGAAACTGTGTGTGTTGTTAAAACTTGTTGGAGCATATCTTCTCAACACTAATGAGTACAACTGCATATCTTTTCAAGTACTGTACCAGTGCTGGCTGGAGGTATTCGGTCTGAGTTTATTAAGTAGATATTTATTTAGCATTCAAAGTAATTTGTGAATTTGTTTTGTATTTATAAAATTTGTACTTGGGGCAAAAAAAAAGTCCCATAACTTTTTAAATTTTGGGGGTGGGGTTTTGTTTGTTTGTTTGTTTATTCCCCTCTGACTTGATGATCAATCAATAAATACCTTCTCATGTCCCTGGCAGTTCTTCTAGCAATGAGTAAATTTGCAGGACTGTACTCTTTAATTTCTACATACAACTTTGGAAGTGTACAAATAAAATGACACATTTTTTCGAAGTATGTTGAGCTTGGACTTCCTCTTGAGTTGTACTGCTGCATACTACCTTCCTATTAACTTATGAGGACATTTTGCTGGAGGCAACACAGCAGAATCTGGTTCCAATATGAGTACCCCAGCCAGCACTTTGGGCAGCTGCAACCACTGATACCTGCTCTCTGAGGGGCGCAAGTGTCCATCAGTATGTATGGAGTAACGTAAGTAGTGTGAGTTGTATGGCTCTTTAATTTGGATGTCTGACAGTGTAAAACCTCACAGATTTGTTCAGTTGACCAGCAGCTTTTTTAAACTAGCCTCAATATCCTTGATAGTTTTACTTTCAGTATTTATTAATTTAAATTTATTAAGCTCAGTTTGAGTCAATAGCTTTAAATCAGTCCTGCCCTCTTGGAGATATGCCACACTCCAAGCAAAAAGTATGGAGCAGAAGTTTGGGGATAGGAGAGAGAGGCAGGAAAAACTGAAACATGAGGCTTACTGCTGCAGCATCTTTTCCCCCTGTGTTTATGCAGCTTGTGTTAAAGGGTTAAAACCTGAATATGCTCCTAGCAATTGCTTGCGATGTAGTTGTGGGCTTTCTTTGGCTGCTGTAGTGCTGACCTTGTTTTAGAGGTTGCAAGAATGGGCATTCCCTTGAGCCTAGGGAAGAGGTGGCAGTGGATGGGGGACTGATCATTTTGAAGCATTCCAATTGTGGGTTGGGGTTTTTTAAAGATAATTAAAATCTAAGAATGAGAATGGGGAGGGATGTTGTTCAGAAATGTTTGCTAATACTTCAGAGTTTCTGTGGAAGCTTTCCTTTTCAGAGCTGACATCTCTGTCCGGCTGAAAGAGACATTTTTTTGTTCCAGTAAAGAATGCTAAATTCTGCAAGGAATATGAGCAGCAGAAGACTTTGTTGCAGGGTATAAGTTGTACTTGATACCCCTGCATCTGTCCAGTCCTGAGAGGCTGTGAAAGTCCTGACTAGCAGGTTGCACGAACAGTTGTGCTCGTTCTTGTTCACATGAATAATCCCCATTGACTTGAATGTGAATACATATTAAGGAGGGGCACGGTGGGCTGAATAAGTCCTATCTGTGGCAGATGCAATTTAAATAATTTCTGTCCCAAACCTACTCCCATCTGTTCATTCCTATCACTCTTTTCCCAACGTTATTTCCTTCAATAGTGTCTCCTCAGCAACGCAGCTGTAATTTTGAGTTTGGATAGAGCAAGTGGGAACAGTCCGGCCCAAATCTGTGCTTATGACAGTGGTGTTCGTGTGCTTGTGCTAAGCAAAGTTGCAAATTTCCCATTAAGTTTGCAAGCCTAAGGCCTCATTTACATACACTGAAGGTGAAATACAGGAAATAGTATTCTGCTTTCAACAGCTGTGCTTAAAATACTCTCGTCCACCATGTGTGGATCAAGTTCAGATCTGACTCTCCTTAGCTTTAGTGGTGCTCACAGGGCATGAACCAAGTTCCTCAGGGCAGGCTCCCTGAGCAGGTACTTTCTTTGAGGCTTTCTCAAACTTCAGTGATGCTTTTTCTGAGCTACGTCAGGATGTCTTTTTTATGGCCTTTGGAAAAAGGGGAGTTACTTCTATTTCCTTCCTTGTTTCAGGGCTCATGCTCCTCATCCATCTTTCCCCCCTAACAAATGTGTGTGTTACCATGATCAGCCATCCCACCTGATCTTACCACCAGGGTAAGGCCTGTACAGTATCCGTCAGGGGCTCCAAGCAAAAGCTTTTCACAAAGCTGTCAAAATGGGTAGGATGAACAGCTTGGATTCAAACTAATAAGGCTGTACCAGGCTCTTAAAGAAAACAGGCACTAGGCTTCCTTGAGCAAGTGCAGCAGTGAAAGTCTTGCCCTCCAATAGAAAGTCTTGGTAGTTCCAATAGATCTTAGCCCTGACATGTATCCAGATACTGCTACACAACTGGTTTTTCTGCTGTGCAAGTTCTGCCCCTTCATTCATGTCAGAGCTGAGTAACTACCCTAGGCAATTTCTTCTGATGTTTTTTGTGCATAACTCTTTAATAGCCATGGGACCAATCCCTTTGGGCTCCCAACGCAAAGGATTCTCTTGTCCAGGAAACACCAGCATTTCCTCAAAGACAACTTGCTCACCTCCTGGCCACCATAGGCTACTAAAGATGCAGGAAGACCAGTCCTTACAGTAACTGGTATTAGAAGCAGCCCTGTATCAATACAGCTGATATTAGAAGCAGCCCTTCCTACCCAAGCAGGATGAGGTCACAGGAGAAGGACTCTTCAAATGCTAGCTGTAGCCTTCTGTGGTGGTTGCAGTCAAGCTGATACTGGCTTGTTCGTGTTTAGTCAACACCAGTGTAGCTAGGACTTCTTGTATCAAGTCCTGTAACCTCTATTACGAGGCAGGTGATCACCTTAACTGGCGTATCCAGTGTCAGATTCACCTGCTGGAAGTCTAATTTCTGGAAGCCTGTAACAATGCTGGAGGGCTTGTGTTGCTTTGGTCTGGCAGCCCATGTGACAGATGTGACCTAGCACTCTTCTTTGTAAGGGGTTTGAGCTGGGGCCAGTGCCCCAGCACCCACTGCTGGATGCCTCTTTTGTGGAGTGGTGAGGTTTTAAGTACTTAGGAGAGAGCACTTAAATGTTAGTATTAACAATAAAGAAAGATGATCTTAGCATAATCTTAGCAAATAGCAGCTGAAAACCAGCCTGAATGTACATATATAGTTATAGGGGGCAGACCCTGAACAGCCCCACTCCACTTGCTGCCGTCACCAGCTGTCCTACAACCAGCCATCCCTGCATCTATCACCGTCCAGAAGTGAAGAGTCTTCCATGGACACATGAGGGGAGCAAGTCTCTGGGGACACCAGACTGTGCCGGAGTCCTGCCCAACACCGTGTTTCTGCTTCACTGGTAATCTAGTACTTTAGGATTTAGGAGATTACACTTGTGGTTTATGAATCATTGATGTAACACTGAATTAACCCTTACTCTGCAGTGATCTTGTCTCTTCCAAGTTTTATCTGTTTGTAGTCAATAAATAATATCTAGCACTGGTCACATTACCTATTGTTCATCACTGTTGTAACTGATCACAGCAATTCTAGATAGTGCTTCTTGAGGCTAGCAAGGACTATTTCTACACTGCAAGAGCCTTCTTGCTCTAAAGAAATTGCCAGTGTCCAGATTTTTTTGTACAGCAAAGTTTTTTGTACAGCATTTAGCCGTAACTCCCAGAGATCTTTCCCTTGCACTGCCAAACTGCCTTGATCTTCACAACATAGTTTAGTTCTGCAGAGGTGCTCCTGGTGCTTTACCCAGCTTGCTGCAAGGGGATATTCTGAGATTTCTCAGCCTGCTACCAAGTAATGTGTTCTTCTTTCTTCCCTTCATCAGCTACCTACTTCCCTTAATTTGGTGCTTTCTTAGACAGTGGTCTATTAAAACCTTGCCTTTGAAGTGCTTGATTGTGTATTTGTCCAGTATCAGGCCTGTGTAAAATCCCCTCAGAGAATCTTCAGTTACCACCAATAAGAAAGCATCCCATTTTAGGGCACTCAGGTTTGAAGATGATGTCTGGATTAAGACTGATGCAAATGGTAAAATAACTTGTGCTGCAAAGACAGGTAAGTAAACTGATTACCTTGTTTTCCAGTAGGGATGCTGATTAGCACCATCCCTAATATGTTTGTGTGTTTGGGGATGTATGTATATGTACTTGGGCAAAGTTTGGGATATTTAACTGCCCTAAGTCACTGACTATTAAAACAGTGGTTATCATTTATGAATCATAGAACTCAGAGAATGGCTTGAGTCAGAAGGGACCTCAAAAAATCATCTTGTTCCAACCTAGCTGCCATGGGCAGGGACACCTTCCACTAGACCAGGATGCTCAAAGCCCCATCCAACCTGGCCTTGAACGCTGCCAGGGAACACTGCCACAACTTTCCTGGACAACCTGCTCTAGTGCCTCACCAACCTCACAGTGAAGAATTGCTTCCTCTTGTGTAATCTAAACCTGCCTTCTGGCAGTGGGAAGTCATTTCCCCTTGTTCTGTCACTTCATACCCTTATAAAAAGGCCCTCTTCAGCTTTCTTTTAGGCTCCCTTCAGGCATGGAAGGCATTTTGGAGTGCATTAAAATGCCCATCAATAAAAGCTACACCTGAAACATTGTGTTCTCGGGGCAGAAAGTCACAGACTGCCTGTGTTTTCCAAAAAGTGCACTGAGGCCAATTTCAGGTTCGTTTCTTTACTGTAATATATTAGTTTCCTGGGTTTGTTGTGCTTCTTTCCTGGAAAACTGCTGAAATTAATTTAAAATATATTTTCTTAGGTGCAACTGAATCTTTAAATTTTTTTAAGTATAAAAGAAGGGAAAAAGGAGATTCCTGGGTCTCCAAAGACGGCTGTATCAGCCACTGCCCTGGGAGAGGCTCTGGGTATGGCCAGCAGCTGGCCAGGCTGGAGGTGCTCAGCCCACGTGGTGTCCTGCAGCCCTTGCCAGAGGGGGGAGGAGGCAGCAAGCTCCAGCATTCCGCCTACGCCTCCCTGCTTGCTCACAGCGTTTATCCAGCTGTTCAGGTCACTCGCTTTTGATGAGAGAAATGTTTGATTGGGCCAAGTTTCCTACAAGGATGTTACATGACAGCATACTCTCCAAAATGCTGGCCGATGGCCATGGAAGATCAGCTTTCACTTCTTTCTTCTCTTCTGTGGTTCGTCTTTTTCCTTAGATTGATTTCAAAGAACCACAAAAGAAAGGGACTTTATTTGACTAACAGAGTGCTGCTGCACCAGCATCGTGTCACAGCATCATGGGCTAGAGTTATTCTGGTGCTTGAGCTGCCTGGTTTAACCATACCATGTGGAGGGACTGAAAATGGCATGCTTGTCCCATAATTTCCCTGTAACAAAGTTAGAAGGAATCCTCAATAGGATTACCTTGCTCTGCTAGGATAACACACAGCTTTGTCGATTTGCTAGTCTTGCCTTACCAATTTATTTAGGGTTTATATTGATAGCTCATTGGTTAACAGTCCTATAAGAATGTATATTATAATCTATGTACTTTCCAATTTTTCTCCTTCGAGCACCCTACAGATGAAATTAGCTTGGAGAGGAAAGGACTTTGAAGAGACAGGCAGTGCTGTGGTTCAGCTGCTGTGAATCCTGGGGTCAAAATGGCAGAAATGGGAGCCAGGATGCTAAAATGTTTGGGGTTTGGATGGCAGTTCTGCATTAACTCTAGGCAGTGTGGGGCTTCATAGTTGCTTTTCATGAGCATTCCTGTGCAGATCCCACCATCAGTCACATGCTGGGCTCTGCAGTCCTGGCACAGCTTGTGAGTGCTGCTGTCACCAGAGGACACTTCTGCACTGACCGACAGGTCCCACAATCCAGCAATGGTTATAAATATTCCTGTGCCTCAGTCACCCTAAAGCCCATCCTCAGCCACTAGAAAGTGATCTCAACTCATGTATTTAGCATGTTAGGCTTAGCTAATGTTTTATTTTTAGATTGTCTGAAAAATAAAAATTTAGGGGTTTTAAAAGGCACTATTAACTTTTTAAGCACCATATCTTATGAGGGGGCTTGAATAGATTTAGACTGGGCATCTTTTGTTTTCATAGTTGTTGCTTTTAAGAGGTTTCTTAGAACCAATTCTTGGGTTCAATCTTCATCAAACAGAATTTCCTTTCACTCAGATGCAATGCTGCAAACTGAGTCCAAGATCTGTCTGGAGCAATTTTAAGGGTATTAAAACTCCAGAACCAAAAGTGTCTGTCCTCTTTTTTGTCTGGCCTTTAAAACTTCCAGTCTAAACAGGCCGTATGAATTAATCTCCGCCATCTTGGCACTTTTGTCATGGCTTCCTCTGACTCCTGGAGAGTATTCGATCCTTTGCTGGTGCTTCTCTTTTTTGTTTAAAAGATGTCTCCTTAAATCAGACCTGCAATGTCATAGAAGTGCTGATCATGATTAGAAACAGTCAGTTTTCCAAGGACCTTATTACACCATGATGACATAACTCCAGCAGGAAAAGAAGCACAGAGCAATGAAGGTTAGTAGCAGAATCAGGCCAAGCCTGGAAAACTTGGGATTAATGCCTGAAATCTGTGTACAATCTGTGTATGGTGCTTTCTATGCACTTGTCCAGGCATAGGAAAACAAGGATTCCTTGTCCCACCAGGAATCCTGGCTGTCTCAGGGAGACCATTTTTGGGGGGCTTTTCTGTAAAAAAGAATGTAACAAAGTTGAATCATTATACACCTTATGTGTCAGCCAGCCCCAGCAACTTGAAGGTCTGCACGCCCCTATCCTAAAAGGAAAGAGCTTTTGGAAACCATTGCCACCTTTTCCTGGAGGTGCATCTGTTTAAATTGTGCCATCTGCTGAGATGGCTGAGTGTATCCTAACTTTTGGCACTTGTCCTGCAAACCAGGCTGAAGCTGTTCAAGAAATGACCCTTTCCAGCTGTCGTGCTCGTCTGCTGAGAGGAGTCACTGCTCTCTGGCTCAACAAGTTTTCAGAAACATAAACAAGATGAACTCACTGTTAGCAAAGTTGTAGATATGCACTTTGGTAACATTACTGTTGTCATTACTCCTTCTTTGTGTAAGATCTATTATATTTAAATACTAAATATAATACAATATTTAATATAATTAATATAATACCGTGAGCAAAGAACCAACTGTTGAGCCACAACACAGAGTAAGGAAAGACACCACACTTTTATCTCTGTTCTGATTTTAAACAGAAACAAAAACTTCTGTTTCTGTGCTGTAGTAAGTCTATTGAAATCCTAACATGAGAGGCAGCAGAATTTCACTTTCTGAGCTTGGGGAGAGAAACTTGGAGACTCCCAGCATATGGACTATCACTTAATTTGTAAGACATGAGGAAAGTGTAAAAATTGCTGAGTGCTGTTGATGCATGTGCATAGCAAAAGGACACTGCGGCACTTAAGACGCTTTTTGTAGGGTATAGAGGAATTACGAAGGCTGTCAGGATAAACAGTAGTTATTTCTTCAAGTGCTACAAGTGTACAAACCTTTGTGAAAGTCAGATATGTGGTAATTATGTAAAGGCAATTTTTATTTTCTGTTTTTATTAATAAGGGTGAGCGAATTTCCCTCTATTTTAGACTTTAGGGGAATTTTTTTTTCTGTTCCGCCATTATTTTCTATGTTTCTTTCACAGGAGGAATTTTTTTTTCCTTTTTTTGCGGTGTTTAAATACCATCCCTAACATGATGCCATTACAAGACAAAACATTTTTAATTAAACTCTTTTTCGCTGTCCATTGGCAGGCCCGTGGCTGCTCGGCGTTGTGATTCAGTGGCACATGTGAGTTACCAGCCCGGCGGGAGAGGGGGAATTCCACCCTGCACCGAAAAACATGTGGCTGCTGCTTCCTCCAGCATCCCTGCAGGGCTTACGCTGCTGCCGCTTCCTGCTGCCTCCTTCTGCCTGCTCTTCTGGCATACGGCCATCAGGTCAACTCGTCCAGGGAGCTCCGCAAGGGGGAAAAAAAGGGAGCTTTTTCGCAGCCGCATCCCTGCACGGGCTAAAAAGAGCCTTCCCCACTTGGCAGGGGAAGAGGCTGCTTAACCCTGAGTGAAGCACGACAGCAGTCAGGCCCCCCGGGGACCGCGCACGCCGTCTCTCCCAGCGCATCCCCGCGCTGCGGCCGGAGGGGCGGAGGGGAAGGCTCCCGGAGCCCCGGGTGGCGGCTGGGGAAGGCGGCGGGAAGGCAGGCAGCGCTCCCGCGGCGGGGGCAGCAGCTGGCGGGCCGGGGCTGTGAGGTGGCGGCAGCGGGAGCGGCCGGGCCGTGACTCACCCGAGGAATTCCTGGCACGGGCGGCCGCGGCTCCCGCTGAAGGTGACGCAACGCGCTCGGCTCGCCCCGTGCCCGCCGCGGGCAGAGCCCACCAGGCGTGACCGACTCCTCGCTCGTCCGCAGCCCGGCCCGAGCCACTGCCAGGCGGAATGATAGCTCGGAGCCCCGGAGGGATTTTGGGACCGCACCGGTGGACGAGGATGTTCCTTAACCAGCAGAAGCCATCCGTGCAGAAGGGATAGTGGAGTCTGGAGCTTCCCTTATGGGGCTTGCTGGGGATCCGTGCCGCACACTGGCACAGGCATCCTGCCTCTCCCTTCAGGTCCCTGGAATTAGCTCACAGGGAGGCACTGCAAATCTTGCTAACTTGCAGCAAAATCGTGATCAGGATCCACAATTTAAGAGTCAAATAGATTTATCATCTTTTTTTTTTTTTTTTTTTTTTTTTTTTTTTTTTTGTAAAGGAATGTATCTGCAATGTAAGGAGAGAGAAAAGAGAGAAAAACTCAGTGTTAGCATTTCACAGGTCTTCTCTAACACTCTCTTACACTACCAAAAGTTAGACTTTGTCTGGCATTCTTTACAGTCCCTCTGAAATTCTGAAAATACAGAATTGTTAGAGGAAAACTTGATATTTTGCAGGGGTAGACAGGACAGCAAAGGCAAAAAAGAAGTGCCCTGAGCAACAGATCTCATCAAATGCAGTTTCCTATGGATTTCTCTCCCTTGATGAGTTGATTTTTTGAACTGAATGGTATTAAGACTCTCTGTTATTTCAGTGTGCATGTTCCTCTATGTTGCATGTTCCACTATGCAAGTTCCTCTGCTTTTCCTTTCTCTCTGCTTAGACCTCTTCTTGAAGGTAATCTGGCTACACTGTAAGAGCTCTGATGTCTCCTAGCAAGAAATCAACAGGTTCCTGAACTGAACTGGTGGACATATAGCCCCACTTTCTTCTATCTCAAATGAATTATTTTATAAAATTTAATTACTTAATTAAGGATCTTAATTACTTTTGTGACCTCTATTCTTCTGTCAGATTTAATTCAAATAAGCTAACAAGTTAAAAAGTCAGTGAGACACGGACTAGCCCAAATGAGAGAGGGTATGCCTGAGGAGGCCAAGCAGAGGCCCTGCTTCCATGGCAAATGAAGCTGAAATGGTAACTGAGTTCAGTGAGGACGACAGAGAAGCTAATAGGATGCACAGCATACTAAAGGTATGATACCAAAGAGCTTCAATGCATAAGGCAGCTTAGTCCCTTATAATAATTTCTCACTAATGAGCATCCAGGAGTTGAATCCAAACAAACAGTGCCTCCTGCTTCACAGTGAGTCATTGCTTCCATCCACAGAGGGTGAGGGGAGGCTTGGAGGGCTTCCTCAGAGGCATGCGCTCCACAGAGGGTATCATTCACAAAGCTTATAGTGCTGCTGCTGCCGGGCTCTCTGAATCATTGGGCTATTTCGGTGGTGCCTGGTGGGATGCTGGTCTTGTGGCATAGGGGTAGTGAAACTCGATGCTTCCTGAGTGCAGTGAGATGCCGAAGTGAGGAACCAGCTTTGTTTGAGTGTGCTCACTAAGATTTGCTCTGTCATTATTGCTTTTGGCTGGATACTGGCCATTTCTGTGGCCTCTAAAGTTCACCACTGGGCTCTATCACAAGTTCTTTCTCTGATCACTGCAGTCACCAGGAGTTCAAAATTCATTTCCTTGAAAATGACAAGCTCCTTTCTGTTTACCTGTGACCTGTTTTTCACCTCTAACAAATGTTCTCAAATTCTGGTAAACTCATTTCTGTCTCAGAGATTTCTGTAAAGTCAGAAAATACTCCTCCTTCAGCCTGTGCTGCTTCTGTACTCTGATGGCTGCCAAGTACCAATCAGTGATGTACAGCAGCAGCTCTTAGTGCCTGGGTACCTCAAGTATGCACCTTGTGAGGTGAAGAGAGCAGGAAGCACTTCTGATTCATTATTCAGTTTCCAAGGTGTTAAAAACAGAGGGTGAGTCATGCACAGTTTTGGAGTTGTCATCCCTGGAGCACCCAGCATCAAAGTTGCATCCAGCCATGCAACTCTGGAGCTGGTAACTCTCCACCTTTCATTTTAGGAGCCTGGGATATGCAGTGCAGAGGCCCCATGTGGGTGACTGAGGGTGCTCTGCAACGACATGAGATTTGGGCACTGGCACATGGCAGATTCATGGTCTTGTGCACATGTTAGAAGGGGTTTGCTGAGCCCATGGCAGTGGTCAGCGGCTCTGGAGGATGCACCGCACAGGCACAGCTACACTTGCTTGCTGAAGTGAAGGAATTCCAAGCTGCCATTTGCCTCCTGACATTGTATATGGCTGCAAGGACATCTGTCTGGGACACCGAGCAGAACTTGTGTCCCACACAGCACACCATGAAGGCTGTTTTGGCATCCATTAACCTATCCTGACCATGAGGACCTGAAACCACTTCGCTCCACTCCCACCCATGACATTGCCCAAGAGCAGCAGATGCCCAGGAATGGGGCTGTCAAGACATTCCCATGGACTTATGCTGATTTAAGCTAACCATAAAATTACATCTGGACAGTTACTCAGTTTAGGATTTCAGCTATTAATTCCCATAACAATTTTCACCTCTCCTAACTAGTCACTTGTTTGATAAAAAGACAGCACTTATTTTATTTGAAAACCGAATTGGATAATGGATGATTCTTCAAAAGCAAATATAGAATAAAGGTACTCCTTCCTGAATCCCACACGGCTGGCACTTGAACAGGTAGTAAGAATAACCGAGTGGCCAGCATCTGGTAAAAAAATACTTGAGTCTAACAGAGCTCAGTGGCAGCAGGAAGTCCTGAATGTGTGGCTGTAAGGAGCTGAGGGGTAAATATAGCCCCGGATTAGTGATTTCAAGGCTGATGGATCAAATTCTGAATACTGATGAATGCAAATCAGCCTTGAATTCTGCATCCAGAGGGCAAGATGTAACTCAAAAAGGATATTGGAAACATAGTGTCTTATCTAGTCAACATGGTAAAGTAGTGGCGAACGGGGGGGGGGGGGGGGGGGGGGGGGGGGGGGGGGGGGGGGGTGTGAAATGTCAACACACCCCTCACACAATGCAGTATGAATATATGTATATATATGTATCTAAAACACATAGATGTATCTAATAAGCATATATGCGCGCTAACACTGGCTTGCCGGCTTCCACCACCATACTAGTAACAATTTAAGTGTTTAGGGGAGGGAGAACTGGCTGGTCACAACGCACGCTGGAGACTCACAGGTACAGCTGCTTGCAGTCCCGAATGTTTAGGATTTCTTGGTTTTCAGACACACCAGTTCAGGGTGCAGAGATTTTCACAGGACTGAGAATCCTCTTGTCCACTTGGATGGGCAAGAGGTAAAATAGTCTTGTGTTTGTTGCCCTGTGCCTGAAGCTCTGTCCAACTCAGTATGGAACAGCAACACACTGTCGGGAGAGTCGTCCTTCCTTGTTTTCCTGAAAGTAATTTTCCCATCTTTTTATGCTGCACCTTCCGCCCTATGTGCTGTCTCCCGTCCCACTGTCTAAGCGGCTCTTGTAAGACCGCAGAAAGAGCAGCCTTTGTGCCAGGCCCCTTTGTGCCCAGGTCTTCTCCCTACAGCTCGGGGCAGCCGCGGCAGCAGCACAGATCCTCTTCGAGCGGGGACAAGGCGGCGTGGCGCACGGCAGCGACACAGTGCCGCCTGTGCCGGCTCGTGGGGCGTATGCGGGAAGCTTGACAGCGCCCGACCACGAACCGCGAACAGCGGGCAAACCCTTTATTGCAGCAGAAAGCGCCTCGGCCAGGGGAGCAGCGCCGGGCAGGCGATGCGGGGCAGGGCAGGCAGCGGGGGCTAGCTCAGAGCAGCCGCGCCGCCATCGCGCCCCGGCCTGACGCTTGTGCTCCAAGCCCAGCGAGGGGCCGCATCACCTGGATCAGCAGGAGCCAGCCACCGCCCGGGGCTGCGGAGCCCAAGGCAGTCCAGCCCCGGTGCAGCGCTGACGCTGCCTCCGCCGGGCGGGCGAGCGGGCCCTGCCCCGGGGGGCCGGCGCGGCGCGGCCCGGCAGCGGCACGTGG